>JAKRZM010000777.1:0-13845 GCA_036379175.1 Heliconius cydno galanthus | reverse complement strand
GGTTGTTTTTGGGGTTGAAAGTTTGTATGAAACTTCGTTACTACAAATGCTAGGAGTCTCAAATTTTGCATAGACGTCACTAGGACGTAGCCATGGAGACAGAAATTAATAATAACATAGTTCACGCGGGTGAAACCGCGAGCGGGCCGCTAGTTATTTATATTTACTCTTGTTGTATGAGCAGTCATATCTCGGGACCGAGAAGGTAAAAACCTTGGTTAGCTTTGAATGAGAGAGGTTAAACTTGTATACAATCCCAAGTTAATTCATTCAAAGGGTTGTTTGTGGTCAAAGTGCAAACAGTCCAATATTCTTTGTTTAGAATATACCATTGTTTATTTATTAAACTCATTTTGTATTCCCACCTGTAGTAATAAAATGGAAGAGAAAACCGAAAACAAATGTAGACTGGCCTAAATGTTTGTCAAGTAGAAACTGTATTATGTTGACTTTTGAGAACTATAAGAACATTTTACAGTTATTGTATCTAGAATCTAGAAAATATCTAGAAAAGACTAAAATGTAACAGCTCTGGTATTTTAATAAATCTCTAAGACCTAATACATTCGATATTACTTACTTGTTATTTAAAGTTTTATATCTTTAATAATTTACTAATGTGAGAGGAGTTGATAAGAATAATATAGCCAGTACTCTGTTACTTAAGTATCTATAAAGATTTTCACTATATTCTCATGTAAATAGTAAATATGTTAAGTTGTTTTTGTCGCCTTACAAAAATAAAATCAAATTTAAAAAATGAAATAAAAAGTTGATTAAGCATTTCAAGTCTAAATGAATGCAATAGCACAGTATTAGTCCTGCCAGTACTCGCATAAATTGTTATCTGGACGAGAGCCAAAAAATTATCGCATACAATACGGCAAAGTCTATGGCAAGCAAAAATTAAGGGACAAAGAAGCAATAATCAGTGGATTATAGTAATTGACGCCTTTGTGACTTAGCAGAGGCACGATGACTGATTGACAACGACGAGTGTAGGTTTAAACCCTCGCAAGGTCAATCTGATTAGGCGTTAGACAAAGTAGTGTAAGTAGAGGTGTTAAGTTAGTGTTAAAACACTCCGTCACCCAATTTTCCATTGAACTCTGAAGGCATTGCGTATCTTTTGTTGGCTTTACGCCACGACCAGCCTCAATTTGTTCATTATATGTATTTAGGTACATTTCTTTAGATTAATGAAAAATATGATTTTGAAAAGTTTCTTTAAATATAATTTAATACCTACAGTTTCTACTTAAACTGAAAAATATACTTATTTGTTTCAATAACTCTAACACCATAAAGACTATATCATTCCTATATTGTAAATATATACATACAATTTCCTTAATAAAAACATAAGTATTTTCCGCGATTGAACCTACATATATCGTAATATTTGGATCAGGCGAATACCATTTATTTTTATTAGGGGCCTATATCAGCATACAAATGTCTCAGAAAAGTAATGAGGTGCGCTTGACTAGAGGATGAAAAGTAAGAGGAGAAAATCCTCCTATTTTTGCTAGCTTATTTTTAACGACGCTTATATTTATGTTGTAATGCGGCATTTTACTATGAAATATTTAGTGATTGATCACTATTAGATTATTATTTAGGTAAATAATAATTTGCCATACAATAAAAAAAACATATTGGATTTAATTGTCACTTATTTGACTTTTAATGTGATTTTTATTTGACAGCGGAGAGACCAGAAATAAGATTTTTTTTCTCATTACGTAAATATATTGTTGTTTCTGTAAGTAATCGAGTTAGTATTAAATATAGATATTAAGGTATACTATAATTCCATACAAACAACATAAATATATACAACTACGATTAACTAAAGAAAAAACACTGGCACAAAAATTGGAAGTTAACCATAGAGTTTCTCATTATAAAAAGTAATAAAAAACACTCAATACTTGGAAAACCTACCCAACTGAAGTAAGTAGAACTTGAATTAAGTCGATCTACCGCTATTAGGGTCGTTTTGACAAGACCCTATCTGTTTAAACTGGCTTCTTGCGTTGTTAGCTTAGGACATTCATGGTGTAGCTACTTAATTAACGAACGGAGGCGGCGATCCTTTGATCGAGCTTATCGTATACCTGTTTTAACTATATTGTTTTAGTTGGTAATATTATTGGTAATATAAATTGGTTGGTTATTTTAAAGTGTATTGCTTAATGCTTAAATATAAATAAGCTTTTATATATTACTTTATGTTGTAATACTTTAAAAATGAATGTTGTTTTTTAGAAGTACCTATATTTTAAAAAGTATTAATATGTATCCAAATAATATCTTAGTTATAGGTATAGGAAGCATGTTAATTTTTAAGTTATAAAACTCATTATATACAAAAATATTTTTTATCGAAAAGTCATAATCAAAGAACAGCAACTGTAAATATTTAAAAGTTTAAAATCTATGATTCTATGCATAATTTTTACACTAATAAAAATCACATATAATAAATAGTATATATTTCAAAATACATTATAATAGTATTTACAAAAAAAATAACTTACGATTAGGTATAGTATAAATCATGTTCACAAAGAATACAGGCAAAAACAGAAGCTGCGTTTTTTCATAGAATCGAATATCAATTTTAGGGCAAAAAACAAACCACCACATTAAAAATTAGTCGAGGTATTTATTTTAATAAAATCCTAACACTTTTCATCAACAAGTATCTACAGCGAACAGAATAAAATTAATATTAATAAATAAAACTATTATATTACCAATTAAAAACTCAATTCTGATGTTATTTGATATTTAATGAAAACTTATTATAAGTAACCGTTATTCTTTTGGAAGCTAAATGTCATATCTTTTCATTTTTTATTAAAAAAATCTATTTAATTTAAGTGAAAACCTCTGTGACAGTCCGTTTATGAAAACGAATCAATTTTTACGGTTATTCAGATTGGTGATAAGCTGGCGCCTTAAAAATTCATTTGGGTAGAGTCGAAACTCTTGGAGTAACTGAATGTTTAATTAAATTTGGACTCAATGGATTCATTAGTGAGATCATCAATTTAGCCTTTACACTAACGCAGTGATGGCATTTGACGATAATATCTTTTACATCGTTCCGTAACTTCCTTAGCAGGCCGTAATATATAATTAAAATACGAATATCTTGATATGTTTAAGGCGTTTTATGTATATAATATAATTATTTTGAGCATACGCAAAAAGAAAAATAGTAATGGCGGTTTTAAGAAAGAATAATACATTTAAATAAGAGTCTAAAAAAGTAAAAAGAAATAAACACTACCTTACCTGTTGTATCATATAATAAAATAGCTTCTAAAAGCTTAATTAGTCAATATAAAATAAAAATTGTTCCCTTTTTAACCGACTTCTGTAAGAAAAGGAGGTTATCAATTCGATTGTATTTTTTTTTCCTTACCACGTAACTATAGCAACGTAAACATCCAATTAAGCAAAAGTCGTTTGATATATTTTTTCAATTCGCCCCCAAAATAAAAATTACTTTGCTATTCCACCACCACACCACGGCCTGAGGCCAGAGGGCACATGATAGGAAAATTCAATGAAGCGTTTTCGTAATTTCGGTTTTCCGGGCTGGCGCGCCGCGTAATCGACCAACCGACGGCGGGTCTGCGTACACTTATACATACGAGTATATCCTTACCGATCTCGTTAATGCCATCTTAACATCAAAGTATGAGAACACGTGGGCTGTAATAGCCAATGGGCTATATTGAATACAGCCCAGCCCATACTGCTCTTTGTTTATTTATTGTTAAAATATATATATTTTTTTTGGTCGCTTAATTTCAGTTTTTAGTAATTGAATCATGATTAAATAATATAAACATTGAATTTAATTTGCTTCTTATGTATAACTATATTATATTTCACCTAATTTTTATATCATAGTCGAAAAAACATTGTGACTAATTCTTAGAGAGCTATATTTGTTTTCAATTTTGCGTTACTGTGAGAAATTTCTGTAGTATCTATCATGTAAACGATACTTTTCTAATTTTCTATTTGAAAGTAATATATTGAAAAATCATGCGATACTCTGTTAATATTTATATCATTTAAATTTCGCTTTTCGGTTATTACTTGAGAGCTGGATGGTCAGGTTTTCTTTTTGCATATAAGAATTTTTTTAAAAAACGCACGGGAAGAATTGAACATTTTCATAATAATTATGTATAAAAAACTCTATAAAGCACACTCTAATTAGCATTAGGTACTGCAAAATTGAATCGAATTGATTGTACTTTATATGAACTATACTGTATCACAAATTTAAATATAATATTTGTTATATTATATCAAATAAAAGTTCTACTACCAGCAAAACGTTTGGGTTATTTTCTTAAAAACAAACTCACACAGAATACATTATGTACTTTTGCTTATTTTTCTGCATATTTCAAAAATTTATTGGAAAGAGGGTGAATTTGATTGTAATTTTATGGTAACTTTTAACTGATTCTTCAGGATCCATATTAAATGTTTCCTTTCATAACTTCGAATATAATTCTTCTTTAATGAAAAAGTTATTTTTCTCTTTGATGTAAATCAAAGTAAAAATATTATGGTATTCTTTCGGCCATCTTTGATAAAAAGTTAAAATATAATACTTATGTGAACTTCAAAGACTAATTTTAAATTTAATAATCAGTCAGTGGAATTGTCTTTTTTAAAAATGAATATTTCATCTTTATAATCGCAATTTTTTTTGCGGGGTAGAAACTACTAAGAACAATGAGATACGGTATATTTCATGATTCCAATCTTCAATTGGGAAGCCGTCTGTATTCCTATCCCATCCCCATACCCATCTATTTATTACGCTTGTTAAAATATCTAAAATAAGTCTGTTTTTCTAATTTTAGAAATTATTAACACATTTTTATCTTTTATATAAGAAATAAACAGACTTCCAAGGAGATTTTCTAAGAGAATAATAACTGGCTACTAACAGCGAAAGATAAGGCATCCAGTATAATAAGAACAGCGAGTGACGTTCTCTTTATTACGTAATTATTTCTGGCATTGAAAATGTCCTCCAATAAAGATAAATAAGGCAGCACTAGTTACAAAGAAAGGCACCCGAGGGAATGGATACTTAGAGTAATTACTAGATTTGTTTAATATATATGTATATATACTGATATGAAAATCGATATATACAAGTCAAAATTAAAATGACGTTTTAATAATTATATGTTTGACTTTTACTTATATTTTGTAGAAAAAAAGATATTTGTTTTTTTATGGTATAACGCTTTATCCCAAATATTCTTTATTCAAATAGACTAATATAAGCACTTTTGAATCGAATGAACATATAGATAAAAAAGCTACTACCGGTTCAGATGGCAGTTCTGCTGAGAAGAGAATCTCAACAGTTGCTTTTTTCAATATCAATGGTATAATTTATGTAATTATTTCATTATCCATATTCAGCTATCCTGCATGATATTCAATGTAGACCGAGATCCCAGAGCCCCCAGACCTACGTCATTTTAGCAAAGCTGAAATTTTGAGAATTAATAGTCTAATATGTAGTTAAGACTGTATGCATACTCTCTAACTTGAAAGTGGAGACTTTTCAGAGAGACTTTAAATGATGGTAGTGGCAAATTTAAAATATACTCCAGAATTTTATTATATAAAGTTACCTACAGTAGCATATATTTTTAGTACTGATAAATTGATACATTTACATAATCTACGTGTATTCCTCTGGCTGCATCGAGCTTTATGGATTGAAATCGTGACGAAAATTCAACTGATATTGTTACATACTGCATACACTATATTCAAATCTAACCGTAATATTTCTCATGACGATGCTGGCGGGAGCTTTGCTGGTTGTAAGTTAGGAGCTAGTTCTAGAAACTTCGCACAAAGGATTCGTGTGGACTAGTGTGGCTGGATTCTCACTTCATATTTACCTCTAATGGGAATGAGAATCGAATTTGTACTTCAACTACTACTATTAATTACTTTTATTTGAATACTGAAATTTATAATCATTTATGTTAGTAGTTAATTTTTTGTCCCGCACACAGCAGAGTAGACAGAAGGAACCTAGTGTTAAGACACTCAGTTCCCCAGTTCTATCGAATTTTTCGAAGCATTGCGTGTTGCATAGTGGAACTTAACGCCGGCCTTTTTGCCTGTATGAGAGAGCGAATAAGTGAAAATATTAATAAATTCCTCCGAATGAAGAGATTTTTTTTATTTAAATACTGAAATTTATAACTAATTTATGTTAGTAACTAATATTTATTTTAAAAATATGTAATATTGAATTAGCTTAGCAAATTGTTTTCTATGACGTGAATAAAAAAAATATATATATTTGATGGGCAATGGAGTGAGTAAAATCCCTATCATGGATAAACCTCTTTGAAAGCGAACTTTTGATATCTGCGAGACTTTGTGGCAACAAAGTAACACACAAAGCTAGCTTGCTTCGCTTCAAGTAACATGTAGTGTCGATACTATAAGCCCTTCTCTCTTCATGCTGGCGGATAAATAATGTTCTTTCTAAATTACTTGTAGCGAGAAGCTCGTGGAAAGGTGAATAATAAAGTAACTAATTGATTGGAAATATAACGATTTTGGTGATTATAAAGACGATAAGCAAAATACGAGAAAGTAACAAAATGCTAGTTTGTGTACAAAAAAAATAAAAATAATATATTCTTTATATTTGATTAAAAGATAATTTAAACAAGAATTATATTATACAATAATAGTACACCCATAAGATATGCAAAATTTTATGATATTTACTTTTACAAAAAAATATATGTTAATTTATACGTACTTTTTATGATTTTTATATATCCACATTTCAATAATAAGTCAGCCAAAGTCAAGATTGATGATTAAAAGACTAAGAGAGTGTATCCAACTAAAAGTTTCGAAACTTCGAGCTTTTCTATTTACTATCGTAAGATAAGTACTTGGTGAGGTTACGTAAACGGTGTTTATTAAAATGTCGATCAAGTCGATTTGTATTAAAATAATATCTTTTATATTGTGCTTATACATTGATATCTTCATCGTTGCTTGCATGGATTTTTATTTCTGTTCTATTCTTTGATTATGGCGTTCCAAACGTGCCAGTTGTGCACCAATCCCCTCGGCAGTGTCAAGTTGCATAGATAACACACTTAAAGGGAAAGGAATGTCTTAACAGTAGGTCCCCAGGTTCCGTCTGCCTACTCTGTTATGTCTGGGATAGCAAAAGAAAAACTACGATTCAATTACATAGTGAAGATGGCTATATACTTAGATGGATTGCATGTGTAATTGTGTATAATATAATGATATCTTCAATTTTAGTATGTATGTCACGATATCTAATATATTGTTACTTTAAAAAAATTTACGTGTCTCTAAAAAAGCTGAATAATCGATAAGAATTCTACGCCTCTGTGAAATAAGTTATAAACAATTAAATAAAAGAGACTTAAGGACGGTCATCTACACAGTATCATAAGTTTAACTAAAAATAATATTTTATGAAAGTTGTGTGATGTTTTTTATATAAACAAAGTAGATTTCACTTTTATAAAGTCGTAAAAGATGAGCTACATTAGACCTAGAAATATATTTATACTAAAAAGTACCCTAAGTAAGAATTTGTATCAACAATTACTTTGAAGTTAATAAATATAGCAATATAATTTATTCTCAAACCTGCCTAATAACATTCCTCTACGTTGGACATAAATTTGTAGAGGACAGCCCAAAATTTATGATTTAATATACAACAAAGGCCTATCAAAGATGCCTCTAAAACGTCTGTCGGTTATAATCCAAAAGCTCTAATTAAACAGGTAAGTATTACTTGTGATTACGACTGCTTGGGATTATCTAAGATCTATTATCTTTACAAAAGATAGATAAAATTATCTTATATTTCATCAAAAAAACTAGTAATTAAAATTGTATATTATTTGTTTAATTTTATTTCACACAAATGTATAAGATACGGTGAAACGTTTGCCAAAGAAATATTTATAAATAAAATATTTATTTCCAAAGAAAATATATATAAGATATACATACTTAGATCTTATCACTTACTAGAAGTTATGGCGAAAGGTAACTTCACTAATGATGCTTGAATCTACAATCTCAATAATATGAATAGAAAGATATATTTATCATAATATAACAACTCAATAAATAAATATGAATATATATTTGTATATTTTGAAATATATATGACTTATGTACATACATTGTTTTGAATTATAAGTATTTTTTTCTTTATTTTATTTATAGATAATTAAATAAATAATAATAAATAATTTATTATTTATTTATTTATTTGATAGCGTATTGCAAAAAGTAGATTAGCAAAAAACAGACATACACATAGAACTACTTAAATTTATTCAATATTGAAAATAAAAGAAAGGGTATAACAAATGTGTAGAAATATCATATTATTCTTAAAGAGGTTTTCTTAATACCGCAATGGGGAAGTCTTTATCTACGGGTAATGTTATAGCCCTGCGAACAATTTATTACTTACGCACCTGACGCCACGCTGGGGGGAGAATGGGGGGGAGGGACGTTAGCTCTGCGTTTCCGGAAAATATTTCGGTGGTTAGTCATTTCAGCATTTTGTTACTTTTATTTTAATAAAAATATAAAACGGACCGCATTTCGAATATAAAGTGTAGACCAATTTATTGAAAAATATTTTTAAGAAAACAGGAAACGCAATTGCTAAAATATATTGTTTTTCTTTTTGATTCTATATATTGAAATATTTCTAGGAAAATAGTTTTCACTAACAAGGTGATTTGAATACATTTAAAAAGGTGTCGATGCAATGAACGTGAGTTACTGTCACTTAGGTATACAAATTGAATACGGTACATTTCATACTTAATTAGATCATTCCCGCATTGCACCTAGTGGTCCAATTAGCTGCTAGATGAGAATTCCAATATATAATAATTGGCTGTTTTGCGTTCCAAGAATACATAATTATATTCTATCTAGTTAGACAAAATTCTAGTTTAGAATCGTCATTCGTCAGTACAGCCAGCACACATTACCTTTACAGTCCATATATATAGTTATGAAAGGAAAATGTATAAAGTGTTTATATTAGTGTTTTTTTTGATTTACCAATTTCAATCAACTAGCAACAGTTAAAGACTTAACAAGCATTTCAAGAAAAAAAAAACGTTTATATTTCTAGAATTAATTAGGTATATCAATGAAAATTCTAGTGTTCGATGCAGTCTTCTTTCTTGCTTCACTCTGTATGTGGGGGACCTATCAAAGTAGGCAGAGAAAAGCTGGAACGGAGTGTTAAGAAACTCCATTCCCACCAAAACAATTCTATTTCACACTTTCCGTGGAATTCTGCTGGCATTGCTTGTTGTTGACAATGAAATTATTAAATATTTCATTTCCTCGAATAGGCACCGAACCCACAACCTATCACGTTTAGAGTCACACGCCTGTACCCCTGGACAGCAACCGGCCTCAAAGTAGTTAATATGTCATAAAATATTTTTGCAATTAATACCTAATTAAATATGTAATCAAATACGTTGATTAATACATCCCGGCTGTAGGCATTCAATCACATAGAGTCGCGTGTCACTGTCACGCCGCCATCAAGACATCCCCTTGTTACTGTTATTGTTCAGAATGTTCGACCCATTTTTAGTTTTAATCAATATAAAAGCAATTACCTGGAAGTTTGTTTAGTTTCGCTTACTGGCTTGGATTAAATTTATGGATGGAAACCTACTTATTCGCATATAAAATATATCTTATCATATTGTATAGATAGATAACGTAGACGAACATAGACAAATAAGACAATAAAAGTCTAAATAATAAAAGTTTTGAAAATGCAGCCTTGGCGGTTGAGGGAAACTAGTGTTATGACACTCCGCTCCCCCTTGCCGCTGAATTCTTGCGGCGTTGAGCGCAATTAATAAAATTTCTAATTGCCTTAAAGTAAGTGTCATTATAAATGCCAAAATGAAATAAATTTACAATGTAAATAATTTTAAACATTAACCTTATATCGCGCAAATTTCTTTACAACCCTACAGCGACATTGTGACTTCTAAAACAAATTGCTTTACAAAGTGACGTTAGGTCAAAGCTTTATAAGTTTAAGAAATACTTTTGAAGTTTACTCGATAAATTGCTCAGTTTACTTTCGATTCTACGTTCGTCTTAAACAGAAAAGTCATTGGCAATTTACAATGTTATAGCGTGTTCAATTTAAAATAAATATGGTGCAATAGAATTTTATCGCAGTAAATTGAAGCCTTTGTGACGTAGTAGGTTAGCGCGATGACTATAGGTTCAATCTCCACTTTATGAATTCTCCCTGTATTTTGTACAGCAGGATAGGTGAGGGAACCTAATGTTAAGATTCCCGGTTCCTATTTTCCGCCGAAATCTAAGGACTTTTTGTGTTGAGTTCCGGAACTCTTTTCACTTTGCCTCGACACCAGAGCGAACAAATTAAAAAATAAAGTATTTCATGTCCTCGAGTGGGAATCGAACCCACAACCTGTCGCATTTACATTCTTACATCCTTGTACCTTTGCGCTATGATTGGCCTAAATCTACCACCAAACAAAAGAAATTCTCACTGTCAAAGATATTTCGAAAACTTATTTAAATATTCTCCATTACTGTAGGTAGTAATGGAGAATATTTGAGAAGTTAACACGTTCGATTCTATTCATACGAAAACAATACGATTGTTAAATTCAGCTAGCTTATTGTATTGGAACAAATGAAATCTTGCTCACTTGAATATTTTATTAAAATGTGTACTTTACCCCTTGCGGGATTGTGGGGGGAGATCTAACACAGTTAATACTGTTATTGTCCATTCTGTCTATTCTCTACATATTCTAATGTAAGATAGAATACTTATTCAGTACTAATACGTATTTTACATTCCATTTCCTTACAAAGCAGGATATAATTAACTTGTATTTTTGAGTAAAAGATTCGCGGTAGTAGTTTTTAAAGTACGTTTTTTTATGTATACAGCCTCACAAAATATTTAAAAAATCAAGTTTAACAAAATTGAAGTCTTCAAATTATTCGTTAAAAAGAAGTTAAGCAGGAAAGGAATTCGCTTAAACTTTTAGAAATCAGTATTTAGTAATATGGACCATCTACTGTAAAATTGAACTTTAAAAAACAGTGTACAGATATTTTTTTAACATTTTTAAATTATTATTCCTCACTTAGGAAAGAAAAATACTTGTTTAAAGAATGTATAAAAATTTGAACTCTAAATCTTAATTTGTATACTGTGGGCGGTATATGTTTTTCTAAATAACTAAAAATTACAAACAGTTTTTATTTGTAATTTCAGTTTAAGAGTAGACGGTCTCTACCTAAATTTATACTAAATCATTTATTAATGCCATGCATAACTGCATATATATATTAATTTTATAAATATTTATTATGATAATGAAATCTATGGAGCATTATAAAACTGTTTAAAAACAAAGATATAATAAAAACTTTTATTGTAACCTTTTAGTCTCACTCGTTTATAATTCTATAGCAAAGGAAAATATTTTCTTAAGATACTCATTTTATTGTGCAAGTAGCACAGACTGTAACAATTTTAAAATACAAAGAGTCTGGACGTGGTTTACTTTTTGCTAGAAACAAAAGGACGTCTTGAGGTGTTCTATTTTAGATAAACTTTAAGACAATGCAGAATTACCTTGTCGAATTATAATTGGAAGTGGAATATGTAAAAAAATATAATAAAATATAAGCTTCATTAACTGCTTAATACTGTTATGTGAAGTGCAAGTCAACTTTAAACCAATAAACTACAGTAAATCTTTGACAGATATATGTAAGCGATATTTTATAGTTAGCGGTGTTAAAAACCGTAAAGCTACTCTAGAGCTAAACTTATGTTTAGTACATTGCCTATACTATCCAAATAGTTGAATTAGATTACTTTAGACATATATTATCAATTATATTATAACCTTGCTATACAATTAACATATCTATGTTAATTGTATTCAAAAATTCAAAATGAAGTAGTTTCAACTCGAATTAGTGTAGACTAAGCACGTAGACTGTAGCTATAATCATTACAGAATTGGATCAATGGCAGCACTGTTTTAGTTACGGAACCCCACGCCACGGATAGGGTTCCGTATGTGAAACTTAGTGGGTTAGTTCCACACTTGACCGATTCTTACATTTATTAATTAATTATTGTAGTTCAACCAATATCTTTGATATCAATCAAGTAAAAAAATAAAAAATTAAATGAAATCTTACCACTAAGCATTTAACAACTAAAATATTTTGTATAAACATCAAATTTATAAAAAATAAAATCTTGTTTAAAATTAATATTTCATCGCCCTAGAAATTTGATTTGCGCAATGGAATTGACTGTCACCCTCGAACCCTTTGATAGCAAGACGGAACGAAGATATAATTCTTTTAGCATCGGTAATGGGTTTTGGTACGATAGAAGTTTTAAATATTCTTAAATTTTGGGCACTTCTAATTCTATAAAGCATTCTAAATTTATACCAAATTTCATTCAACTGCGGCACCTTTAGGAACAAGTATTAATATAATTAAAATATTCTACCGTTCTCCACGTAAAGTTCGCTCCATCACTTTATTTTAGAAACTTTGCCTTTTAAGTAGAAAAACCCTAGCTACCCTAGCCCTAGTCAAGTGTACCCTGAACAGGGTTCTGTGTCCATTCCAGGATTGTAGGCGAAGTATAACTGCAACTGCATAATACATTTATGCAAAAGCTGGTCTTAATAACTTTACACTGTATCGCGCTTGTTAAGTCACTTCTTTCCGCCGATTTCTGGAGGCATTGCGTGTTGAGTAGCAGAACTCAACGCCGCGCGTTTTGCCTTGATAACAAGAAAGTAAATCAAATATTAAATATTTCAGTTGTGCTTATACGCTATTAAAATGAAGGGGAATATATACATATATATATCTATTACAAAGGATTTTGTCGATAACGTCAATGACCCGTCAAGCAATGCCAAATATTTAATAAGTAGGTATCGAACAAAGCATTGACAAATACATTCGCTTTTGGGATTATCTAAGAGTTACGTTTTATTTATTATGTAGATTGAATACACGCAAAGAATTTAAGTAATTATTATATTAATAGTTAAATTATAACTAAATTTGAATATGAATGTCACAAAATAATCAACAAAAAATTAAGCAGAAAAAGTTATAAACGTTTGTTTTACTTTTGCGTCGTAAAATTAACATTTAGAATTCTATCCCGCGTATAGCAGGTAAGACAGAGAGAATCCAGTGTTACACTCCGTCCCTACTTTTCAAATCGCTCTGTCTATGGAAAAATAACAAAATTTGCCCCCTAATTATATAGAAAAGGAGAGAACAGAGACGAAGAGGTAAATACCATGCCTAGTTTTGGTAGAACATTATCTATTTTCAGTATTATTGTAATATAATATTAGCGACTGTGATCATCTTAAATATATTTCTTTGACACGCTACCTTCGTCACAACCGCAATCACGGCGGTTTTGAAATTCATGTCGATCCCCGAATATTTGGTGTTTCTATTCGAATACACTTTGAGGTGCCTATGATTTCAAACTATAAATATACGTAAACGACTATAAAGATATCTATATAGATATCTAAGAAGTACCCTTCTAGATATTTAAAACAAAAGTTGTTTGTAAATATTTATGACCTAATGGTAATATATCATTATTTTCATTATAATTTTCCGTAATTGGGTAAAATGAAC
>JAKRZM010000776.1:14427-62503 GCA_036379175.1 Heliconius cydno galanthus | reverse complement strand
AAAGTTTGTATGGAAAAATCTTTAAATCGCCACCGATTTTTATAAAATTTGAAATTTAGACTTAAAAATATTTCATTGAACACATGTTTCATGGGTTATTAGAATTCACCCTTAAATAGGCAAGCGAAGCTGCGCGCGTCCGCTAGTATTAGTATAAATACTCGGCTCGACTTAAGATACTCGAATGTTGCATTTATAAATTCTTTTTTAAAAATAAAAAAAAAATGTATCATAATCATAATATAATAATGAAATATAAATCAGCTTCATGCTGTATCTCGCTAACAGCAGGGTAGACAGATGGAACCTAGTGTTAAGACACTCCGTTTCCCACTTTCTGCCGAATTCTGGAGGCATTGCGTGTTGAGTGGCAGAACTTAACGCCGCGCTTTGCCTCGGCACCAGAGCGAAGAAAATGGAAATACAAACGTAAATAAATATTTCACTTCCTCGAGTGGGGATCGAACCCAAAACCGTCGCGTTGCAGTCACACGCTTGTGCCGAAATTTGAATTTGTGTTGTAATAATGAAATATGAGTCACATTTAACATTATAATTGTAATGAAATAACTGAAACAACGTTTGGGACGTGTCTAACTGTCAGCTTGCACTTGAGGGAACATTTGTATTTATAATGCACAAGTTTGCTTAATGTTGTTGGGTTTAGCGCAACGATGAGTTTCCTCGTGTAACAATCACTACTATTTATAAAAGTATGAAAAAAATAATTTGAAAATATGAAACCGACTTCAAATACCTTTTTATTGTTCTACTTAGGACTCTAGAAAACCAGAAGCTCTACGTAAAAACGTTAAATATAAAATAAGCGATAACATCGCAGCTTAATTTAAAATTCCCATAAATAATACAGTTTTTATGAACCATAACTCTTCAACAAACATTTTTCCAATCAGCAACAAATAAAAGGTTTTCCGTCATAAAAATAAGAAATAGATCCGCCGCTATCACGTCACACGCTCCATGTAGTAGTGCCCGTCGTATTAGCGACACATGAAACGAATCGGAAGGAAATAATCGTCAAGATTAGGACAAATATCGATGTGGCTGATAAAGTAACAAGCGGGTGGCGGAAACTACCGCTTTCTAAAGTGGCATGGGGGAGAGAATGATTAATCTTTCATTAATTATTACTTATATCGTAAGTCTAATTTATATATAGTAGGTAGAGAACTTCTAGAGGTAATCCTTTCTACTTTCCATCTATTTCACATATATTTTCATTATATAATCTAATTTAAGCAAATTGGCGAAATTTAAGTGATTTAAGATAAGTCAGGATAAAGCGTGCAACTGTAAACGCGACAGGTTGTGGGTTCAATTCCAACTCGAGGAAATGAAATATTTAATATTCTCATTACCTCGCTCTGGCAACGAGGAACGTGGCGTAGCGTTCCACCACTCAACAAGTAGTGCTTCCAGAAATCGGAACGGAGTATATTAACACTAGGTTCCCAGATTCCATCTGCCTATCTACCCTTGCTACTGTGACAAGATACATCTTGAATATTTCATGATACCATCCAGTTAATTGATAGATGATTTCAATCTGTGTTGAAAGCGTTCCTCAAGCGTTTAAGTAAAGCGTCTTGAAAACGAAAGATATATAATAAATATATAAATATACTGAATATACTAAACACGTGGATATTTTAAGTTTTTATACCTACTATTTTTTTATTAGTGAAGCTATTAATAGTATATGAAATATAAATTGTAAGTATTCGATTATAACCAATAAAAACATCGCTTCAAATAAAAGTAAACTCTAAGCTGGTAGAATTTAATTTATTACACAAAATTATTAAATTCAAAACTACTAAAATAATTTCTCCCATTCTTACAAAACAAATAAAATTTAACTAAAAGTCTCCAGAATCTCTTAGAAACAAATATGACTTGTAATTTTAGAATCCAAGCAGTTCGTGGTTCCAACGTGGATTGTTTAAAAACTTCCTTTTACCTCAACCTTTCTTTGAACTAACAACTGTTAGTGGAAAATGTTTTTCTGGATAAAGCTCAGAAGTTTCAGTTCCACAATTTACTTGAGACCTTTCACGAGCTTTTTCCTGGAAAATGCAGAATTGAAGGTCAATATTGGTTTGGTCTTCGTATATAAATAACAGTATATTTGAATCTAGTGTCCATGCTTGCTGATTCATGTTAGATACTTGTGCTAACTTTTGAATTTGTGATGAATAAAATAACTAGAAAAATAAATAGCAGTATAATGTTTAAATAAAACTTTTAATGTATTTATCAAGAAGTCACAAGTAAAAATATATGAAATATTAAACTCCATCCGTATTACAGAGGCCGTCGGCGTCGTGGCGCAGTGGCACACTTGCTGACTGTAAGCGCGATGGTTGTGGGTTGAGTTGCCACTCGGGGGAATGAATTCTTTTAATTTACTCCCTTTGGTAATAAGCAATATCTTAAAAACGCTATATTTTAAAAGTTGGGCAGTTCGTGGGAGCAAGCGGAACTTTTTAACACCAAGTCCCCTCTGCCTTCCACTCGACATGCGGAATGCAAAGTGAACTTGAATATACTCATATATACCGAAACAATATTTTTTTCTCTCGTAACCCTCATAACATCCTCTTTGTTCGAAAGCTTAAAATAACGAAAGGAGATTTATATTCAACATAAAATTTTAATATCACATTTCATCGTGCGCGTAAATTTTCGAATATTTCCTTTCTTCATAAACATATTTGGAATGAAATATACATAAAATCAAAAGTAATTTATTAGATTGTTAGGTCTTATGAATAAAGTTTTTGTACAATAATTTAGGTTACTATAAAACGCGACGGTTGTGGGTTCGATTTAGCCACTCGGTTTCGAAAATTCGGCACAAAGTGGGGAACGGAATATCTTAGCACTATGTTCCCTCTGCCTACCCTGCTATATGCGGACATTACACACGTGGAAGTAAAANGTTGGGCAGTTCGTGGGAGCAAGCGGAACTTTTTAACACCAAGTCCCCTCTGCCTTCCACTCGACATGCGGCATGCAAAGTGAACTTGAATATACTCATATATACCGAAACAATATTTTTTTCTCTCGTAACCCTCATAACATCCTCTTTGTTCGAAAGCTTAAAATAACGAAAGGAGATTTATATTCAACATAAAATTTTAATTTCACATTTCATCGTGCGCGTAAATTTTCGAATATTTCCTTTCTTCATAAACATATTTGGAATGAAATATATATAAAATCAAATGTAATTTATTAGATTGTTAGGTCTTATGAATAAAGTTTTTGTATAATAATTTAAAGTTACTATAAAACGCGAATATAAATAATATAAAAATAAAGTAAACCTACTACACATTTAAATAGTACAGGGCACGACACGGCAGTGTTTCATTACGTCGCCGATGTCATCGTGTCCTCAGTTTGGTCCGCATAATAAAATGCTTATACAACAAAAGAGCCATCTCTGTGACGTATACTGTTAGTTGCGCTCCTTTCAGACACAAACAATGCCCGGCTACAGTTCTTGTTACGAATACAAATAAAAATGGACTATTATATACTATTTTTACAATTATATGTTTAAATATAGAAATATGATATAAAACAGACAGTGGCAACTACTGCAAGTCAACGCGGTTCTGAATTCCAAAAAGAAGGTTCAGAAATGATTATATGTTAATATTACTAAAGCACGGCGTGGAGTTACGTGACGTAGAGAACGAAGTGTTCTGACAGTGGAGTCCTCATTATCTACACGGCTTTATATAAGGGAAGGGTAAAGATCAAACATAAAAGTATTTTGAAGAATATTCTCTCGACTATCGGCATACCGGAACCAATTGGATGATACGGAAAACGGGTCGGAAGTTGGAAGTTACGTCCGGTCGAATAAAGCTGCTCCGTACTTAGGAGATTGTTTAAATTACATTTGTACCACCACCACCTGCGCCTTTTTAAACTTTCTTATAAAAGTTCAGCTTCTCCTGTTCCTCCCACACTTACAAAGTTTGCTGCGAGAGTGACGTGAGGAAAAAATGTCTTTAATAACTCAGTATTTATCAGGGCGCACTTCCGACCTGCATCTGTAAGATAGGTTTATACTTATTAATCTATAGTAATGTTATAAAGCTAAAGAGTTTGTTTGTTTGAACGTTCTGATCTAAGAAGCTACTGCTTTTAATTGACAAATGTACCTGCCTTACCTCATGCTCATTAATTAACACACAACTCTTAATTATTTCCATTTGTCCACGCCTGTTTGAGTTAAATAAAAGCTAGTTAACTATAAAATAATATTCTAAACTAATTATAAGTATTTTATTTCACTCTAAAATGAAAGTACCATTATAATATAAATGCGTAACAGTCTCTCATGATGAACAATGCCTGTCCGCGTTTGTCCGCCGTCTTCAATAAACAAAACAAAAGACAATTCTTCACCGAAAAGTATAAACATTAAAAATTATAAAACAGCACATCACAATGAATGTCTCCAATTTCTTCGGTGACTAGTTTAAATGAAACATAAAAAAACAGTGAATAATAAATAGTTTTTAAACTCTAGTTTTATATAAAAATAGGAAAACTTATTATAAATTAAAAATATATATTCTCCATGAAAAATATGGAGAGGCCATCGTATCTTAATAGTATAGCGTTTGACAGTTAACACGATGGTTGTGGGTTCGACTTTCACTAGAGAAATGAATTATTTTAATTTCCTTCAATTAGTCTCCTCTTATCCCCACCCACCAAAAGGTCCAAAAAGTTAAGTTTTATAAACTCTTAACCTTCACCGCTGAATCTAATAAAGAAACTTACAGCAATCACTAATTCATATACTTGTAATTAAAAAAAGGTGTATTAGATTTTAAGTTGTCTGCACCAGGTTTGAATCCTGCTGGGCGCAGGCTTTTTGGATACTGTCCAAACGCTCTAAAAAATGAAGTTATATAAGGTACTTATGTACACTACTATACATACAGTTCACGTCGTACAACTATTTATGTTTATAAATCTTACTTCTGTTGACAGGTGATACACTATGTATTACATTACAAGCAAAATAAATAAAGACAAGGTTACTCTCACAAGAGTCGCTTTAACCTGTATCGCCTTCGTAGCGTAGCTCTGGCTCCCTCTCTAGCTCTAGCTCTAACTCTAGCTCTAGCTCTAGGTCTCGCTCTACCTGACCTCATTTCAGTGCATGTGGGTAACAAATTTGCGCCGGTTACACACTTTAATTGATTGCATAACTTTATTTCCAAGCGCACCGCTCGATGTTTGCGAGCTTTGATTCGTTGTTTGCCTTATATGTACCTATAACAGCTTAAGACGTAAAATGTAAGACGTGAAATAAAATGGAAGGTCTTATTTGAGCTTGAGATAGCTGGGTGAAGCTAAAAAATGTTGAGTTAATGTATATTTCTTTAAAAAAATCTATGATTTATGTAAGCAATAAGGAGTTTAACTTATCCACCTATCTTATCTTTGTTTTACACGATACTCATATATAACCGGACCACTTCGCAACGACATAGCTCGCCCACTTCCTTTGTTTCCTGTCACCGTGAGTAACACTTACGGTACTTTTCGGTGTATAAATGTAAACAAATCGTTTCAGTCCAAAATTTCCGTTTGCCGATGTATGATATTGTTTACTACTTTTTTAGTTCTTGCCCGAGTTACAATATTTCTGAAGTAACTATTAGGAGATTGCCTTTGGAAATAAAGTGTGGCCGAGGTCGTCATACATTTGTTAGAAGTGGGAAAGGAAAAGTTAGTGCATCTTTGTCTATTTTCTACCCGTGATGTCTGGAGAGCACGATGTTACAACGCGCAAGGCAGGGGCACCTAACATTATCATAATTATTATATAGTACATTTTTTATAATAAAACACACATTTATTTTCTACAATAATAGTAAGTAAAAATACTTTTATAACTGCTAGCACTATAAATGGAAAATGGACAGCCTAATGACGTCATATGTCTATGTACTACGAATTCATTAATTAAACAGATTTGACTACAAATACGGTGGCAATGAGAAATTAAATATTGAAATTTCTATGAAAATACAGTATTAATTGAGCAAAGAGCAAATAAGCGTGTATTTTGCTTTATTTTCACTTATCTCTTGTGTTACTAAGGCTACCAAAGCACAGCGGCCCAAGTGTGCGACTGTAAGCGTGACGATTGCGAGTTCGATAGGTATCGAGCAGGTACTATATTTAACGTTTTCATTTACTAGCTCTGATAAACAGACAGAGACAAAGCGTGGCGTTCAGTTCCATCACTACACACAATGCCTCAAGAATTCGTGGGAAAGTGGGGGTCTTAACGCTGGATTCTTAGATTCTCTCTGCCTACCCAGCTATGTGCGGGATATAGCGTGAATCCAAAATAAAGTCTCTTTCATTATGGAGACGTTTATGAATTTAATCCTCACTCGGGGGAATGAATTATTTTCATTTCCTCGCTCTGATAAAAAAGACAAAGTAACCGCTAAATTGTTCCGCTGCTCATACTATTTTTAGATAATTTAGCGGCGAGTGGGGGACCGACTCCAACTGCTATATAAAATAAAAAAGTATTATATACTGATACAATGTGAAGTAAAACAATCTCGCATCTAGCGTCTCGCAAGACGAAGTGGACATAGATGACTTTTTGATTTATAAATGTAGGATTTTATTCTATTGTGTACTGAAAAGTAAAAGTAAAAAGTACTAATAGAACTTACACGAGTAAAAACTCCTTTATTGAGAAAACTTTACCCTTTTAATGTGTTATTCCATGCTTAGAGTAAATATATTTTTTATAAAAATTATAAAAATATGAACGAAGCGAAACTTGCACCTTTTAGACGGCTTGAATTTCAAGCCTTGAAACATAAGTTTTTGTAAAATATTTATCTTATATTTAGCATATTTCCACAAGTTATTTTAATGGGAACTGGGAAGCGTATTTATTACTTGCCCTACCTACAACGCAGTAGTTGTAAACTTAAGAAAAACAGTATAATAATAAATAACCACAATACATAACAAATGAAAAGTATTTAAAGTTACAGTTTAAAGAGCAAAAAGTATTTTACAGTTTAAAAGTGCAAAAACTAAAGAGCATTTAGAAAGATGGAGTGTTACTGCTAGTTTTATAAATGATCTTCCCAAACGTGGCAGCAGCCCGGCAGCAGTGGCGGTCGAGAGCTGACAGCCTGTAGACATAAGATACTTGTGCGGTATAACATTTTACCTCTTGTACGTTGTTTGTGCTTTTTATGGTCACGCTGTATTTTGCATATAGTAGGATGAGCAAAAATGAAAATAGTTCCTAGCTCTGTAGAGTCCATTTGCGAGATGTAGCGAGTTGTTTTGTGGACTTGTGTCTTATTACAAGAGCATAGAATTGAAAATAATTAGTTATTTGTATTGAATTTAGTTAGATACGATGCCCTCGACCTTTATATTTTAATGATGGCATACATAATAGTGTTGTCACTCAATTCTTTCAGCTTTAACAAAACCAACCAGAATAAAATCTGAAACTATATTTAAAGAGACGCAGAGACGCATTCGAAAAGTGTTGAACTTTAAACGTGACAGTTGTAGGTTTGTTCCCCACTCGGCAGAATAATTATGTTTAAATTATTGTTATTTCCTTGCTTTAGTAGAGTACAACAAAGGATGACGTTGATTTCTGTCACTCCATAATCAATGTGTTACATTTGAGCCAAAGAGGACCATTTACTGACACTAAGTAAATTTTGGTGCTAGATAGGAAAAAAGTATGATACTAAAAAATATTCCCCGATTAGAAGAATATCTTCTCAGCTGTCTTCACTTTACTTTTGAAAAGTTTTATGTATCTCAGTTATATTATTCATGAAAAGCTGAAAGGAATGGACAACTTCAATAGAAAGCTTAATAACTTAGACACTAAGCTTTTTCTTTATTTAAAAGATAAAATAAAACAATATTTGTTGTAGTTTTCAAACAATTTCGTTAAAAGAATATATTTCAAAAAGCGGGGAACGGAAGTGTCTTAATAAGGTTCTAGGTTCCCAGGTTCCTTCTGCCCACTTCGCTATGTGCAGCATACAGCACGAATCTAAAGAAAAAAACCATAACATGGAAATAACATAAAAAAGCGTAGGAAATTAAAAATGTAGACATATTCAATGAAGCCGTACTAATTGCAGCTCGGATTACTGTTTAATGAGAGCAAACAAACCCCCTGCCCCCGCGCTCCCCCGTGCTCCGTCACGCTACGGTCTTGTATTCCGCATCAAATCAGATCAATTTTAATGGGAGAGAGATTCATATGACATATACTTAGATTTGTTTACATTGTTTTTGCAGTGCATGAATACCTGGCGGTATATCAATAACAAACTCTTGAAAAATTGAGTGCAAAGTGCGAAATGGAGTGCCTTAACACTATGCTCCTGCTGTCTGATTTGCTTTGTGGGGAAAAGACGTGAAGCGAAGTATTTTAGATATTAATTTTATATAAGGTTTTAGATTGAATTCCTAAATTAAACTAAATCATGTAACAGTCAGAAAGATAACTTTGTAATACATAAACATTAATTAATGCAAGTTAAATTTGTCGATATCACAATATTTGCTCGATATTTGGGTAATAATAGCGGCGGCTGAGGCAACTGAGGCAACTCTTCAAAGTAAAATGTATAAACAAAAGCAGCCGTTTCCCCATCACGCCCCTACAAAACTGATGTTTGACTTAGAGACAAGAGCGCCTTGTTGATACTCTTTTGATCAAACTTTAATATTCATTATAATTTTACAAATTGTTTTTATTATTGTAATTGAAACTTTGAGAAGAAAATTTGTTTTTTTTTCTAATTTATAGTAAACAAGTGGTGATTAATACTCTGCTATGTCTACTAAATCTACTGGTTCCTTTTTTTTCTTAAAAGTTACGGAACCCTACAAATGGTAAATAATAAAAAGGGAACTGTACCAATTAAAAATAATAATTTCTATGAGGCAATCATTGCGCAGGCTTCGTTTCACTGCAAAAACACGGTGGATGTGGTTTCGTTAAATGACTCGTGTGAATGATTATATTTAAATTATTTCAATTTTACCCTCTCTGGCTAGACAAGGCGCTGAGTTAAATTCGGACGAAAACTATAGAACGGAGTATCAGGACACTACTTTTCTTTGTCTGTTCACGCTGCATCCCGCACGTTATAGGGTAGGCTGAGGGAACCTGGGAACCTAGTATTATGACACTTCCGTTCCCCATTATCTGCTGAATTATGGAGGCATTACGTGTTGAGTAATCAAACTCAATGCCGCGCATTACATCGTAACAGAGCGTGGAAATTAAAATATTAAATATTTCATTCCTCCGAGTGAAAGAGCAAGTAAAGCAAATTGAAAATAGAAATTAGAGGTCAATTTTAAATAAGATTAAATCACGAATCTCAACGAGATGCATTTCATCAAGTGAAGATAAAAAATATCGGAATCGACGAGGCGCTGCTCTGAAGGCGCCTTGTTTACTGCCGGTATAGAGTAATTCGAGCTGGTCATTAATACGGCTTCATCAGCTTCTTTTTAATCTTACTTCGTTCATGCTTCGAGAGTACTTTAATTAAGCATGCTTTTCATATAGTTTTAATTACCTGTAAGCTGCGTAAATAAGATGTACAATATTTATGCCTACTTTAAAATAATGAATCAATATTGAATGCACTCTTTGGCTGTTATATTAATTTCAAGTAGTTCCAACACAGTTAGGTCATTGTGTAGGTCCTATGTGTCCTGTTTCTGAACGAGTAAATTAAATTATTCATTGACATCAACACATTTGACTGTCAGTCAAGTCTGTTTATTAAACCTATAATCATGTAGTTCAAGCGGGCGAAGCCGCGGGCGGGCGGATGATGTAATAAACTGATGCACAAATAGAGAAACATCCACATACAACTTAAACTACTCCTTTTTACATCAACACGAATTAAATACATTGAATAGTGAACAGAGACACAAAGAATGAAAGTACGAAAAAATACTTCCATCCACCTAAATATTCATGATTCCTAAAAAATTTCCCCGTTTTGGGTAAAATGAAAAATATATATCCCCAATAATACTGCTCCGCGCTGAGAGTTGTTCAAAGTTTAATAAATAAAAAGTACCGTCGAGATGTACATATTGGGAGGTAACGTCTAGTATAGTTTGAGGGTATTCTTTAAATTAATTGCTCCTCTCTGTCTTCATATAAGTGTTCGGTGTTGCCAAGTTTCGGTTAAGTTAGGTATATTAATGTTTTTGTTTTGATGTAGTTGCTCATGTGAAGATGATATGTGCTGTATATGTGATATAACTCAAGATATAGCTGAATGGCGGGATTTAGGCTTTATGAGGATATTTTACTTATAAAATATACCGTATACGGCTGAACGCGAGGATTGTGGGACTGATCACTTGGTTCAGTTAGTGCGGCGTTGTGTTTCATCACTCAACACATATAATATTATTTTATTCTAATATTGTCACAATTAATACATAGATTATTAACTTACTTAATGCCAAAACATAATTGTATGTAAGTACATAACAAAAAAATCAACTATGTTATGAAAATATATTTTGAATACTTTTTTCATGAAAATAAGTGGCCACCTACAACTTTTTTTTGAACTTTTCAGCTTTTATGAACTATAAAATATAAAATCTCGTTTTTGTCCGCAAAAAAAATCGAGGAACCCTCTCTTAATATTTGCTTACTCTACCAGTCTGTCAGTCAGTCAATAAGGTCAGACTATTTTTTATGTTCACATAGATATGAATACGAGAACATGATCCAATTCATCATGTCTTGTGTTGTTAATACTAAGTTCCCTCTGCCTACTATTTTATATTCCGGATATAGCTAAAGCTAAAAAATAACTAAGTACAAAGTTTAATATTTCCAAAAAATATAGGTGAAATATTCCCCGAGCTCTACACCACTCCGACTTTGGAAGACGACGACAGCACAGAAGAAATAGAACCGGAAGTGGATGAATGCGAACCTTCCCCCTCCGCGCGTCCCGCCCTCGCCGCGCTACCGGACGCGCAAACACCGCCCAAAGAGGACTCGCTAACCACGCTCGACAACCAATATTACAGGTAGTTTTTTGAGGAAATGCTTTAATATGTTTTTAATCAAAGTGCTATTCAGACATTGACGATGAGAAAAATATTAACATTTAGTATTCGTATTTATGGTCTGGGTTCCAACGTTTATATTTTAATTCGAAAATTTATTATTTTTTTTGTCTAACAACGATTAGAAATGATCGCAGTAGTATTTCGAGCTTCACTCAGAAATATATCCCAAGGTATGAATGACGGGGCGTTTTCATTCCATTCTCTAAATGAGAGAGATAATAAAAAACGTAGTATCTTGTCACTAAAATATCTCTACCACGTTACACATAACACAGCAACACAGTGAAAGTAAAAAAAGCTCACAAATTGCTTATATTTGTTCTAAACCTCGTATTACTTAACAAGCCACCCGCAACTGATAACGTTCCTCTAAACAAGATTGATAAGCGCATCTCGTGGAGAGCAATCTCGCTAATGTGTTTACCTGCTTACGGCGTTCCCTACAATTTTTGTGTCTATCTCAAAAAGCTCCTTAATGTGGCTCCATTTTTCTGAAGCTTTTCAGACTCTGGGTACGACTGATAATGATTATGGATGACCGAACTTCGGCCAAATTAACTGAACTCGAGCAATGGTGTGTAATATTTCATAGAAATTCTCAGTTTTAATATGTATAAGTCTGTTCAGTAAAAAGCTCCAACTGGACTTCAGTAAAAGCTATTCAGCTGATATATCTTTTGATGATTTAGGAATAATGGACGTGAAATATTGTTCCCGATTATATTACGAATGATGTTCTTTTTCTATAGTGCTTTACTTTTAATTTATTTTTATTGGAAGTACTTCCAGTACAAATATTTCAATTATATACCTATATTGCTCGTGTAAGTGGTTATAGTTGCATCATCAACATATTTTCGCGTCTTCTTTATTAGTGAACGAAGAATATTTATTATTATGATAACAATACAAGTTGTTGTGTAATTAATTGTGTAAATAACACCAATTTTGTTAAAAATATTTTATATGATTTGTATTAAGAATATAAGAAGTCATGGCGTTGTAAATAACAAGTTTCAAATACTTCCACAGTTACACGGTAGCGCTGGCGGTGACAGTGGGTGCGGGTTGCTTTTTGCTCGCACTAAACCTCATAGTATTCGCTGGGATATATTTACAAAGGGGGAAAAGAAGAACACACAGACGACCGAGGAGAGACGGTATGAAAAACAATTTAATAATTTGCAGTCCTTCAATTTATTCAAATATTTATAAAAAAAATACATGTAAAGTATCACGGTTAAATGCATCGGCTAATTTCTAGTTCAAATCCTAAATAAGAAAAATCCCGTACACTGCAGTGTAGGCAGGGCGAACCTAGTGCTAAGACAATTTGTTCTCCACTTTTCGCCGAATTCTGGAGGCATTGCGCACTCAACAGCGACTAACACTAGACGCGATAGGCTATAGGTTCGATTTCCACACGAGGAAGTGAAATATTTAATATCTTCATTTCCTCGCCCTGGTAACGGGGCAAAGCGCGGCGTAGAGTTCCACCACTCAATAAGTAGTGCCTCCAGAATTCAGCAAAATGTAAGATACGGAAGTGTCTTAATGGGAACGGAGTATCTTAACAATAGGTTCCGAGGTTCCCTCTGCCTACCGCGTTATATGCGGAATATAGCGTGAAGCTAGAAGCAAATAATTTTAGCACATTTTGTATCAAAAGTAATATTTACACAAAATGATTAATGCGATAATAAACTTCGTCTCGCGAACAAAGTACAATTTGAGTCTCATATTAGTCTACTTGGCGTCTCAACGCTTAGTAATCCCGTACTCCAAATTTGTCTTAAAACAGGCAAAGACGAAAACTTATCAAATACCTGCATATATGTACGTAGTAGGTGTGGTGTTGTGGAGATAAAGTAATATTGCACGTCATATTTCAAAGGTGAGTTGGGTAACTTAAGAATATGAGTGCAGCGAATAGAAACTTGAGTCTAGTTGAGTACAGTTACTTAGTTGTGATACTCGAGGATGTGATTAAACTTCTTCGTTATTTCTTCTTTTTTATATATAAAATCAGCTTCACGCACAGCAGGATAGGCAGAGGGAACCTGGTGTTAAGACAGTCTGTTGCCCACTTTCCGGTGAATTCTGGAGGCATTGCCGGGCATTGCCATTATCTCGACGATATACATATACTTTATATACACTACAGAAACGCGGGACCCTTTTAATTATTTCAAAAATATTAGCTTTATTTTGTTTTTATTTTCTACTTAGACTTAGAACTAGACATAATTACGTCTAGGTATCTAATTTGTAAGAGAGTCCTGGTATTTTGATTACCTCATTTCTATGAGTGTTGTCTCACTAGGGAGTGGGCATAGAGCTTGCGGGGCCTCAACCCCCAGTGCTTTGGCCTCGACCCCGTCGACCCCTCCCGGCGCTGTGACCCCCGTGGCCCCGTGCGGCGTGACGGCGCCCCTCGCGCCCTACGCGCCCCACGCTTCCGTCGGCAAAAGCTCACTCAAGGTACATTATTGCTCTTTACAATTTAAGTTAACCTTATTGTGTTTTATTAATACTGTTAATTGTTACTTCATTACTTTATTTTAACTGTAATACATTAATTAAGAGATTTATATTCAAATTTGGTTCCGGTGATCGTGGGTTCGATTTCAACTCGTACAAAAAAAATCCTATATTAGTTATTTACAATTTTCAGCTCTGACCACACTAATATCAATAAACCATAGTATTAGCTTTTGATATTTAATATGTAATAAATCGGAATTAGACTGATTGTAGAGAACGAAGTGTCTTAACACTATTTCCTATCTCTCTAGCTTACTGTATGCGGAAGATGCGACATCAATTTAAAAAATATTTTATAATTACTTTTTTTTATCTGTCTGCCTTGCTAGTTGCGGGATAAGACATGTAGTTAAAAAAATGCCTTCTGTATATTTTTTTCTTATCTGTTAAACGAAACATTGCAAAAAATATGAAAAGGTTATTTCGCAAAAACCAGTACACATAGGTATATATATTAAGCATAAGATTTCTCAAATCGGAATGATTAATGGAGGGCATGAAGCGTGGTGATGATGTAGCAATACTGTATATATCAACATACGTACGAGTATGTATACTCCTCATAGCAACTTGTATAGCGAGTATATTATGAGGAAATCAGTATGTTTTCATAATAATCCGCTATAATGATCACTTTTCCAAGTCAATCATTGTTGCAAGCACTATGATGAAAAATTCTTTGTATATGAGTAAACAGTTTTCCGAGCCTTTTCCTATCTTTTTTAATTTGAATGATTTATTTCAATTTATTTTTTTATTATTGTTAAAATATGTTTTATCTCGCTTATTAAAGGAAAACACTCCGTTCTCTACTTTCGGTCTTATTTTCGAGATATTACGTGATGAGTGGAGGAGCTCAACGACGCGTTTTGTGTTGTTACCAGAGCCCATTCACACTCTACATATAAACATATTTTAACCATATACAGACGATGTACTACTAAAGAATACGTCATATTTTTTACATATTCTGTACATAGCATTTATGTAGTACACATTATTTGATTTTTTGACATTTTACTAACATATCTCCCTTCCACAGCGCAGCAGCGAGGCAGAACTAAAAGAGAGACCGAGCTCTGCGCCGCCCAAAAAGCGCGTTCAGATCCAAGAAATCTCTGTATAGATGATTTTTAGACCATTTAAATGAGAAACTAACTAAATCTATGAAAATAAGTGGGGAAAAATGAATAAAAGAAGAAATTGTGAATGTGAGTGATGTAATCCATTAATATGTACGAGGATATGAAACTGACTACAATAGTTTGTTCTGTGTTTGTTGGGCTGACGCCTACGAAAGACTAACTAGTGTCTAATCTGAATAAAATATTTAAGTTTGTTTATATATACTTAAATAATATTATATATATACATTATGTATGCAACGACCAAGTTACGGTTGTAATATAAGTTATAATTTTCAAATTGTTACCATTTATCTTTCTTAATTGCAGTGATTCGTACTTCCGTTTCCGGATTTGTAGCTTTTGAATTTTGGTTGCGAACATTTAGAAGAAAGTTTTTGATTTTATATTTACTTTATTCACCCCTCGACAGTGAAAGAACCTTCAATACTTTCCTTACGTAGCGTAAATATTTATTAACAACAACTATATATCTGTATTTAAAATTATACAAGAAGATATTTTAAAAAATATTGAATTTATTAAACTTAAAAAATGTTCGTCTCATAGGAAATTATATAAATTGTTATTCCTTTATATTTTATTTGAATTCGTTACTTATAATGTTAGTTGATGTCTGAATGTTAGGGGTTTTTAAGGTAGTTAGTTGATCTTTAGACGATATTGTCATATGGCTTAGAGTGAAAGCGATCTTCATTTAGTACTGCTTTTTTGTTCCTTAATTAAGTCTAATGTTATATTATTTACTCTATTTTTACTTATTATTTTTCATTTTACTAAATTATTATAATAATTTGTAGTTGTTGAACTAACCCACTTCACCAGAAGAAAATCAACTCGTATATCACACATTTCAAGAGAGTGAAAAATTAAGTAAAAAGTTGTAAAAAAGAAGTTTAATTTCAACATAAACCTAGATCATACAAAAGAAATCTGATAATGGCTTACAAATTTCCAAAACAAATCATATTTTAACTTTATTTTCTTCCGTCATCTGCACACAGTTTTTATAAACTTTCAGGAGTACAAACTCATATTCTATAGTTATATGTATATTTATTTAATTTTTGTTTTAATTTTAACCCGGTAGGCCTTTAATATATTTTATTCTTATTTTCTGTAATTTACGCCTGACAAATTATTTTAAATTTACATTGACTTCTGGGTGACTTTCTACACCACTCAGAATAGTGACACGGAACGGATTCCGTAACCACAGAGGAAGTAGTTTCCTTGACGGATTAGCCGTCCCAAACGCCTGAAAGCCAGCAGAGCCTCCGGAGCTCCCTGACGCCCCATCCCGTCCCCAGAATCAAAAAGGCAAGCTCCCTCCCTCACGAAAACAGAGGAAGAACAGCGCGACAGCGACAGCAGCAGACAGCCAAGAAAAAGGCATGCCTCACAAAAGCCAAGATCCATCTACGCAACTCGCGTAACCTAAGGACTGCCGTCAAAACCGAGGTTGCAAGTGCGTTCATACGTGTTCAACGTGTTCAGCACAAAATGCTCGGTCAAGACAAAAATGGGATGCGCTAGCTAAAGCCAGCATAGCCTATTGCCGAGGGCGCCTCTGTTGGTCCTACAAACGCGGGCTACACCATGATTCGAGTTGATCTGGAATTAAAAAATATATATAAATATTACAATAATTAAAATTTAAAATAGTAAAACAAATAAAATTGTTATAAACTTACCTTAATTCAATCAGGTGCTCGCCGTAGTCTTGCATCGTGTCGCCGCGCCAGGGAGCCAGGACAGCACTGAGCGTTGTCGGTCCGCGGGACCTGTGGTAGATACAAATGTCCGAACTCAAAATAAACGTTTGGATCTCCCATTTATTATGCACGAAGTCTTCGCGAACAGTTGAAGCCTCGAAAGGCTACAGTTACATCTCTACGGCCGAATGACACTTGAAGAAACAAGATATAATACTTATGTTGGACATAGAGAGAGCCTTTGGCGGCACAGATTGCCCAATGTTGAAAACCATGCTGGTTGATAAAAGTTGGCTCGATAATATAAGCACTTTATTTTCTAGTCGTTCAAACTCCAAAAAATCTACTGTTTTGTTAAGTCTTTAATCTCATTATAAATTAGTCGTTAATTTTGTGGTGTTTCCGTTCCGTTTAATTTCATAGTTTATTTGATGGATGGGTGCATGGGAAACGGAGTGTTATAGCCCTCTGGCTACCCTGCTATATGTAGAATAAAGCGTAGAGCTACGAGTAAAAGTAAAGTGAATTATGTAATATTAGAGAAATATAACCTCACTTTCACTCTGAGCCGATCCATGTTTTACATACATAATATATTTACCTCATACTACGTGTATTTAGATCACTTGTATAAAGTCACCTCTATACTTAGTTAATGTGCATAGGTTTTTCAATGACACTTTAATGTAAAATTTACGGATATTTGTAGATTTTGAGGAATTTTCAGATTTTCACCATATTTTACGTTTTTTAACCAATGTGTTACGAAACGCTTTGTTTTAACTCTACTATTTTACAAAATATTATAGTATGGACTTCATGGTGCGAATAAAAAATGAATGATTATATGCGATTTTTATAGGTTCGATTATATATCGATATGGATCCCATTTATGGGCATTGTTTCTAGAAAGACTCTTAAAGTATTTAAAAAAGGAGAACGGCGAGAGTTAATAAACTCTTTAGCTTGTTGTCTAATTGATGTTGGTAACAACTTTCCAAAGAATTTTTATGTTTTAGTTTCAGCTTTTTAAGTTCACTGAGTATTTTATAATAATTATATAAATATCAAATAATCTTTTGTAAATAAACTGTTCTACCACAAACAATATTGTATATAGCGTCGATATCTGTGACTATAACATTTCTCGTGGGCGACCGTGGGTTTTAATAAAAACCATTTTTCCTGATATATAATCTTTTATTATTGCTTTCATCCTTTACCCTTTTGAATTGATAGTCATTTTGCAGGCTGACATGAAAGGAATCGATTTTAATTTATAATAATAACAGTTGTGGACTCGATTCAAATTCGGGGAATTATTTCACTAGCGGAATGGAGGATCTTAGCTCTAGGATCTCTCTGCCTACCCTGCTATATACGAGAGACACTTCAACTAAACATCATGAAAACATCATTTTATTGCTACATTACTACAAAATTAAATAAAACAATGTCCACAACACAACTTGTACCTGGTCCTGTACTTTTATGTATTAAGTAGGAAGTTCAAAACTCCCATTGTATATTTCAGAATAAGCCCAAGCTGTAACAAAGGCTATTCTTTCGCTATCGCCCTATCAAGTCCTATCAAGGAGGGAAACTTTTAATGCGCCAACTTCCGGTAACTACTCAGCGAACCAACAAAATTACACTGATCTTTATTGTTCCATATTTTTTAGGAATTCCCCTCTTTTATCTATTGTTCTTTTATTAAATTTATACTATCTGTTATCTTTTATTAAATTTATTTAAGATTAAATATCTTTTTTCTTGGTTCGACTCTTATTTTTTTAGCTTGATGCCGCACATACCAGGATAGACAGAGGAAATCTGGGAACCTAGTGTTAAGATACTCCGTTCCTGGGAACCAAGTGCAAAAAAATTATGCCCCTGCGCCACTACTGGCCATAAATCATTAGTGGATTAAAAACAAGACTAGATCACCGCCAGTCTACAGCTCCGATGAGGTCAGGAACGTTCATTTCTAAGCAAAGTTGGATGGATCGAGCTTTATGACCCGCTGAGTCTTACTGAAAGGACCATTCTTGGTATTGAACATGATGTTGTTAAGGGACTTACCTACCTTCTCAAGAATGGTATCTTGATATACTTGTGCCGATGTTTTAATACCTCCTTCATAAAAATACTCAGTTATTCCTTCATAGTTAACACCCCACCAAACCATCACTGAAGGCGGATAATGCCGTACTCTGTTGACTGATTGGAAAGCCGTTTTGTCCGTTAAAATATTCCTCAATTGTAAAATTTTGCCATGTTCAGTAGTCATCTTTTAAAATACGCGACATGCTACTAGGTGCTATCTTCATCTTCTAAAATAAAATGTTTTGTTTCCGGAAAGGATTTCTTCGAATTTCTTTCCCTTACTTCTTTAACCGCCTTTTTCATATGAACACTACGTGGACGGTCATCATTTCCTGTCACAAGCAGAGGAGGTTTCGTTGTACCTCTCGATATCCCGGCACACAAACATTTAACTAATACCAAGAGTGTGGAGGATTTTAAAATTGTGTTTGGCTCCATATCTACTTTATTACTCTACTCCATTTTAATATCATGAAATATACAATATTTTGGCGCAAAAATAAGAAAACACAAAGAAAATTAAGAAAACGAAAATATTTTTTTCATAAAATTTAAAAAACTTCATAGCATATAAAAACATAAAAGAAATCCACACCACATTCATTCAATTGGGCGGACGTTTTAAAATCGTGTTCATTAACGAAAGTCAATTTTCATCAGTGAAATAAACAGCGGACGCGCCTCTGGCGAGGAACTCCACAATTATATTTTAAAAAAATAATTATAATCTTAATTATAATACTTTTGTTAATAAAAGCTGAGCTTGATTTTTGTGTAAGAAAATATTATAACGATTTTGTTTTAAGCGTTATAGGTACATAAATGTCACTGAGAAAAGAAAAAAAAGACAGTTTTACGCTGTATCCCACAAACAGCGAGTAGGCAGAGGGAACCTAGTGTTAAGACATTCCATTCCCCATTTTCTGCCGAATTCTAGAGGCATTGCGTGTTAAAACTGAGTTATTTTTTTAATAAATTTCATTTAGATTTTTCTTTGGGACATGATATTATCTATTACTTACACTATTGTAGCACAGTATATGTGATGACAATAAGTTCAAATCTATAAGTGAAGCTTATCTTTTTAAAAAACTTCACGCTGTGTCCCAGGATAGGGAACCTGGTGTTACTATACTCAGTTCACTAAGCACCAAGAAAACAATACTAAAATAATGATATTGTAACTGTGACTAGAACAGTTGCGGACTTGATTCCCACCTGAGGAACGAACACGCCATATCTCGAACATTGGGCGGTGCGTGGGTAACGTTACTACGTTAAGTATTGGGATACTTCCCAATACTAGTTTCTCTACCCCGCGATATACGGTATACAGCAAAAAGCTAAAACAAAACCATCTCTTTCTGAAATATCTCTTTCTTCTTTTCCGAAATTCTTTCTTATTTTCCGAGACGCGAGAGTGCAGTTAAGTTAATTTATGATCGAGTACGGATCCCGGATACTGGCGAATGACAATCAATCACGCTTTCAAAGAGACCGCCTCGAGTCCACCATAAGACATTCTATTATACTATTGACATAGAGATCCATTTATATCGATTTATGTTGTTTTATGCTTTTTATAGATAGAAAAATGGTAATACTAATATATATTTATTTATTTATAAATGAATATTGACGCCTGACGTGGAGCAGACGCGACTGCGACTGTAAACTGTAGAGAACCGCGCGAATGGAAATGCGACAGGTTGTGGGATCGATTCCCACTCGAAAAAAATTAAGTAATTCTAATTTTAATTTTCGCCCTTTCGCCTCTGGTAACGCGTGGCCTTCAGAATTGGGCGGAAAGTTTTTAAAGGGACCGGAGTGCCCTAACATTGGATTCCTAGGTTCCACCTGCTTGCTATGTGCGGAATACGGCGTAAAACTAAAAGAAAACAAAAAAATATGTTATTAAAAAATTTACATTATAATTAGATTAAAGGGACGCCATCGTGTCTCAACTGTATTAAAGTAAACAAGATGGTTTAAACATAAGTTTATTTTAGGATAATAATATTTATATTTAAAGATACATATCCGGTTAGAGAAGTTGCTGAGCTGACGTTCTTTATCTACACGCCATATATGCCTCTAATTACAATTTAAAGAAAAAATAATCTCTTTTAAAATGAAAGTATTTTTTACAAATATACTATATGTCATACTAATATACGCTTTAACGTGTAATGCAAATCGTCCTCTGTTAGACTGCTGATAAGAGCTGGCGCCTAAGCATTCCCTCGGAGGCAATTTATCACTTAGACCCTTTACAAGTAATAGTTCGATGGCAGAATATCGTATTGCTATTAATAGTCTCTCTAATAGATGATTTTGCGAGTCGATTAGACAGTGCATATCTTTCGTCTTTATAAATTTATTGGTTTTTGGAGAACTTTAATGGAATACAAATATTTACAAAAAACGAGAACTACTCGTTCGATATGAAAGATTATTTATGCGTTAAATTGTGAATTTATAAGACTATATCCTAAATGCATCTGGTCAGAGCCACCTCCAGCACTAAGCATATATCATACACAAGTTTCAGCTGTTTCCATGCGACTGCAGGCGAAGCCGGGCAACGAGATATGGAACATTAGGCTGAACAGACAACAGACATAATGAACACATAATAGTCACAAAGAGATTTGAGTGTAATATGCTCCGTGATTTACGTGTGCTACTGTAAGTGATTACTCTTCGCAATCAGTCATTCTGGTACAACAAATATGCAATGTTAGTACTGGAGCTGAAACTAAAGCGTCCATTTCAAAGGGTCTGATGTCGGTCCGTGGGATTGATTTACGATCGTAACGTGTTACGGTAGAGGTTAACTTTGCAAGTGAAGTAGCAAAAAGAATTACATTACTATGAATATATCTACGAATAAGCAAAATAGAAAATTTCAGAGTTATAGTATATTATACTTATATAATATAATTATTATAATAATAATTATTATATAATTATTATTATAATAAGCTTCTCACACTGTATCTCGCATATAGACAGAGACATTTATATACCTCACTTTCCGCCCACTTTTAGAGGCATTACATATTGAGTGGCAGAACTCAATGCCGCACTTTGCCTCGTTACAAGTTGGATAAAATAAAAATATTAAATGTGTCATTTTCCTGAGTGGGAATTGAAGCCCACAGGCTATCCCACGGAAGTGAATAAAATATAAAGAAAATAAACATATTTCACGAACGTAAGATATCGGTATAAGATAGTGAAGTATTTATTAGGTCAGGTCATTTTGTATCCGCATCGGGGAGATAGGCGGCGTGCCAATTATAGATATATGTAAATTATTATAGAAGAAATTTCTGGAAGACATTACTAGTAAGTTATTAAAACTATTGAAAAAAGATAAAGCTTTGAAACTGCACCTTTTGTGGTAACTTATTTGTTAGCACTATGACTTTTGTAATCTATAATGGAAATAAATAGATTATTATATATCTGGATTATAAAAATTAGTAACAAATCTAAAAACAAACTTAAGTTCAAATCATATCTCATTTTAACATAGAAACTTGATTTTTCTGTGCTCCTACCTCCACGGCACCGCACACCTGAACATCCGATATTAGTTTCAACTGGATAAATCGACGCGATCTTGAGGTAAATGGTTTAGACAGACCACAAAGTAGCAATCTATAAGGGTTCTGGGTTTTATTTTGATGTACGCAACTCTAAAAACAGAAAAAAAATGAACTTAGCATTAGCTCTATTATAACGAATCATAACTTAATTATACATACATGTAAAATAAATAATAAAATAGCTTACTTATTTTATAACCATACAACTTGACTTGGGCGGAGTGTAGGGGGCACGTCGAGGGAATTGTACAATGTGTTCGTTCCGGACTTGAGATGGAGAGGTAGTGAATGAAACTAAACGCCGCGCTTCCTCTTATCAAAGTAGAGAAATGAAAATAATTCATTCCTTCGAGTGGGGTTGGTACCTACCACCATCGCGTTTACAGACATTGTGCCACTGCACCACTGCACCACTGCACCACTGCATGTTTATTCCTCTTTATTTCTTAAACTACGTTCAAATAACTAACTTAATTTCAATAACTTAAAATATAACAAAGATATTCTTTCGATCCCCTCGATGCAAAGGTCGGTTGTCAAGTTCAAGTTTTAATGTGAATTTACGTGTCGAGTGACCGTCCCGACCGGCCGTCGTGTCGGCGTCGTGTCGGCGTCGTGTCGCCATCGTGTCGTGTCGTCGGATTGTTTGCGAATACAATTTGTAGGTCATTTCCGTTTGAGTTTGATTTGTCCCTTGAGTATTGTCGTCGTTGTTAAATTGGTTCATCTCAATCAGTTTGTTCAAAACTTGCTTGTATTTTGCATATAGAAAAGTAGGCAGAGGGAACCTGGGAACCTAGTGTTAAGACATTTCTGTTCTTCACTTTCCGCCGAATTATTCAGGCATTTCGTGTTGAGAGGCACAACTCAACGCTGCGCTTTGACTCGTTACCAGAGTGAAGAAATGTAAATATGTCATACCCCGAAGTAGAAATCGAACCCATAGCCGTCGTGTTTACAGTCGTACGCTATGGTTTCCGCCACTCAACCCGCAATGGGTTCAGAATTCGGGGGAAGGAACGCAGTGTATTTACTCTAGGTACTCATTTTTCCTCTGCCTACGCTGCTATGTGGAGGATACTATGTGAAGCTAAAAAAAACTAAATTGTAATACGTAATTCTCCTAAAAAATATGTACAAAATATCATAATGATCAGTTAAATAGTTCACGCGTAAAAGTCTCACCAACAAATTCACTGTAGTCTTTATATTATTAAGGACATTATGACTAATGAAAGTGCTTAAGCAAAACTTTCATCTACCACTATAAAACTATTTCAGCGCGATATTTGAAAGTTTAATCGTCCATTTAACAAAGCTTCAATACCATTTAAAACTTTTAAAAGCTCGCATCTCAAATAACAAAAGAAATTGAAATTGCTCAATCCAGCTAAAAATTCAAATTGATAGCATTCGTTAGTCAAATGAATTGAATATATTATTCGTAATTAAATATGCCGAGGTCTGAAACCGAATGTTTTCCAGAACTTTAAACCATTGATTCGGTTCAGGGTCTATTACACTTTGAATGAAATTATCTTATTGCCTCTGTCTGCTTTATGCTAAAAAAATGTATAAAAGCGCTATGTAAATACGCTTTTTGTCGTTAAAAAAGTTCTTTTAGTTCTCGCTTGCAACGGTGCTTGTGAAGAATTAAAGATATGAAATGGAAGATCTAGTTTTTTCCCATTTCCGTAGAAATATCGAGCCTAACCTACCTCCACGCAATTTCAACAACAAAACAATCACAATTGACCATGTATAATATTTTTGCTTGCTGCTGTGACGAAGACGTTGATCTTGAAGATATATTCTGTAAAAGAGAGCGGCCTGTACGTATATAGTTTAAGGTCAGCGTGGACGTGGCGAATAGGTCTTAAAGGCAATCTAGTGTCTTAACACTGGGTTGCCAGGCCTGCATGCAAAAAGAAGATTAAACGAAAGAACGAACGAAAGAAAAAAAGAACGGGATATAAGTAATATAGCTTATAGTTTTTCTAGATAACTTTAAAAAAACAAATCAATTCAAATGAGTAATTCCTGAGATTAATGCAATCATGCAAACAAACTCTTCACAATGTATATGTAACATATGTAAATATAATGAACAATAGATTTACTTTATAATTTTCTTCATAGTCATTTCATATGTAATATTTAATCCCGATGTCCGCTCCAGCTCAAATATTTGCGACCATTTGAATAGCTGAAATCACCGGACGTCCCGCAGACAGCTTTATCTAAGTTAGTGCGGAAGTGTAATTCTATCTGCGAACGTTAATTGATAACTTTTGTTAACAGTTTAAATTTAAATCTATCAAATGAAGCGATTATTTGAACATTGCTCTATTCATCTTAAACTTACATAGATAAACTCATAAATTAATGGAAACCGTGAAATTTTAATGTAAAAAATTTTAGTTTCACATTGCATTCCGCACATAGCATACACTGCCTACAGAGGGAATCTGGGAACTTAGAGTTTAGACACTCAGTTTGTTATTAGCATACCCTTTACGCGGGTCTTTACTCTTGCTAGACGTACTAAAAGTTGTTTAGAATTGGGGCCAATAACGTTAAACTTTGATAGTTGAGCTTGAATTTTAAACATAATATTTACGGACTATTTCAAGACCCCTCATAAGCACCCAGACCAATCCGATTGCTCCATCATCTTCCCAAAAAGAGATACGAGTATACCGTTATTTGGCGCTAACTCTAAAAGGGTTCACTTTCAAATTAGTGAGTAGGTCTAGCGGCTCTGGGATCTTGGACTAAGAGCTTATTGGTCTAGATAGTTCTGGAAGAACAATGTCATTGTACATGATATGGATGCGTATTATTGTAAAAATTGAGATTAATCACTTTACATTTTTTTTCAGCTTCACGCTTTTTGCGCGCACGCCTCATGTCTTCTCTAAGACTTTTCACTTCGTTGTCCACTTTCTGTCAATTTTTTGAGATATTACGTAGTGACTCTCAGAACTAAATGCCGTGCATCGTCTATCACATTAAAGAAATCAATATAAATAAAATATATTCCTCCTCTTCATAGCTAGAAAATGCAAATTATTTAAATATTTAAGAGTTACGACTCAACTCAACCAACGCTTTTACATTCAGGTGGCATTACTAATCACATTTGTTACTATATTGAATATTGTTACATCTATTAAGCCTAAGCCACAAAGGTGCCCATCCCAAAACAGCAACAAACAAGTATCAAAAATTCCAATTCATACACTATACATGTCAATAAAAACTCTGCAAATCCATCTCTAGAGGATATGAGATGTCCCGTGATCCTCGAAGTGAAGCTGCTGACGGGCGAAGGATCGTAAACAAGATGAAAAGTGACGGCAACTTAGAGATCACTTTAATACTTTGTGAAAGTTCAACTTAAAACTAGGTTTGGCAGAGGACTTATCTCAAATATATTTATGTTGTCATGGTACGGTAGCACAGTCTCTTGTTGGTGATGATTATGCATTCGATTTCATCCTGTAACAAACCAATCAAGTCTTGATTAAGGTATTTGTTTCTCTATAAAAAGTTATGAAATCTTTAGGTAAAGCCAAGCTAAATACTTATACTCGTATACCGACCGTTGAACATTCTCTAAACATACGAGTAATTACGCCACCGCCAATTACGCAACAGCCAAGTCTCACTTACACACAAAACAAAAAATGTAAATCATTAGATAAAGAGGTCGATAAAGATGATTTATACTGATGATGAATTATTTGTACTATTTATTTAAAAAGTCTAATAGGGGGATATTTATAAAAAAATCAAGTCCTCAAAGTTATAATGTATTTATTTTCCAAGAAAATGAAGGCTAAGTCGGGACGAGTGAAGAATTTAAGAAATAAGAAACGTACGAAGCGAACTTGTAAAGGATTACAGCATTAAAAGAAATGCAATTTAACACGCTTTTGCTCTTTTAGAGGACGTTCTATCGGAGACGCTGCACTGCGCTGGGAAATAAATAGCACAATTTTGACTTACCACCTCTTCTCATTTATTTTAGTAAAATTAAATTGATGTATTACATTGACGACAGAATATAAACGTAACTAGTGTGGGTTCGATTCCTATGATAGGAGTGAATTATTTTTATTTTCTCACTCTAGTATGAATACAAAGTGCGGAGTTGCGTTCCGCCATTTAACATGCAATGTTTCGAATATTAGGTGGAAAGTAGAGAATAAAGTGTCTTGACTCTAGGTTCCCTCTGTTTACTATGCTATCTATATACAAGGTAGAGCGTGAAGCTATTTATTTTTTGATTTCTATTTTTTTTTTCATAAACTACAGCAAAACAGCAAGTAAGCGTGGGTATTGGGTAAGTTTTTGAACATTTTGTTTACAACGCTGACCTTAGTAAATACAAATTCGCTTAAATAATAATTTGCTTTGCTCAAACGAATTCCATATTTTCATAACATCATTTTTCTTAATTAAATTCATTTGAATCCAATTAATTTTCCCTTTAAACGTCCAAAAATATAATGCTGGAGAACTTTGTGTTTTATTAGAATTACTCGGGATTACAAGGGATCGGACTTAATTACTTGGTTCTCACAAATTATTACCGCGGCGCTTTCATGAAATAATTCTAACACATTATATACCTGCTGAGGCATGCAAAATAAGGAAGTGGGTTCAATCCCTACTCGAATGCACATTCCGCACACAGCAGAGTAGACAAAGGGAACTTAGTGTTAAGACACTCTATTCCCCATTTTCTGCCAAATTCTGGAGGCATTGAGTGGTGGAACTCAACGCTGCGCTTTGCCTCGACACCAACCTGAAGCGAGCGAACGAATTAATATATTAAATAATTAATTTCCTTCGAACACCGGCCCCGGCGCGGCGCCGCGACCTGCCCCAAATCATATCTATACAGGTCCGAATATAGAATTGCTTTCATTAAGTTTAGAAAAGCTTCATTTCAAAAAGCTTTAAATAAAGAAAAACATTTCAATATTTAGATTTAAATGTGCAGCAGTCCTGTAGAAGGGTACTCGGGCTGCTCACGTGCTCGTACATTCACATATACCAGTGAATATACATTTTACGTTTTGTAAAGAAAAATAGTCTCTATTTTATTGATTTTAAAATATAAATTTAATATTTCTGAAAGATCACTTCAATTGTAGTCAGAGAGGTAAATTCAAAATGGTATATTTTTTATTTGTACTTTTTTGTCTCGCATACTTTTTTATATTTTTAGAACCTTAAATTATACATTGTCGTCTTTATCTCCTAACAATTAGCATGTCATAATAAATAAAATGTGGAAAAAAAATAAAGATTTACATATTCATTCCTTTATCTTACAATTAATATTTATGTAATTCCTTTTTAAAGCCAACTGAGCCGCTTCATATAAATTTGACATAAAGAAATAAACTGAAGCAGTAACCTCCCTGACTATGCGTCAATATTGGAAGCAAACAATATGTTATCGTCTAATATGAATGTACACATCGCTCTGATGCAATGCAGCTGTCTACTCAGTAAATGTTTCTCCATTAAATACTACAAATTGATTAAAATGTTCTCTTTAATAAAAACCTATACAAGTAGTTATCATATAGATTTTTAAAATTTAATCACTAAATTGTATCACAATATCTCTGACTATTAAAACTAAGTTCGTGGGTTCAAATAATTACGTTATTAAATCTAAATGAAGATTATTGCGATTTACTTTAGGTTCACGAGCTTTTTTTGGCTTAACATTCTTTTCTCACAAACAGGATAAATAAAGACGTCGTCGTTGCGCCAATCAGTATAAAATAATAATAATAAATAATAATAATTATTATAATTATATTATAAGCTTCACGCTATATCTCGCATATAGTAGAGTAGACATAGGGAACCTCGGAACCTAGTGTTCAGACTAACGTATATAAAACAATTTATAAAATGAGCTATTAATATTTAATCAATATACGCTTATGTTAGTATCAAAATAAATCATCTTCACGCTGTATCTCGTACACAGCAGGGTAGACAGAGGGAACCTAAACGCCCGCAACGGAACACGCCCCTGCGCCACGACTGGTCTTTATGTTCATATTAATTTGTATTTTTATTCTTGGTAATAATATAAATCTTCATGACATTGACGCCTCCGTCTCGGATGATATTTTACACTGATTCTTAGTATGTAATATTATCACTTGTTTACTAATTTAATAGAGGATCTACTTCTATAACAACAACAGAAAAAAATTACATTTAGTTAATTTTATAAATTGATCTTATGTATCTACCTATATAATTTCTAAATGTGTACAGACAAAATCACAGCATATTGTTTATTTATAAAAGATATGAAAAACAGTACTTTAAAAAAACTAGACCACAGATATAGAAATTATATTTTAATTTATATTAAATAGATGTATACTATCAATAATAAATAATTACACTATCCATATCCATATTAATATAATAAGACTGAAGAGTTCGTTTGGTTGAACGCGCTAATCTCAGTAACTATTGGTTCAAGTTGAAAAAATATTTTTGTTTTATAAAATCCTTGAATTGAGTAAGGCTATAGGCTATACTACATCGCGGTATTTATTTCAATATAACCGATACAAGCGGCACATATAAGTAATGCTACTACATATTTATGTATTTTTCTAGCTTGTCACTGGAGCCCGCCTATAGCAGGGTGTAGCAGGGTGGAAACCTATGTTAAGACACTCCGCTGTCCACTTTCGGCCGGATGAGGCATTACGTGTTGAGTGAACTCAACGCCACGCTATGTGTTGTCACAAGAGTGAGAAAATGAAAATCATTCTCCCGTTGTATTCGAGTTGAAATCGAATCCACAACCGTCGATACAGGCACACGCTCCGTCGCGACGGTTTCTGTAAAATAATAAAACCCGATACAATACAGAACACTAGTTCAACACATACAAATTCATTTACCTGATACTTTATAAATGACACGTGTCGACGCGGAGGGCGCGGCGGGCGCGGCGGGCGCGGCGGGGGTGGCGGGGGCGGTCGCGACATTTGGTCGGCAAAAATATTACAACTGTTACTACTGTTACCTTTATTACTGCTGTTAGTTATTTACGTGGCTTTGTTACGTTGTACGAGGTGCTGGCGGACACGGACTTTTACTATTTTTGAGTTTACATTTATGTATAGGTAGTGGATATTATGTAGGTAGGTTATGGATATTTAGTTTTTTCGCTTTTATTTATTTGGCTTAAATAACAATAGCTCAAATAACATCCATATTTTTTATAAGTGAGAAAGTATAAGCGTTCGTTGTATTAAGCTTGGGTATTTTTATGTTGGATGATTTTTCTCAAAAAAAATCATCAAAAGATGAAACTTATATAAGACCACCCACAAAACATAATTTACGGTACACCAAAACAATGATCAAACCCCGTTGACAAATCGTGGAGCATACATAAAAGAAACAAACAATCAATTTTTTAACTCCAGCAATCTTAACGAGTATTTATATAACTTTAATATACGTTAAATAGTCCGACGACAGTGGACATGCAAACGCACTCAGAAGCGCTACGTGCAATATTGATAAACTTTTGTTCTTTGCTATATTTCTTTGCCATAGTGCTTTTGTAGATAGTAATAATAAACGAGGCCATCGTGGCGGGCACAAGCGTGCAACTGTAAACGTGACGGTTGTGGGTTCGACCCCCCTCGATGGAGTGAAATATTTAATATTTTCATTTCCTGGCTCTGATAACCAAGCACAAGTGGAGAACGCATTGTTTTAACTCTAGGTTCCCTCTGCTTACCCTCGATTTGGAATTGCTTGGCGAAAGAGGTGAATTAACACTAGATACTCTCCGTCTATTCTACTATGATGTAAAATCGTGTAATAAAATAATAATATGTTAATATTATATATTAATATGTATATATTATTATTTATATAATAAATATACTATGATGAAACTGAAAATGTATTCTTAATTCCTAAATAATATGCAGGCATATACCCGCACACTCACACACTCACCCACGTACACACAACGCACGCACACAAACACGCACACACACTTGAACATGTAAGTTTAAATTAATCATTAATTAATACTTACCTAATACTAACGATTAGTCTAAGGTCTATACTGTTGATTCTTTCTCTCTCTGAAACCACTCTATTTGTAGAGTTTGAAAGAGTGGGTGCCTGGTGATCTGTAAAACAGGTACATACCCAGCATGGACACTAGGCTCTCACATTGGCTTTTTATTATTTATCTTTGGTTGCTATGTCAATTATGTATTTATTATGACAAATTTTTGTGACATGAAAATAAAGATATTATTATTATATTATACATATTATATTACATACTCTTATATCAAGAGTACGAAAATGGAAATTATAGTACCTAATTTATCAACAGAATTCACCTCCATCGCCATCAAACTTTGAAATTTTATAAAAATATGAAAAAGTTACAACTACCCTCAACATAACTTGTACACATAGAATAGTCCTCCGACAGAGACATGCAAACGCACTCCAATGAGAGCTACGTCCGGTTTCGATGGGACTTTTACGATCTGAGTAACGACGGCTCTTACTTAACTAATTGGTAGCATTTGCATACTATTAATCTAGCTTTAAGTAAATTATTGCGTTCCGTATGCGTTTAAGACGTTTATTGTTCTAGAGATATATAGAAACCACCGTGACCGCGGAGTGGTTGTGTCTGTGATGTATGTACACGTGATGGTTTTGGGTTCGTTCGATTATATAAAAGGACTATTATTTTAATTATGAATGTGGTTAACGCTTATTTATAATTATATTGGGCTGGAGCTCCCGCACGCTGGTGATTAATATTATTTTCAAAAGAAAAATATTTTTAAAACGTAAAAAGACTTTTTAAAGCAAATGCCGCGAACATTTATCGACAGCTGCGGCCAAATAGATATTCGACAAATATTTTTTGCTGTAAAAATAGAAGCAGTGGAAGCAAAATGCTATTCGAGCCATTCATTTATTTTATAACCGATATCGTTTATAGAAATATGGAAGAATATTTGTGTAGGATAGATAATGGTTTGTAAGCACTAAACTTGAGGCCATTGTGGCGCAGTGGGAAAGGCTGACGGTAATTCTGATGGTTGTGAGTTCAGTTCGGGGATATTATACTGTGGTTATATTATACTGTAGTTCCGCTAGTCTATGCGCAGTGCAGTGTCAATGCGGCAGAAAGCGGAAAACAGAGTGTCTTAACACTTGCTTCTCTTTCTTGGTTTTCTTTTGAACTATATACAAAGCTTAATTGGATTTATTCTATTGCTGTATTATTTAGTATTCTAAGATATCTAGATTTTAGAGGTAAGACATTCCAGTCCCCAATTTTCGAGACATCGCGTGTTGAGTGACCGAGCCCAACGCCGTGCTTTTTTGTTTCCACAACGAGGAAATACGAAAAGTTAATTCCCTCATGAGAATCGAAATGCCAATCGTTTCTTATAAAGCCAGCCACTGTGCCGCTGCGCCGTGACGGCTTCAGCCAAATTGCCTAAACGTTTGATGAATAATCATAGATGTTAATAACCAAACCTAAGGCAAGGGTTATATATAAATTGGACCGGATCCCAGCATCCTCAATCTCGATATTGGGGTCATTAAACTGAGAGCAATGATATGGGAAGTTGGTTATAGATATTTATGTACATATGTGGGCCAGACCCCATTGAGGCGTAGTTGCGTCGTGTTTGAGCGACTGAGAGACTTGTCAATTCAATTCTTTTTTAAGGGAAAGATTAATTGCGATATTGCATGTCAAATTATGCACATTGTCCAAATATTATCTAAATGATACTACTCTAAAATTAGAGCTTTCCCAAAATGTATAAGAACCACCGACCACCACTATAAAACAATTGTTTCTATTTCGCTAGAATATTCTACTATTATTTCTGTTAAATATTCTGTCCGTGTTAAGCTCGTTGTTTTAGTGAGAAGCTTTTTTCGTACAAAAAGCGCGTAGACCAGTAAATTTAACAAACTGCTTAAATATACAAAGCTTGCATTCAAAAACACTGTAGACACAGATAGTGGTTTCATTATAGCACGCTATATCCGGATATACGAGTAAGTACAAACGTATGCTCATATGCACTTTGCGTCTTAAGTGTATTGTATTTAGTAGGCTATTCATTGTAGTTAGGGAGTTAGGGAGATTAAGAACAGTTTTACTTAAGTATTATTTGAACACCAGCAATAGAAAAACTTGAACGCTTTTATTAAGCTGGTTAATTTGGCAGCACAACGAAAAGTATTTAACAATATTTTTAAATACAATAAATAAAGCCATTTAGCCCAAAAATTTCGAATATAATACATATACTTATATGTAATCTTGTGTTTCACGTTCACGCTGTATCCCGAATATAGCATAGTAGGAAGAGGGAATCTGGGAACCTAACGGTAAGACAGTCCGTCCCGATTAAGATACTTCCGTTCCCCACTTTCCACTGAATTCTGAAGGCACGTTCATTGGCGGAACTCAACGCCGCGCTTTTCCTTATTACCAGAGGAAGGAAATGAAAGTATTAAATATTTTATTTTTCTCGACATTTACATTCGTACGCTTGTGCCCTTGTACCACTATTAGCCTAAAGATATTATGTGTTCCATATAAAATACACCAACACTAGATTCACATTTTCCAGATATTGCGTGGAACATACAGATATTGTGCACACCACACTGCGCCACTATGGCCTCATATAAAATATACATCATAAATAATAATTATCTTGTAAAGTTTATTATCAAAAAAAACATATTTCCCAAAAAAATCTCTAAAAACAAATCCGTCAAATAACAAAAACAACACAAATATGTTCGTCAAACTCTCCCCAAATCAGGTTCGCAGCTAAGCTCAAATCCAGCCCGCAGCAGAGCTGGCGACGCGCCAGCACTACACTATTACGTTCGCTAGTGCAGCTAGTCGCTGTGACCTATCACCTATAGCCCACGTGTCGTTGTTAAGTTATACGTGAAATACCAAATATGAGCTAAGCGGGTTCTAATTCGACAGATTTTAATGTATTTTTGAGGTTAATGAACGATAAATATTAGTCTTCATGTATAACACATAATTTTGTTTTGAGGAGGGAAAAGGAGAGTAGGAAGAGCTAAATCTGTTATATATTGTACCAGAGAATTAAGAAAGATCATTCTGTTTATGTTTGTCATGTTGCCAAGTATTATTGCGCCAAGCAAGTGTAATAGTTGGCCAAGACCGCTTTGTTAGCAGTCGCGAGCAAGTAATGTGGGATGTAACGTTTTTGGGTTAATGTTGAATAGCTTAATATGCAGATTTATACATTCTCAGTTATTTTTCTTGAATGAAACTTGTTGTAATCCAAATATCGCCTAAAACTTTAATTTTTGACAATAGTTCTTTATTAGAATAATCTTGATGACATTCGTTTGTCACTATCAGCAATATGCCTCGAAATATTTGCGTACTTGTCTTTAACTTGAAGAATTGTAGAGCAAGAGAAATATCTAGAAACTTACACTCTTATAGTCCCTACAAATTTAAAAGAAAACTCTGATCCAATATTTGATTGCCTCACAAAGGATAGGACATAGAAAAAGCTCGTCAAAAACTTTCGAAATTAGTTTCTGGTCCACTTTAAGCTTTTTGCTGTGAACGTGCATGTGAAGGACAAATAAAGTCCACACATGTTTGCCTGCTGGCCGGCAGCCAGCGCCCCGGTCCGCACCAGCTCGTCGCCCTCGGAGCCGCAGAGTTATATACCTGAGGGTTTCGGAACTATTCATGACGTTAGTCTGTAATATGTAAATATATTTTGTTTATTTAACGTTCCGTATTTAAGTGACTGACAGACAAAGCACATGTGAAACTACTCAATTTAGAAAGTTGAAATTTAGCATGCAGATTCATTAGATAGTGTAGGGGAGGACTAAGAAAGAACTTCCCAAAATTTCTACCAGAACGGAAAAAAACAGGACATATAAATATATCTCAATTATGTTATGCCATAATTATATTTTACAAGTATTTTATATTGTATTTCTATAAAGAAATTCAGTGTAAGGGCTCGAGTCCCGCTACGTTATATTTTTGTACATATACCTGTAATATTATACTCTCTTCAGCTATATACGACTATAACAAATATTTGCAACACTCCAGCGAGCAAAGTTCAAATTAAATAGCTTTGGTTTAACATCGGAAGCTTCCGCAAAACAATATTTTGGTGAACATCCAAAGTAGTTTATGAAATTTATCCAAACAGGATACGCAGTACGTTGTATAGCAACAATACCGTGAATAAAATAACAAACAACTATCTACTTCTATTCTACGCTGTACTACAAATACCAGGCTGCTATCTAGCGTGAGGCTATAACATTATGCCACAGCCTGTAGAAATATCAGCTTCTTCATTTTTATCGTTTTTTTTGTAATATTTTATTGTGTGATATGTGTACGGTGCTTGCATTATTGCTATTCTTGGATATAGGAGCTTATCCTTTGTATAACCAAATAAAAAAAAATCATTTTTTGATAATGAACACCCAATCATTGAAATCAATGATCAATCATGAATCAATCAATCAAAATACGCAATGTTTCTTATATAGCAACGACAAGTACAGATTTATTCTGCCTATCTTAAATAAAAAATATATATTATTTTTCTTCTTCCATCCTACTATCTAGGCTATACGACCACCATATAAATCAAGTTGGACAAAGCGTCGTGATTCCTGCGCCACGGGGAGGTGTCCAACAAATACACGCTGTATACCCCTACGGGTATAGCTCGTCCATTGTTACATAGAAAATAAAATGTAACCACTATTCACACAAAATGCCACACTACGGTTATTTAACGATATAATACGTATTAAAAAGGAAGTGGTTTCTAAGTATATAAGATAATATTTTCACAAGCTTTTCTGAAGTAATTTAACTTTTTTAGCCTCACGCTGTCTACCACGTTTAGCAGGCAACGTTAATAATAATGTTAGGAGTTCAGTAACGTTAACGCTATTATTTAAATAGAAATACAGCCCAAATTTTCAGCTCAAAATATATAGAGAAAAACAGATTTAAAGAGTCTGCCTTCCCACTTAACCTAGAGTAGTTTGGGATGGGCTCCACGGTCTTTGCCGTTCTGAGTTGGCCCATTGGCTTTCTCATGTCCAAATTTCACGACATCTAGCCATCACTTCGAGTTCTCCCGGGAGATCTAACTACAGGGACAGATCTGGCAAAAGACCCCTGTCCGACACAGTGCCGTCTTCACCGTGTGAATCACGAGACGCCGACCCCAAGACCGCGCTACTTCGCACTTTCACCTCAACATCTTCACTTCATATAATAATATGAAGATTACTTACAAATAAACTTAGAACAACTATTGTGCAGGCTACATAGCATATCATCAAAAATAATGGTGTAAGTAAACGTTAACTTCCCATAGCACACTCATAGAAGAGTTCAAATACCAACATCATACTTTCAATTCAAATATTTTTTTTCTAAAGTTGATCATGTTATCATGAGATTTTTTTTTTCGAAATATTCTTTATTTTAAATTTATATAATATTTATATAACTTATGAGAGAGAGAGATCTCATCCTATCCAAAGAAAAGAATTAATTAAATCGAACTGCTCACTATGAAAAAGTTAAACTAATTTTCAAAATATTCCTTGTTAAGAGGCAAAATTCAACTCCGCATTTTGTGTTATTACCTGAGCGAGGAGACGAAAATAATTCATTACCCCCAGAGGAGTCGAACCCACAACCATTGTATTTATAGTCAGACGGTGTGCCCCTGGCTGTCATTGAATTCAGCCATCATTAATTATCCTAATTCTGACTGTTCTCGTCAAGAATATTTGGAAGCTATTATCTCAATATTAGCTGTATCATCTGCACAAAGGACTGACAATACAGTATCTACAAGATATGATATTTGAACGATAGTTCAAGTGAGATAAGGCGTCATGGCACCATTATGTAAATTAGTCGTCGTAAATAAGTCCATCTGCTTAGCTTTTGAAGTCAAATTGTTGTTATACTAGATGTGTCACGCTATTAGCAAAATTTGGACGTAAGATATACGTTTGTGTAGCTTCACGCTTTATCAATGAAGACGAAGTAAAAAAAGTCCTAAAAGTATTTTTTTTTACATTAGAAATATCAATTTTATCCAAGAATTTAGAATATTACCCTCTAAAAGCTGAAACATCACTTCATTACGACACTGTAGAATACATTCGATTTCAATGCAGTTGGTTGAGTGCCAAATAGCTGGCACTTTTGCTCTGAACCGAGCCAAAGAATACCACCGCACGTGAGAACTGCTGTAATGACGCCCTTTATATTGAAAACGCGAGGATATTTAGGGGACTTAGCCGGTCCACGACTTAGAAGTTGAGCGTACGTATGCTACGAGGAGTTTGTTGAATACCAGTACTAATAGTCTTGTGATTTTATTACTATAGTTGTAAAACTTTCTTGTAAGCTTTTATATAACATTTACAAAGTTGTTTCATTTCGTGATGCTTGTGGATTCAGCTTGCACTCATAGAAATTTTCTTCATTATTCGATATGCGATAGGTTCAAATTATTATTTTTAGCTTCACGCTGTTTCCCGCAGGTGGGTAGCAGAGGGGCCGTAATAACCTAGTGTTAAAACACATTGTTTTCAGTAAGACACTTACATTTGCCACTATCCGCCGAGTTCTCGACGTATTGCGTGTTAAGTGGTGAAACGCGACAAAGCTGCGTTTGTTTTTGTTTTTGCGTTTTATTCCTAAAGCAATTGTCGTTGTCAAAACAAAGTTTTTAAATAGTAATATAAATAAATATTTAAATATCACTACAGTACAATACAGTAGCGACACACCCAGTGACCCAGGGACAGTTGTATCCATTCTATCAAGTCGGCCACACCGCCCATCTCTTACAATTGGGTTCCGTACAGTCGCTGTAAGGGGTATAATAGCAACTCATGCTTCACTAACTCATGCATGAAGCTTGCCCATTGTTAGGACCATTTGTGTTCTATTATTTGTGTTATAAATAAACAACAGCGTGTTTACTTGCAGTGATAGCTGTGGGTTCAAAACTAAATACGTATTTGCATGAATGTACAATATTCTTTTGTTTTTGTATTATTTCTACAGACACAGATAAATTATCTAAATTATTTTCGTCACTATTTATCATATATATATCAAGGTATGTAAAAGAATTAGTGTCACAATATTCCGTTTTCTACTTCCCGCCAAATCACGAAACACCACGTATAGTAACAGAATAGGACGCCGCACTATATCTTATGAAAGAGAAAAATGTAAATTAACATTGACAATAAGCTAAATAATCTCAGATATCCCATTTGAAATATATTATATACTTATATTTACCTAAGCGTCTGTTAAAGCGAGTGAGTGAGTGAGTGAGTGAGTGAGTGAGTGAGTGACAGCCACTCAACACGTAATTAGGCGGAAGTGTGAAACGATGTCTCAAATACGATACCTTTATGTAAATCAAAGACACGTTGTTGAGCTTCCTTTTGCTTGAAAACATACAGCGTACATTGTTTTAGTATATTAAATTAGGAATGAGTTGTCATTTATTTTACTCGCTTGAAGTAAAAGAGAAACGCTCTTTGTAACATATTTTACTATTAGCTTTACGTAAGCAAAGGGAACCTAGTGCTTATACGTTCGACTCAATTTTCGAGACTCAAGGCCTAGCTGCTTGCTACCAGTACAAGGAAATNTGTAAAACAATTGGAAAATCCTTATTGAAACTACGAAAATGCGGGTTGCATTAGGGTTTAATTAATTTTCACATTATATTAAGTGCTTTGCAAACATACATTATATGAATAATCCAGTAGTAAAAGCGGGCGAAGCCGCAAGGGGGTCGCTAGTATACTTATATTTACCTAAGCGTCTGTTAAAGTGAGTGAGTGAGTGAGTGAGTGAGTGAGTGAGCGAGTGAGTGACAGCCACTCAACACGTAATTAGGCGGAAGTGTGAAACGATGTCTCAAATACGATACCTTTATGTAAATCAAAGACACACGTTGTTGAGCTTCCTTTTGCTTGAAAACATACAGCGTACATTGTTTTAGTATATTAAATTAGGAATGAGTTGTCATTTATTTTACTCGCTTGAAGTAAAAGAGAAACGCTCTTTGTAACATATTTTACTATTAGCTTTACGTAAGCAAAGGGAACCTAGTGCTTATACGTTCGACTCAATTTTCAAAACTCAAGGCCTAGCTTGGTCTTGCTACCAGTACAAGGAAATGAAAATAATCCGTTCTCCCGAATGGAAATTGAACCTACAACGGACGCTATGTCGTTGCACCAGAACGTCCTTAATTTTATTTTACTAATATAGAAGGAATAAAATCAATTTTTCAGCTTTATTTTATTTGATAGAAAGCACCTTTACGCTCTGTCTACCCTTAAAATCATTCTTCGTTAATTATTACTATTTTTTAATTTTCTCCATATATGTATATTGATTATAATCAGGCCGGTGTCGCTCAGGGACACATGGCTCCGACTGTAAGCGAGACGATTGTGGGTTCGATATCCACTGGGGGGAATGAAATATTTAATGTTTTCATTTCTTCGCTCTGGTGACGAGGCAAAACACGGCATTGAGTTCCGCCATTCAACACGTAATGTCTCCAGAATTTGGTGAAAAATGGGGAACGGAAGATTTTTAATGGGAACGTGGAGTCTTAAAACCAGGTTCCTTCTGCCTTCCTTGCTATTTGCGGGAAACTGGATAAGGTTAAAAAAACCTTCCTTTATAACCCAAGAAGGAAGTGCACAGTGATATAGTAGTTCGATCTTATTAAGAACCCTCGCGTTATAATAAAGACCTTTCGAAATTCCCTTCTGGGAGCACATCGAGATGTTATTAAACGTTCCAGAGTTATTGCAGCTTCGACAATCTTATAGCTTTATGGGAATGTAATCAAAATGTTATGTAAAATATGTTTTTGATGTCATCTTTTCTGTTGTATTTTCGAATTATCATTGGAAAATTTATTATTTTTACTTAAACACATATACGGTATATAGTATTGTAGGGAAAGACAGTCTACTATTAGGTTACGTATACGTAAAGAGAGGAACGGAGTGTTTTAACACTAATCCCATCCCACTGCCTATCATGAAAAAAAAATACATATAAAATGAACCTAGGAACCCCGTTTAGCAAGACACCACAATGGCATCACTGTTGCACATATATCGTATTCACATACGGCCCACAAATCTTCATTTACGTAAACCAAAAATAAATGTCCTGTCACTATATATTTTCAAAGGGTACTTTATGTTTGACTGAAACGTGATAGTGATGTTTTTATTTGAATAACTTAAATCCTAGTGCTTTTAGGTGAAATATTATTGCATTGCATTGCATTTTGCAAATTGAAATATTATTGCACTTATAAAAGGGCAGGCCGAAAAAACCTTTTATTAAAATATTCCATTCTTCATTTTCCGTCAAATTTTACAGGCTTTGAGTGTTTAATGGCGGAACTAAACGCCGCGCTTTGTCTTAAAACTAGGGCGCTAATATGAAAGTTATTCATTCCCTGTAGTGGTAATCTAATCCACTACATTATACATACATTTAGGACATGTATAAAGAAAAAATATTAAAGATCAAAAACTAAAAAAGATATAATTAAGACTACTTGAGTCAGACAAAGTTTGTGCAATATCTTGTACAGCTTACAGCGGATAAGCAACAGGATGGAAACTTTGATAATATTATGCTCAGTATGATGTAGTGTAGGGTGCACTGGCGCACCCGAGCCGCTGGGGCGCTGGGGCGCTGGGGCGCTGGAGCGCGCGGGCGAGCTTGGGAAGTCGCTAGTTACGACTGTGACATGAAGTAAAGCTGTTTTGACTACTGTAAGTCTTAGTTAACGCACTAGTACTTACGTTTTCTGTCATATATCACGTTAAACAACGTATAGCAGGATAGGCGTTCTGCCTCATTTTCATGATTTTATATGTTGAATAGTGGAATTCAGCACCGCGCTTTATCTACTAAGAGGGGAAATTAAAATAATTGTAATTTAATCATACCTCCGAGTGGACCCATAACCGTCACTCTTTCAGTAGACCAGCGCGTTCAACGCAGGAAGAAGACTGCTTATTATGAAAAAATGAGATTTTTATTTTACATCTTAAACTTCACTGTCGATATTATCTTTAAAATGATAATGGTATTTGATCAGCTTCACGCTGTTTCCCGCACACAGCAGGGTAGGCAGAGGGAACTTAGTGTTAAGATAAGACACTCCGTTCCCCACTTTCTGCCGAAATCTGGATCTGGATCTGGCATTACGTGTTGAGTGGCAGAAGTCGACGCCGAGCTATNCTTTAGCAGTCGGGAATAATAATAAACTAATTTAATAATACATTTTTACTATTATTCCTTTAATTTTTACTATTATTTACTGAAAACTTTTCTTTTCATTATTTTTTTATATATATATTCTCCAACAAAAGTATAATATCTGAACGTCACCTAACGCACTATTTCATACTCTATGCCTGTGCAAAAATTCAATTGTTTATCTTAACAAATAAAAAAGTTATCGATTTTTGATCTGATACAGACCTCGATTTCCCATAGTGAGCTGGGGCGCTGGGGCGCTGGAGCGCGCGGGCGAGCTTGGGAAGTTGCTAGTTACGACTGTGACATGAAGTAAAGCTGTTTTGACTACTGCAAGTCTTAGTTAACACACTAGTACTTACGTTTTCTGTCATATATCACGTTAAACAACGTATAGCAGGATAGGCGTTCTGCCTCATTTTCATGATTTTATATGTTGAATAGTGGAATTCAGCACCGCGCTTTATCTACTAAGAGGGGAAATTTAAATAATTGTAATTTAATCATACCTCCGAGTGGACCCATAACCGTCACTCTTTCAGTAGACCAGCGCGTTCAACGCAGGAAGAAGACTGCTTATTATGAAAAAATGAGATTTTTATTTTACATCTTAAACTTCACTGTCGATATTATCTTTAAAATGATAATGGTATTTGATCAGCTTCACGCTGTTTCCCGCACACAGCAGGGTAGGCAGAGGGAACTTAGTGTTAAGATAAGACACTCCGTTCCCCACTTTCTGCCGAAATCTGGATCTGGATCTGGCATTACGTGTTGAGTGGCAGAAGTCGACGCCGAGCTATACCTCGTCACTAGAGCGAAAAAATGGAAATATAAATGTAAATAAATATTCAAATGATATTGATTTCGAAAGTAATTCAGATGAGAAAAAAATATTTTTGTAATGCAAGATGGCGAAGCCGCGGGCGGGTCGCTAGTTGATAATAATGTACATATATCTAAATGAGCACCTAGTCCCTATCTAGAGACACTAGCTAGATAACATACAATTTGGGATCAATTTGCCTCGCAGGGACCGCGTATATACTGTATATAATAGTTATCTCCCTACTCCCTACGATTCCTATCAATTTGCTATTGTTCCAAACCACGCTACGTTGAGATATTCCACCCATTGTATTATGAAATGAAGTGGATACTGATTTAGATTTAATATTTTTTTAACTTTACGTTGTATCACATAGAAGGTAGACAAAGAGAACCTGGGATTCCGTTACCATTAAGACTCTTCCGTTCCCCACATTTCGTCAAATCCTCGAGAAAATAGAAATGTTAAATATCTCATTCTCTCGAGTAGGAATCGAACCCTCAATCGTCGTGTTTACAGTGACACGTTCGTGCCGCTGCGCCGCAAATACCTTTAGTTTTTCTACACCACCATGCCAGAGGGCAAGATACAGTCAGCTCATTCTGCAAAAATGCAGAGCACTACCTATCTACGCGGGGCAATCGTTCAATAATCGTTTGTAGTAGTTTCTGTTTAAAGATCTTTATTCTCACTACGACAAAGTCATTTTGATATAATAATTATGTCAACTGACAACAGATGCCACGTCAGTCTACTCGTGACCACGGACTACTGCAGAGTGTTCGAAACGTCGGGTTTCCAAAAAGGTAATCCTAAATAATACGTGATTAATACGGTTAAATAGTTTCATTTAAAATGTGTAATATTAATGAAAATTGAACTTACCATATAAAAAATATGACATAATCATTGCATGCTTCCGCTACTTACGCAATGTCACGGACTCGGGCGGGAAATGGAGAAAGAAATGTCGTAACACTAAATAGCCTCACAGTCCCCATGGAAAATGGTTAAATCAACTTTTTGACGTTCAAATTATATCAAAATATAAATAATTCTCTAAAAATACTTGAACTGAAAGCTACCAAACATTTAAACACAATTACAACATTGCCATCAATTATTCCCTATCCTAACTAGGTGCTAACCGCAAGTAAATTCGTTCCCGCGAACTTCCTTTGAGCACCGACCGCGTACTTCGTTCTATAATAATTATTTACACTCTCGCAGACACTTGAATAAGTTGGATATTTCAAGTGTTAGTTGCTAGTTAATATTGAATTTAAATCCTGTATATTTCATTATATTATATTAATTAGAATTCCACAGAGGGAAGCCGTCGCGGCGCAGTGGGATGGCGGTTGTCTGACTTTTTGTTGGTTGTGGCCTCAGTTGGGGGTTTTATGGGCCATGTGCCCACCCCTAAGACGTGGCCATCGTAATGGCCACCGCAAGAGACCACGGTCAGAGGGCAATTGCCTGCAGCCGTTTCCCAGCGCCACGGCGCCGGAGGAAAAGAACTTCAACTGGGGGTTTTATTCCCACTCGGAAGTATGCTTATATTTAAATTATTTTAAATTATATTACTGTGGTAGATATAGTACGTTTACCCGCTACCCACTTCGTTCACATTTCTGTACGTTTTCCTAATTTGTATATTTTAAGTACTTAACACGAATTTTTGAATTAAACCCTTAATCCATAGAAATTTTTAAAAAGCTCCACTTATATGAAATAAAGAATAATAAATTACACTTTTAAGCAAAAATTCAGAAACATCCTCTAATCAAGAGTTAAAATGTTTTCGAAGATGCCTCGAGACGAGAGACGCTCATTTAGTTAGCCGCGGCTTAGCGGTGGTCGCTTTTTGAAGCCCAGAGAGCTTTTTAATTATATTATCATTATTATTCGTATTACGATGGCCTCAAAGGCGCGAGCATGTGACTGAAAACATGACAGACTCGATTCCTACTCGGGAAAATGGAATATTTAATATATTTTCCTCGTTTTGTTAACGAGGCAAAGCACGACGTTGAGATCAGCCACTCAACGTGCAATGTCTCAGAATTCTTGAGACATTGCGTGTTGAAAAGCGGAATTCAACGCCTCGTTCTGTCTACTTACAAACGAGGAAATAAAAGTAATTAATCGTTTCGGTCGTGGGTACAGAACTCGCAACCGTTACAGTCAGACGGCCAATTAATCTTACCCAAGAAATTCCTAATCGTCCGCTTTTATTCAAATCAAAACGTATAAAAAAACAATTCTTCATCCCCTAATGTTTTTTTTATAGGGGAAAGTAAACATTTATCGTCTTAAAAGACTTAAGTCCTGTTAATTATGTTGTTATCAATCCTCGTGTTCATTATCAACTGCAGGGTCGGAGCTGTCATTGATAATCTCATAGCATTTGATTTATGTATTGTTTCGTAAATATGTAGGATTATCCGAATTTTATCTAAATTTGGGCTATTTTCGCAAATGCTAGGATCTCCCCACGATCAGTCTTGCTGTGCACGCATCCAAGTACTTCCATTGACCTTGACCGAATGTTTGTCCAGCTGGTAACGGGCCCACTCGGAGCTTCTCTACTTAGAGACGCCGCTGTTAATTTGGTTGGAAAACGAAGTCGAATATTGTCTAAGAGTGCTAAATGCTTCCATTTGCACTCCAATCCATATTTACGACTACAGCACATCTTAATTTCATTATTTTTTTCTTATAATTATTAAAATACAAAATACTTCAAAAGGATACATATAAAAGCAATAGTATAAAATAGTCACGTGTATTTTATATGCAAATGAGTTTAGACACGAGCGCCGTCTAATCGCATTTTGAATTTGGGTTAAATATGTAAATCCCAGTAATACGTACGTTTAAACAAACTTTTGGAGAAATGAAAGCTGAAATATTCATTTATCAAGAAATCATACCTCAAAAGGTTGATACTTTGCGTATATACATAAATTATCCTTTTTGTTGATCTTTTAAAATTTTATTTCATCTACGCTCCTTTATGCAAAGCAGAGTAAGCAGAGGGAACTTAGTGTTAGGACACTCCGATACCCACGTACTACCTAAACACAATGTTATGTAATGAGTGGCGTCCCACTGAATCCGACTGTATCGGTAGTATTCATTGAAATAAAATCCACATGTCGCACTTGTAACACCCCTATGTTTTCGACGGGGACTAAAAATAGATTCAGAATTACACTACAACTATATTAATATACGTACATATGTACATTTAGGCCCAGGCCCCGACCTAATTGTGCTACAAATGCTGAATTTTCAACTTAACTATTTTAAATAGTATTAATTTATGCATAAAATATCATTCGTTATTATTTTATAAGAGTGAACATTATATTACGTTAAATTGTATATTATAACATCGACGGCTGGTTTCAGCGCGAATTTTTCATAATGAGCACTGAAAAATATGTGAAAGCTTCAAAACATGTGACGCCGTAGTACGCCGTTGGCGGAAAAATGCATAATGCAACAGTGTGAGCGCGACACCCCGACACCCCGACACCCCGACACCCCGACACCCCGACACCCCGACACCCGCAGCCTGACTGGACTCATACTCGTATATTGTAGCCTTGCTCATTTATTTATATTATTGTGTTTTATTTTTTTTAAGGCTGTATATCTTTGATACTTTCGTGTACGTTTTGGATTCAGCAAAATATTCCCTACACTTCCTAGTGTGCTGTAATGTTTTGCTGAATTCAAAACTGTTTTTTTTTATCTTCACTCTGTGCCACATATAGCACACACACACACATGCACATGACAGGGTAGGCGGAGGAAACCTGGTTCCACTTTCCGCCGAATTCTAGAGGCTTTGTATTATTTTTATTTCCTTGCTCTGGTAAGAATGCAAATGCAAAACGCTAAACACGCAAACTCTAAAATTGTTTCTTTATATCCACTTCATTAAATGTGTTAAATGCAAGAACAACACATTAGATAATAACTAAAAAGTTAACAAAGAGAAATAGAAAGTAGACTTCGCAATCAACGGCAGTAGATACATTTAAAACTAACTCGCATATCAAACGCTGCCGTCACTAAAACAAAGTCAAAAATTCCTTCTGATTTGCGAGGAACGGGCTCGCTCGATCACGTACTCTGAGCTTTTACTGTTGCTTCAGGCTTAGTGCCTAAATAGTATAAAGGCGAAGGTAAAATTCAAGGATTTAATATTCGTTTGATGTTGCGTTCGATAAATCGTCACATATCTCCCACATATGAGGCCAGGCGTGGCGCAGGAGCACAATTGTGGGACTGTAAACTCGACAGCTTGTGGGTTTGATTCCCACTCGAGGAAATTAAATATTTAATATTTTCATTACTTTTCTCTGGCATCAAGAACAGGCGAAAAAGAACTTGCCTTCAGAATTTAGCAGGAAGTGAGAAGCGGAGTGTCTCAGCACTAACTTCTGCCTACCCTGCGGGATATAGAATAAAGCTGAAAAGTCTGCTTGCTATGTTGAAACGCGGTATTTAAGTCCACGCATTATATACCAGTCAGGGAAAATAATTTAAATAACCCTTACGAGATAAATACCTCTTCTATTGGGTTGGCTAATAACGTAACTAGGGACACATCCCTAGTTACGTTTTTATATTCCATAACCCTATAAAGATGTAACCTAAATATGTTTTGCGAGCGACGTTAAACACAGCACTGTATGCAAATAAGTTCAAAATGTACTTTTTTTAAACAAAGAAAAAAGACACAAGAATATAATTAAAATGCAGTGCGACTTCAAAAGTCTGGCGCTCTCGTAATAAACTTAAAACAACGTGGAAAATTAAAACTAACTTCGCCGGCACGTGCGCCTCATATTTACATGCAAATGCATATTACGTATATTCTTCATGTTATACTGTGTGCACGGCAGAATGTGTTCTATGAAAACACTTTGCACCTAATTAAGAATATCTTACATAGATAGTAATTAATACACCAAAACATCTTCCATAGTTGAGGTCGTAGTGGTTCGCTACTGCGTCGTCAGCGCGACAATTGTGAGTTTTATTTTTATTCGGGGAAATGAAATATTTGATATTTTTATTTCCTTTTCCCTTATAGCTACACGACAATAAAATCATCGTACCGTCATCATCATCAGCCTTTTAACGCTGACTGCAGCCTGATGAGGGATGAACAAATTTGGTTTGCAAAGCCAAATTGTTTCATATTTGAAAGTTTGTTTCATATTTTAGGCAAATTTATATAAGACAAGTTTAACAGGTTGGGTTCTCTGTCCGGACTTTCTACTAATAGATAGATTATTCCATTTCCTTTTCATCATCAAGATTTTCACAAGGAGCAGGGTAGGAAGAGAAAATCTTGTGTCACAACACTAGCTTCTATTCTTAGACTAAATAATTCTTAACCTAAAATAATATTATAATTATGGAAAACATTCCACTGCTCTATATTCAGCCATATAATATAATTTCAAAATCAGTTAATCGATGTTTCTATTGAAATGATCCCAAAGACAATAGCGCACTAATATAAGTGTTAACTAGGATTACTCAACGACGACGGCTCGTATCCGTTATGGACGCGTCCAACAAATCGGATTAGGCACACTGGATAGATAGCGCCGGCCCATTGTAGCGGTATAAACACTTTACTTTGACAACCCTCAAGTGTGTTTGGATTGGTATTCGTACCGCAATATTTTTCTAATCGTTGCAACTAACTATAAGCGAGCGAAATTGTCGGTTCGATTTCTGCTCGAGAAAGTCAATTAATTTAATCTCGAATGAATTCGCGACTTTGAGTTCCGCTGTTTAAGACGTAGTGTCTCGAAAATGTGGTGGAAAGTAGGGAACGAAGTATTTTAACCAGGTTCCCTGTCTGTCTTGTTATATGCGCGGTGAGGCGTGACGCCAGTAATTCATACGTGTTTCTGGTGGTGCTGGGAAATTACAATCAGATCATTTTATTTTAAAGCATTGTGTTGAAAACAAAAGAGATTAAGGCATGTAGGTGTGTGAGTACTATCGATACCAAACTAGTAGTAAGTGAATTTTGAGTGTTCAACAAGACAAACCCTTTAGCTTTATTACGAGTAGGGGAGAGCGGGGCCAAAAGTTCCGATTTTTTTTTAACCTCAAATATTGCTACGAATACTTGATTTTAGTATTTATACAATATAATCAAATTCAACTTACATATCTAGACTTGCAATTAAAACAGTAATTTGGGGTATTCTTTGTAAGACTTTTTTATTATGATTTTTTTTATGACTGAAGTCGGAAAGTAACAACTTACCCCGATTTGAGGCTAGTTGTTAACAGACCGGGGTAAATTGTTACCATATTTTTAAAGCTATTATTTGCAAAATAAAAAACAATAAATAATCGAACAAAGCCTGTTTATTTAAGGAATAATCAACAGTATCAT
>JAKRZM010000776.1:0-13997 GCA_036379175.1 Heliconius cydno galanthus | reverse complement strand
AGAATTTCCTTTAGTTACTTTTACTTCTTTTGTTTGTTCATTTCAGTTACTCAGATATTTTTTCTAATAATAAATCTCCACTTATTATTATTTTTGAACTTATGTTAATTATTTAGGCTTATATTTTCGCGGGCGTAGCCGCGTCCGGGCCCACTAGTATTAGTATAAATAAATAATTCTCGATATATTACTAGATCCTGAACCTACTCGTAGTGTCCGAAAGTTCCGTTCTTTACCCGAATTTAAGACATTAAAAGCTAATTGTTGGAACTATTTCTACACCATTTTTTAAAGAAATGTAAATAATCCAATCATCATTTTTTCTGATTGATAATCGAACAATAAACGTTTACGGTTAAATGCTACTGCACTGCGCCGCAACGATTATATTACAACTACTTACTTAGTTCTGGTTCAGTAAATTATCTGTTCAGTATTAATTATCTATTCAGTAAATGGTTTTTTGAACGAATAACAATAAATTAACATGAATAATTAATTATTGAATTTAATTAGGAAAGAAAAATACTTATATAAAAAACGCAAAAAATTTAAACGTGATTTAATTAAAATTAAAAAAAAACGAAAAAATATATTTTGCAAGCATGGTAACAAGCGTATAAAAATTTCGACGTAGTGATGAGAACGTATGGCTTAGTGGTCAGATCGCTTGGACGGTTTCCAAGAGGCGTGGATTCAAATCCCGCTACGTTCAAAACATTTTGTACGTTTTTTATAAACGTATTTAAAGAGTTTAAATTTAAACATTAATCCTGAGATAATATCTACTAGTATAATAACACTTATAATAAATACATATCTGTATATTATGTAATTTTCCTATGTAATACGAAGAAATAAATGAAAAGTATAACTTAAATCACATAACATCGTGCATACTACACACCTTTAACAAACTAAAGCAGCCAAGATAACCCAAAACCAATATTATTATCTACAATAAATTTGTTTATCAATTACCTTTAAGGTTCAAAGTCTACATTACTATCGTATCAGTGCGCAAGCGCAAGTAACTCGTACTTATACTCAACAGTTTAATCGACTTCACTTTATTCATCATTCGTCTATTGTTCCCTTGTTGTAGCGGTCCACTCTCTTCGCTAATTTATTCTATTATTTAATAAACGTGACTCCACCTTAATGTTTCGTGAATTAACTGTAATGTAATGAAAGTGAAAGTGTAATCTAATGGTAGTAAATGATATAATTATATTTGAAAAAATTAATTAAATATATTGAAAGCAGACTGTTATGTTCTCGACTAAACTTGGATTATTCACTAAAATCTAAATTATTTTTTGGAAAATTTTGATAACGATTCAAAAGTGATAAAAGTAATTGAAGTTTAAAAGAAATTGTAGACTTCAAGACAGATAATCTTATAATGACAAAAGTGGCGGTGGTAACTGGTTCCAACAAAGGTCTCGGATTAGCCATTGTTAAAGAACTATGCAGGAAATTTGATGGCATAGTTTACTTAACTTCTCGAGACGAAACTCGCGGAAGACACTCCATAGAAGGACTAAACAAACTAGAATTATATCCTGAATATCATCAACTTGATGTAAGTGACAAGCGTAGTATCGAAATTTTTAAAGATCATCTTAAGGAAAAACATGGAGGAATTGATATTCTTGTAAACAATGCAGCTATTGTTGAAGCTGCTGCTATTGCCCCGTGTACGTACGAGGAAGCTAAAGAAGTTGTAGATAATAATTATAACAGCATTTTGGATATTGAAGCATTGATATATCCGTTAATCAGACAAAATGGCCGAATTCTTAATATTTCCAGCAACTGTGGAATTTTGGCCAATCTTCGTAATGAATACTGGATAAAAAGATTGTCAAATCAGAACTTAAACGTTAAAGATGTAAATGAATTTGTGAATTGGTTTCTGCAATCGAAACGAGACGGAAGTTTTAAAGTAGAAGATTTTGTCGACAACGCGTCTGTAGCAGCGTATAGAGTTGCTAAAATCGCCATCAGTGCTATAACTAAGATACAACAGAAAAGTTTAGAATCGAGAAATATTTCAATCAATTCTTTGCATCCAGGGCTTATACGAACTGATATGACGAGAGGTTCCGGTGCAATGAATCCAGACGAAGCAGCAGAAACGCCCTTATACTTGATACTTGAAGCTCCTCAGACCCTGAAAGGTGCTTTTGTGTGGCATGATAAGGAAATTATAGATTGGTATGATATCAATAGTGATCGTTATTTTGAAATAAAATCTCTTTTAGAGACCTTACCTTGAATTTCTTGAGGAGTTCTCTACCTTATTATATAAGAATTACGTCATTTTATTTAAATATATTTAAAAATTGTAATTTAAAAAGTTTCACTATTTTCATAAATTTAATATGAGGGAATTTTTTTTTCAATATTTATATATCTTAATAAAACCCGAATATAAAACGTATTCTTTTCTTTTATTTGCTTAAATCTTAGATAATCTCCCCCAAAATCAACACTCGTTATATTTAGAGAAGCAAAACTATTAAAAAAATACGGAAGTATTTTAATGGTAACGGAGCATCTTAACACTACCTTCTGAGGTTCTCTCCATATGCGGCTAAAGCTATAGAACGTGAGGCTGAAGAAAACAAGATAACTTTTATACATACAGCAGGCTTGAATACGTGAATGACAGTACGAGCATGCAGGAAAAGTTATCTCACTTAGTTTATTCAGATTAGGTAGGAAGGGTGACAGTTGGTTTCTAAAGAACTCGTCGCTACAAAAAACGTGTTCGTTAAACTAGCATGGGACGGATATGGCAGTTTTTTACATAATACTTGTTCTGGATGTATTTTTGTGATATGATGTGAGTATAATGGTTGGGAAATCTAGAAATTGTTTTTATGGTATCCTTTATATATTTATGGACTTTTGAGGACATCCGCGTCGTGGCGCAGCGGCACAAGGGTGTGACTGTAACGCGACGTTTGTGGGTTCGATCCCCACTCGAAGAAATAAAATATTTATTCACATTTATATTTTCATTTCTTCGCTCTGTCTTAACACTAGGTTCCCTCTGCCTACCCTGCTGTGTGTGGGATACAGCGTGAAGCTGATTTATTTTATATACTTTATCATTGATGGTCAATTACACAGAATATACTTTTATTAAATTAGTGAATCTCTTTTACATTTTTAAATATAAATTATTATAAAAAAAATACATTTAAAAATATAAAAAAAACCACTCTTCTGAAAGCGGGACAAGGGTCCAAGCCATCGGTGGCTAGGGCTCCAGAGAAAGGAACCTCCGCACAATACGTGCCGTCTCAAGTAATACTGCCTTCTGTATCCGGTTCTTGATCCAACAGCTAAGCGATAGCCTCTTAAGGTGTTGGTCGAGGCTTTTCGCTATTAAACCGTTAACCGAAACCACTATCGGCACAATGATAGTCGCATTGACATCCCACATGGCGGTAATCTCATGGGCTAGGTCCAAATATTTAGATTGTTNAGTTATTAGTAGGTAGGCTTTTGTTGATAATTTCTTCCGTTTAAAAATAGTCATTAAAAATAATCATTTAAATATATTTTAATAAGTACTTGAAAAGATTAGTAGCACAGATTTAAAATTACGGTACCTACTAAAAAATCCTTGCTGTGTAAAACAATTGGAAAATCCTTATTGAAACTACGAAAATGCGGGTTGCATTAGGGTTTAATTAATTTTCACATTATCTTAAGTGCTTTGCAAACATAAATTATATGAATAATCCAGTAGTTAAAGCGGGCGAAGCCGCAAGAGGGTCGCTAGTTATTAATATATTCAGAATAATAATATATTTAACAGGCAAATAAAATAAATTAGTTTTGAATCATCCTTAGTGGTATAGCCTCAGGCCAGCAATCTGGACGGGACTAATCGTTTCATAATACAAAACAGCTCTCCCTCCTACGGTAGTGTGTTTGCGCAACCTAATTTAATATTTCATATTATAATTTCATACAAAATTCCAGTCACAATTAAACCACAACATACGTATGTCCGTATAAAATAGAGGAAGCTCTTAAAGCTTTTGTGTAATAACTAGCAAAGTATATCTTCTCTCATATCACTGCATTGGCGGTGAGGATACTGAGAGAGAGACGCTCCACATATTAATACAAGTTTAGAGATATTGCCATAAAGTGTAACAGTTAAACAAATAATACCACTTAATAAAAATATCATTTGTTATCATTAAATTTTCCATTTTACTTCTTAATATAAAATGGAAAAACTCGTTTTCTCCTGTTTTCACCTTACCCTACACTACAAGGCATTCTACCTCGTGTCAGTCACACAGTAATGGAAAATTTTTATATGATGTATAAATAACATTTTGATAAAGTGCGGCGTTGAGTTCCGACATTCAATTCGAAGCGTCTCGAATATTAGGCGGTGCGAAGGGAAGAGAGTCTTGTATACTAAGTGTCCTCTGCTTACTCAGCTATAGGGAAAAAACATGAAACTGTGCAGTTTCTTGTAGGCCTACACGTTTTCAATAAATATTCCAAGTTCTTTGGGGCACAAATATTATGTAAATTACAGCTAGGCATCGAAGTCGATGGAGTGTCTTAGCACTAAGTTCCCTCTGCCTACTCGGATATACTCTGTGCGGGATATAGCGTAAAGCTAAAAGAAGCGAATACTTATCAGGACTAAGATAACAGTTGCCTATAAACTCATCGAGTGTGCTACACAGATTGTGCGAAGTCTCCATGCCCATTTGCAAGCGTGAAATCCGATTAAGCTTAGTCAAAGGAGCTAATATGTGCTCGGCGCATTGCACGCCTCTACTTCACGAATGCCTGAGAATATATTTAAATGGATGGATGGATGGATGATCGGGTGATCGGGTGATCGGCTTTCAATACAATTTTTTAATTTCTTCGCTTTTCTACTCATGTTGTGGTAAACATAACAATGGAGTCTTACTTAAAGATGTATTTATGGGGACAGGTTGTGTTTACACCAGGGATACATCGTGAAGCTGAAAGAAGAAAATAAATAACCAAACTAACATTTATACACACATTTGTACAGCTTCACGCTTTTTCCCGCAAAGCAGAGTAGGCAGAGAGTGTATCAGTTGGACGCTGTGCTACTGCGACATCCTGTCGTACACCATTATGCACTTAAATAAATGTATATACCTACATAATTCTTACATATATATACATTATACATATATTAATTTCTCTGATTTTACAAAACAAATCTAAAATCAGCATAGAACAACCATAGAAAACGACTACCATAGAAAATATGGCATAGGTATATATCTAGCTAGCTCTATAAAACCAGCAACGTGAACTTTATAAATTCATTTCATCAAAATTGCTAAACATTTTGTGGACATATTTCACTTTTAAATGTCTCATACATATTTCACCTCGAGACCAATGAAGTTTAGTGATGCAACTTCAACACTAAGACAGGGACGGAGCGGTAGTGGTTAAGTAAACCGAGAATAACTTAACTCGCGTCGAGTTAAGTGTCAGATACTCTTAACTTACGTGCCAAGTTGATGCCAAGTTGCTAGGACACCTGCACTTGGACGCGACAGACGCCAAGATTGATTCAAAATGTATGTGACTTGTCTTCTTAGCATCTGTTAACTACTTGACGAGGAGCTAAATGTATTTTAGAAGTACAGAAAATTGTAATAATACAGAGAAATCATTATTACAGGTTTAATAAGTTAATCGACTTTTGTTTAACATTTGAGTGGCGGAACTCAACGCCGCAAATTTATTTAGTTATATAATTTAGTTGCTGTATAACCCTTATTTGAGTTTAGTTACAAATAGTAATAAATATATTTATTTTTCAAGCAAATTTAAAATAATTTTCTATTAATGTACATCAATTCTATCAAAATTTGACACGACCGACGACGATAAATCATCATTTATGTAAATAAAAGTTAAATATAATTATCCTGTGTGAATGATTTATGTGAAGTACTACGTAAGCATATATATGCTAATATAATTACTTAGCATAATATCTTATAATATAATTATAAACAGTTACACAAAATCTAATAATAAATCTTTAATGTTCTGTGAAGTATGTTCCAAGCTTATACAGTGACGCATCACTTTATTCTCCACCACCCGCCACTCCTATTTAGAGACTCTACGTGGTTACCGAAGGCCGACTGTCAACAAAATAAAAAATAAGGTTATATTTTGCCAAACCAAATATGAAATACAAATAATAAAAAATGTACTTTGATGTTGTGTAAACAAGTGTTTGCTCTGTAAATGCGTATTCAATTTGTTGGCTAGTTCAATGTACCGAGATTGTCAATTACCATACTTTCGTATTTTACGCAGTCGACCTTAATATGTACCTATATAATAATGTAATTTTTTTTTTTTAGCTTCACGCATTATCCCGCACACAGTAGGGTAGGCTGACAGAACCTCCGTTTCCCATTTTCCGCCCAATTGACGATTGTGGGTTCCTCTCTCTCTCTAGTAACAAGACAGAAGAGAACTTAACACAGTGTCTCAAAAATAAGGCGGTGTGTAGGGAACGGAGTGTCTTAACACTAGGTTTTGCTCTATTTGTTCTGTCCTGCTCTTATGTCTCTGTTATGCGTGAAAAAACGTGAATCTGCTTTTTATGATTATGTTAAATCAAAATTCCAAATAAAACTATCAACTACCTTACGAGTACTTACAGTTCCTCTCTAATCCCTATAATTATTGAAAAACTATTTCCGCTTCCGAAAGATCTTTAACAGAAAATACGAAAGAGAAATTAAAAGTTCTAACAAGCAACTTTTACTTAGAATTTTGCCAATTAAATACGAGTTTGTTTGTGATACAAGTTATATATATCCAATATTAGTCAATTAGTCGGCGTCGTCGTGATTGATGGGACCATTACGGGGCTACAATGAGAATGTTGCTTAAGCTTTCATCTCACTGAGCTTTTATTGGAGAAACTTTAAAAATCTCATTTGTAATTTTTCTTTTGTTACACTTAAAGATATTTTGTATAGGTAGTAGGTTTGATTTATTTATAGTCCACGCAATGTCTCGAAAATTCGGCGGAAAGTAGAAAACTGAATGTCTTATCATTAGGTTCCTTCTACTTACTACTACTATGGTGGAAAAATCGTGAAGCTGTTCATTATTTTCGTGTCTAAGCAAACATATGATCTGTAACTTATATAAGAATTTATTTATGAAATTAGTTCCTATGAATTGGTGGTCTTTTGTGTCTTATAAAGGAAACTAATTAATGCTACAACAAGTAAAATAATTACTTTAAAGGATCCGAGAATTCATTATATTCCATTAAAATTATGTACAAATATTCAAAATACATTAACAAGAAAATTATAAAGCTTTTGTTCTATTCTATATTTAATATTATAACATATTTTTATCTTCAAAAATATTTCGATTTTATGAATATTTTTAATATTTTTTGTACTTTGTTACCAAATAAAACGTTGCTTATTCCAACCACACGATTGATATACCAGTAAAAAAATATTATAAATAAATTTAAAGGAATATAAACGACATTACTACGAACCCAAAACCATCGAGTATTTTTTTCTTTTTACATTGTAGCCCACATATTGCAGGTCGGGCAGACGGAAAAGTTGAGACAATCAGTTTCCTTCTCTTCACCTCTATCCTATTGTGTAGAAAGTATCTCATCAAATCAAATATGAAATAACAGCAAATTTTGAAAATTTGGACATGGCATCGTTCTCGACTTTACCAACAAAAAACAATTTGAACTATATTGGTGCCAAGATCTGTGTTTACTTGGAATGTAAGCTTTTTAACTTGGCTAGACACACACAAACAACCAGGAGTATCCTGATGGTATTATCCTTATTGCTTACTAATACCATCTACAAACCAATATAAATATCAAAATAATTAATGTTCATGACAACGTAATAGATGTCGTCCCGATGTATCAAAGTAAGTTGACTCGTCGTAATAAAATATCAATCACTAGCGCCGTTCTGCAACAATATCGTGCTCTCGCGTGCTCTCGGCTGTCATCAATTTGATCATTTTCCTTTACTTGACAAATTGATTGCTATGAGTTAAGTTGAGTTTAATTTTAGATCAACAAAGGCTGATTTATACTAAACCTACTCAAATTGAATCTCTCGATTAAGAAAAGAAGGAATCGTACTAAAAAAATATGTTTAAGACCAGCTAGACAAACCTAATTTAAGAAATAACATAATTTTGAATCCAACAAACATCGCTTATTTAGCTTATTATATATTTAGCTTTTTTGTTTCGCGCTGTATCTCACAGCAAGGCAGCCAAAGGGAACTTAACACCTCTCGTTTCCAGAACGAGGAAATATAAGTAAATATAATCATACTGCCGAGTGGGCATCAGACCCACCAACACGTTTGCAGTCACACGTAGCGATGCTTAATTATTTATTAGATATACATATATTATAGTTTTATTACAATTTGAATATATGATTTTTACGTTAAATTTCAAGTTTGAGCTAAAACTAGCATTAACCAACACGGAGCTAAATATCAAATTTAATAATTGAACATGCAGTAAAGTTGCCTGCAGAGTGTAGGTACCTCTAATTCCAAACTCCAATACGGTAGGTGTCTGCGTCGGGCAGTTAAATATACACCGGGTTAGGTACCGAGCAACTTTGAACACGCAAATATGCATCCAAATTGTGTAACTTTTGCAGCTTTCGTAGCTTTCGTAGGTCTCGTAGCTCTCGTAGCTCTTTACACGGTTTTTGGCAACGTTTGGCTGAAGCTTATAATAGTGTAACACCTAAATAATATTATGTTAGTGTTATATTTTAATATTTTTATACACATTTTTTTGTTCACTAATTAAAAAATAATAATAAACTGTTTCTGTTTTTTATTTATTTTAGAGACATTTATACATCAACAATATACATTGATAGCCCCATATCAAATAAGAATTTGCAACTGAGTTTTCTACACATTTTATCTTACTTATCTCTTTAAGTTTAGCCGTGCTACGAATCAAATGAATCTCTCCATTTATTTCTATTTTATTTCTAAGGGTGTGTTATTAGACTGTAAATCAAATTAGTTTTGTCATAGCGCTTCCTTTATCATTGGAATTTCAAGAAATCCTTCCTTGTGCTTCTCTATACTCCCTAATGTATGTGTAGGTAGGGTACATACCAAAACTCTCACTACTAAAAGTACAAAATAACGAAAAACATCGCAACAGAAACTTATTGAATTAGTATACAAATATAAGTATAGAACATACTGTCTAATAGTTTTCCCCGAAGCTGGATGATGAGCAATTTGCATGCAGGAGTGCGGACCAGATTAGCCATGCATAGTCTATTTAAGTTGTAAAATTAAACAATAGTTCGTTTAAGCTGGGAAACTTCTAAAACAGAATTACTTTGCGACAAGAGATAAGAAGGTAAGTATTGAAGCCGTCGTGGCAGAGTAGTGTTTCGTTTGTGAGAACTGGTTGTGCGTTCGAAATTTTCTTCATAAAAGGTTTTTTTTTATTATTATTTTTTTATCTCTTTACTTGCTTAGAAGACACTCCGTTTCCCATTTTCCGTCCAATGTAGTATAGTATAAATTACAGTTTCCTTAGCTTGCCCTGTTTTGCAATAAAGATAAAGCGTGAATCTGGTTTTCATATGATTAAAACAAACACGAGGTACGACAACTGGTTAGCAAAACAATGGTTCTAGGTTTTTTTTCATATAAATTCAAGTGAAACGATTTGGAACGTATAGTTTAATTGCCTACAGCGCTTGGACAGTACCCAAGAAGCACAAGTTCGAAGCCTATTATGTATTTTTTGTTTGCTTTTAGATTTACATTTTTTTTATATTTTTATGTGGACTTTTTGTATTAGACAGCTGACCCGACAGACGTTATAACTATGAATATTGATTTTGCAAGTCATTTTTTTAAGCACAGTATTGATTTTCTTGTGAATGTAAAACGGGATTTCCATTTTACTTCTTAAAGTCCACGCAAGGAAAATTCCGGATAACAACTAGGTTCTTAAAACAATATGAGCTAACCGTCAAGGTAGGAAAAGAGATTATAATATTAAGACACTCCGTTTCCTAATTTGTGCTGAATTTTCGAGATATAGCTATTCAGCATAGTGAAGGCACTCAAAGTCGCGCCGCTCCAAGCCTTTGCAACCATGCTATATGAAAATATAACATAATTCATTCGTCCGAATGGGAATCGAATCTATAACCATCGCATTTACAGTCATAGACTTGTGCCACTGCTCCACGATGGCCTCAAAATAATGTAATATTAGATATCCCAAAAATTTAACTATTCCATTTATACTATAGTATAGTACAAACAAGTAGAAGCAGTTCAGCAATCGCAGTAAAAGCTACACGTCTAAGATCTAACGTTATTCTTTATTTAAGCCCGCACTGAATACTGGCTCGGATTTACTTCGTGTACCACTACAACTACCCACGTATATTTTATAGAATAAAAGTGAATTTCTTGTTGCAAAAAGGTTTTTTATATTTTTGTGAAAGTTATATGATTAAAGTTGTTGTAGCGCAGTGGCACAGTCCCTGACTATAAGCGAGGAAGTTCTGGGTACGATTCCCACTCGGAGTTACAAAAATAAAATTACTTTGATTTCTTCACTGTGGTAAAAAAACTCGACATAGCAAACAACAAAATAAGCGCGCGTTGTTAAGGTAACACATTATAAGCATTGTTTATAAAACAGCCAAAAAGAGAGGAACTAAGTGACGAGGATTTTTATCTGCAATAAACAACATACATACATAGCTTCACGCTTTGTCCCTAGCGGGATAGTCAGAGAGAACGGAGCGCCAAACGCTACGGTCTCTACATACCCCTTTCGTCTCGTCCACTGTCATCAACCTCTTCTACATGCTCCCCGGGGGTTCTCATGCTTTTTACGTGACCTTCTTGCAATATCTTTACGAATACATAACGGAAATAAATAAAAAGCTTATCTCGAATCCCGCATATAGCAGAGAAATCTAAACGAACTTAGTGTTAAGACGCTCCGTGCCTCATGAGCTGCCCAACTCTCATGACATTGTGTGTTGATTGGCGGAACTCAATGCCGTGAGTTATCTATTTACATGAGTGGAAAAATAAACGAAAATTATTTAAATATAATCATCACCGAGTGGGGATCGAACTCACAACCATAACATTTTCACATTGCACCGCCATAAAAATGAAATCACTACAAAAATTACTTCCCAAAAAAACCTACCCTATATATTGTACATAAATCTATCATGGTAGCAGGCGAGCGTAAATCATGAGGATGCAGCAGCCGATGCCCTGGCCGTGCGCCAGCTACAACTTTACGCTCTCATTAGATCCTGCCGTTCATTGTACACGGCTTATTGCTTTAATAACCGCTCTTATGAATAGAAATTGCTCTCTTTATTCTTCTTTTCTACTTTTAATAATTTATTTTTAATTACATATTAACTGACGGGAGGGGCCAGTTGTGGCGCAGGAGTAAGCGATTGTAAATGCGATAGATTAAGAATTCAATTCTCACTCGAGGAAAATGAAATATTTTCTTCACTCTGGTGTCCAGAAAAAGAGCGGCGTTGATTTCGCCACTCAATACGCAGTGTCCTTCTGGGCAGTTCAGCGTTAATTGGCGAACGGAGTGTTTTTACACTTGGTTCCCTCTGCCTATCCTGCTGTGTGCGGGGGATACAGCGTGAAGTTGATTTGATTTATCGTCTTTCGTGACTAGCAATACCTTACGATCTTTAGTAGATACACATCAAAGAAAATACTAAAAAGAAACATCTGGCTGTAAACACCGAAACCACGGACTCTACAATACTTCTGCAATATAAAAACATTAGATAAAAAAAGTATTTTATAAAATAAAAATCCGTCTACGCTCGTTATAAATTACACTCAATAAATCAAACACTTCTTAAGACTTTATTTAACTAAACGATAAGTATTTTATAAGTCATCGTTTAGAAGAGCCTTAACAAATACAACCGGGAGGGAAATCTTTGCAAATCGAATCACCACGGTACCTGTTTACTAACTTTTAATGCTTTTTCTTCTTTTAACATTTTTCTTACTGGAATAATTAAGCGGTAGGAAAAAGATGGATACACACTGTGATGTTTTTTGGTTTATAATTAAGGTTTTTTTTTTATTTTCGCGCTTTATCCCTAGCAGAGTAACTAGAGAAAACGGAGCACCAAGCGCCACGGTACTGGAAATATAATATTTGCTTATAATTTTAGACCATTACTACGTAAATTAAGCACAGTGTTGAATAATTTGCTTCGTACCGTTTGTGTTTGCTTCCCAAAGAACTCTTTTCGACTCAATTGTTATCATTTTATATCAAAACCTTTGTATTTCTACAGTCATTTTGTTGTCTAATGTTGCCAAACTTTAAATGACGTAACCTAAATTTGTTTAAATATTAATAAGTACTTTTACATACATAGATGCCCTAAAGAAATATAAATCTGAATATTGTCACATTATTTAGGTTAACCTACTTATCACATTATTTAAATGGTCAAGTTACATAGAAATGTAAGTAGTGTCAGTAGTACGGGAAGCTAAAAGCGGCTCAGAAGTTAGTATTGCCGATAAGAGCCAATAAGAGACTCAAAAGTTGTTCTTCTGTAATATAAATTGCAATAAATATACAGACTATTATGAAATACGAAATAATAATGAATGTGAATCGAGCTTTAGATGCACAATGCGCCATACAATGCTAGTGGATTAAACAAATAGAAAATAATGTTCTACTTTGCAAGTACTCAATTAACTTTTTATAGAAGCTTTTTATTAACAACTTTCTCCATTACTCTTGGACTTTAGTTCAACTGAAGTACTGTCGTCTAACTGTCAAACGCATTATACATTGTTTTTGTATTGTTTTTCTTACTAATATTATAAACGTTAAACTAAAGTAAAGTATGAAATACTTCTGTCTCCCGAGTAGGAATCGAATCCACAACTGACACATTTACGCGATGCGATAATTATTTTTTAATTGTCTGATAATTATCAACATATTTTAACATTATAGCAATGGTTCCCTCTGCCTATCTTGCTATATGCGGGATTCAACGTGAACCTAGAAAATCATATTTTAGGAAAAAGAAAATTATAAAGTGATTTGAAAGTATTATAAAAATCATCACCCGTTTTCTGAGGTGAAATGTTATTGCTATCGAGTGCTACCCTAGTGTTACATCACACATTCGTCTTTCTCTTCTCATTTCATAAACATGAAACACGTGTGCGGGGTACAACACTACATTTTACTAAACACAAACTTCACGCTAAATCCCACAAATAGCAAGTTATTCAGAGGGAACCTAACGTAAAGACAGTCTATTCCATTGAGCTATGAGTGAGGAAATGAAAATTCCATAGTCTTCTAGTCACACGTTGTGATGTTGCTCCACGATGTTACGTTTTTAGTAGAGAAAATCTCTCAACTGGGAATTGAATCCACTACTATCATAGAAATTCAGGCAAACTGCGCAAAATTCCGTTACAATAACCAACTGGAACATATCTTGTACTATACGAGTATACTCGTACAGTATCTGTAGGTGGTACCGACTGCGTAGGTGTTAATTGAATTGTCGACTCGAGTTTAATTAATTTTACTTTCCGCCCTGCAGTGTCTCCCTCGCCGCTCTGCGCGCCGCGTGGATAACCACTAAATGTGTTGCGTTAATATACATATTTCGGACTTTTCCAATAAACATTTACGATTTTTGCTTGAAAAGTTACTAGGTTAAGTTTAAGTTACAAGGTAAGTTTTATATTGATAAAAAATCGAAATTTAATAGAATACTTAATATTATGATTTGGTAGGTATATTTTGTTAGCTTACAGCCTATATAATCTATACTCTTCTTCTTCCTGGCATTAATCCCGGCTATTACCAGG
>JAKRZM010000774.1:26121-47157 GCA_036379175.1 Heliconius cydno galanthus | reverse complement strand
TATCAGAATACATATTAAAAAAAAAATCGACTGTTAGGCGATACGAAGTTCGCGGGTCTGCTAGTTCCAAATAAAAATCTGCTCATGGTAATTTTAATAATCGATTTTTTTAATTGTATCTTTATACTATGAAACTTGCCTTATTTCCAAAATAGAGTCACAAACGATCGTTCACAATACTTCTTACATATCGTTTCAAATAACACGTTTTTATAAGCGGGAAGTGTTACAAAAACAAAAGAGGCTCGGGTAGACTTCCTGCATTAAAATTCAGAGCTCCCATCCCACATTATCATCTTCACCTAGTCATAAAAGCTTTATGGTGTGTGTATGTAAAACCGCTCTTTATCTCTCACTTTTAGTCTTTAAGAAGCACAAGGAAATTTTCAGGTAAAAATATAATATCCGTTCTTAGAATAAGTAAGATAATAGAATGTACGTTTTACTTTATGTTATTGTAATGAAATATTTTTCATATTTGTGTAGTTTTCAAGATATCGAAATATGTTAAAATAAATTCCTAAAAATTTTCTAAGTAATTAAAAGGAAAGTTAATATTTAATATTAATTTATTATAAAATTTCCCGGATTAAACATAACGTACGTTATGTTTCCTTTCATGACTATTAGGTCAACGGGAAGTACAACGCATAAAAGTTGACAAACTCAAGTAACTCAGCTCTTTGTGAGTGTATGGACTAATTTTGTATAAACTAAATATGTAAAGTTTTTTTTCTATAAAATGTCTATATTTTTTACTTTTTTTATTGTAGTCTCACTTTATTACGTTGATTTAAAAGCTCGATTTTTTTTGTGTTTCAAGGGACCGTACATAAATATCAAATATTAATTTTAGCTTCATATCTCCACGAAATCTCGCGATGAAATGGTCATGACAGACGAACAAAAAATTGGTGCTATAAGGGTTCTGTTTCCTCCTTTTGAGGTATGAAACCCTAAAACTCAAATAGAATGAAATATTAAAATAAAAAATAACTGAGAACTGTGATTAAGCAAACATTGGTTTTCAATCCGCAGTAGTAGCAACAGCGGAAAGTTTGGACGTGGTATCAGTGTCAACTGACAGTTCTGGTGCAAAATGGAATATGAATTTTATTTGCCGGCACGTCGACATGAGCTGGTTTTCTTATTTTTCATTTAAATTTGTAATATAAAATATTTGATATATACTGTATTATATCCCGTCGCTCTGAAATATTTTTTTTTCGAGTGAAACTAACGAAATGGGTCAGCTCGAATTGTATACTAGCAAAATGGATAAGATTGTAATAGTAATATCCTCATGAAGTATAATCAAAGGTGGCACCAGATGGCCTATATTATTCGTTCATCGAATATATTTTTTGGAACGTACCATATAATTATGAAAAATAATGTTCATTTTTTTTAATTTTAAGCTGTGTTATTAATTTTTGACTTTATTTTCCCCGCTTAAGTTATTCAGTTATTCTTTATTTAATTTAATTCCTTATACAATACCAAACAAAATGGCGGCACACGCACTACGCGCATTTTAGAAATTTTTGTTACATACCTGAACAATATACTAATATGTTTTTGTTTTCCTCTTCAAATACATTTTGCAGCTCCTGTATTTTAAATAATTTAAGCTTTTAAAGTTCATTGATAACATGAAATGTACTAAAAGTTTATATTTGCAATTTATCGAGCTTCCCTTTTTGCTATCATGTTCCCGCCAATCTCTGTTAATTTTATTTTTTATTTTTTTTATTTATAACTTAACAAACTGCTAGTAATATACAGCCAACATTATATTTTGCATTGATATAAATAAATAATAATAATCTTTTGTTTTTAATTATAATGATTAACAATATTTTATATTATTATAATTATTTATTTTATATTTTTTACACAAGCGGTAGGCTGTAAACGCGACAGGTTGTGGGTTCGATTTCCACTCGAGGAAATTAAATATTTAATGTTTTCATTTCATGGCTCTGGTAGCGAGGTTAAGCGCGATGTTGGTTGAGTTCCACCACTCAATACGCAAATTCTCCAGTTTTCGGAGGAAAGTAGCGGGAACAGAAGTGTCTTAATGGGAACATAATCTTAACGGAGGGGTACTAGGTTCGCTGTGTGTTAGGAAGTTAAAAAAACTGGAAAAAATATTTTAGTAATAGTAAATAGTAATAATTAAACAATAATAATAATTAGGACAGAATTGACACAATTTTATAACAGTAAAAATATTTAATCCTTTTTATTTCCACGGCATACAATAACGTTCTTTAAAAAATATCAGTTTAATCATAATGCAATGACATCGAACGTAGGAGCTTAAGACAGTCTCTTCGCCTAATAAATTTACTTATAAATTAACTTCATAAAGTTACCACACTGTATGTGAGGTACAAACGATATTATTTTCAGGCTTTGATTCATGGGTACCACGGGAGGAGCTCTACATATCATACCTAGTATGCTACGTATACGAGATACTTACCTACTATTCATGGAGGAGCGAATTGCTGCTTTTTTTAATATTATGAAGAGGTTTTGCGCCAATTACAATATACTAACATTTGCTTGCTACTTTGGAATCAGGTTCTAGTAAGATTTTTAATTATTTTTATTTTTTCACATCGCCATTTAGCAGAGATGATATAGAGACCTTCCACCAAAATGCAGGCCCTCTCCGTCGTCGTAGGCAAGGGAATAGGAGAAGGCAGTATGCTCATCTCCAACTTCCCTTACCCTAGAGAGTCACCAATAATACGACGGTGGCCCGCTACAGGCGGGCTTTCCACCGAGTCGCCGTAGTGGAATGCGTTAGCGATCCTGCGGCGTCTTGCTTAGGTGGGTAGGTCTTTGCGGGGTTTTAGTGGGTGGTATCGGGTTCATACTCCGGTGAGCCCCACAGTACCGCTCTTTCGGTCTGCGTAAACTGCATTTCCCAGCGTTAAAAAAAATTTAAAGAATTTTAAAGAAATTTTAAAGAATTTTCAACTAGAAGTAAGAATTTAAAAAGAAAAATTGCATCCACATACATTGTCTGTGCCGTTACGTACTAAAATTACACTACAAAAATCTCATACATATGCGAGTATAATACAGAAATATTTAATTTAATATATCACAAGTTTAATGTAAATTGATACTTCACGAATACGAAATCTTACTTCTGTACTTAAGATTTAATTTATAAGCGAAGTGCTTATAGAATCTAACAATTGCTGATTGAAAGGTTGAGATATTGAAAGGAATTGATATACCATTGAATTTATCGGTCGGCGTCCAATTATAGATGATTCGAATAGAGGGCTCGACTACCACTTTACATTATTTTATTTCTGAAATTGTTACAGTAACTTAGAATAATTAATAGATTAGAATGAAATTGTGAGAACCTCGTCGTGGCACAAGCGCGTGTCTATTAACATGACGATTATAGGTTCAATTTGCACTCGGGATAATGTAATATTTAATATTTCATTCCTCTGATCCACCTCGAGTGGCGGAATATGGGGAACTGAGTGTTTTATCAGTAAGTTCCCTCAGCTTAGCCCGCTAAACGCAGGGTGTACAGCGTGAAGCTAAAAAAGATCATTATTTTAAGAGTTATTCCTTAAAATTTATTTTTTCCTTATTTTTCTCTTCCTTATTTTTCTCTTGTTTACCGTTCATACGGGATCTAACAAACTCGAGTCTTATACAAAGTACTTTTGATGTTTATTTTTCCACATAGAAGGCAAAATGTAAAAATTAAGCAGAAAGTAGGGACCAGTATCTTAACAGTTGCAAAGCAAAGCGTTAAGCTGAAAAATATACACTCACTTATTTAAGATGTTTTTTATTTTATCTGCAAGCACATATCATTCAGTTTGGTAGGCAAATGGAAACTAGAAATCTAGGGTTAAGACATTCCGTCCTCCACTTTCCGGCTAATTATGGTACTCAACGCCGTGCTTACCTTAGTTACCAGAGCGAGAAAAATTAAAATATTAAATATTTCACTTCCTTGAGTGGGAATCTAACCTATAACTATAGTCACACGCTTGTGCTTCTGTACGACGACAGCCTTAATTCTCATAATGAATTTAAAAATTGACGAGCTAAAATTTAAACCTGCACTTTTTGGACAATATCTAAGAAATTAACTCAACGCACCCTTTCTTAATAAGGCATTTCTGACAGTTTTGTGTCCAAGCAAGCTGCAGGCCAATCCTAGTCATTCGTTTCTTTTATTCTTCCTTGGAAAGTTTCACGAAGCTGATATTATTTTCTTTATAAGAACATCATTGGCGGAATTTTAAGCTTCTTTCATTTTGAAAACTCTTTTATTTCAATTTTTAGTTTATAAAATAAAATTTATATTAAGAGAAAAGGGATTAAAGTTGTGATTTCTATTTTTTACTAATTATTTTCTTGTATGTATTACAAACTTGTATACTATTTGTAATTGGGGTTCTTCTTTACTTACGGGTTCATGGCTCACATGAACTGGCTAAATAAAACTATAAACGGTGAGTTTCCCTACCGCTAACAAAATCGATTATATTTTCTTGATGGACATTGAACTTGCACTAAACAGATGCTGCAACCTATATAAATTTTATTTTATTAAATTGATCGTACATATGGTTGCATAAAAATATGAACATAAATAATAATGTAGGAGCGGCCCGCCCGCGGCTTCGCCTGCGTGAACTACGTTATTGTTAATTTCTGTCTCCATGAGTACCTACGTCCTATAAGTGACGTCCGTGCAAAATTTAAGACTCCTAGCATTCGTAGTAACGAAGTTTCATACAAACTTTCAACTCCAAAAACAACCCCTTAGAAGTCGAATATTACAAATTCCCGTCTTAGCGAGCACCTACGTCCTATAAGTAAATTCTATGCAAAATTTCAAATTCCTAGCACATGTAGTTTCTGAGATTTCGTGATGAGTGAGTGACCTTTCGATTTTATATATATAGATAGATGAAGATCAGGACAGATCCTTTATTATAACGAGTCCGTCCATCTTTATGTCACAGCCGCTTTATTAATAAATGCATTATTTGCAAAACTAAAACTGTCACTATATTCACTTGCTCAAAATATTGTTTTTTATGCGACTAAGTAATTTTTAAAAAGCCAAGTATGCAAGTTATGAAATTACGGTATCAGAAATTGGATCATTTTCAAACCCATCTCATCAAATGAAATGCTTGGAACGATGTAAATATTCGAAATTAGATGGTCCACTTAAATAAACTAGAGTAGAGTGAAAGATTTATAAGATTTAAATGCTTATTGAAATATTTTTGGTTGTCAGCAATTATTTTTGTATGTAGTTTATTTCTTTATTTTATTCAATTTCTTAATTGTGACTAAAATTTAAATTTTGAGGCTAGATATGGAGCAGGGATAGAAGCGCGTGACTGTAAGCGCGACAGGTGGTGGGTTCGATTCCCATTCGCGGAAAAAAATCTTTCATATTTTATATTTTCATTTCCTCGCTCTGGTGACGGGGCAAAGCGCGGTGTTGAGTTACGCCAATCAACACGCAATGCAGCACAAATTTGGCGGAAAGTGGGGGACGGAAGTGTCTTAAAACTAGCTTGCCAGATTCCCTTTGCCTATCTTGTTACGTGCAGGATACAGCGTGAAGCGTGAAGTTTGTAATAGATAGAAAAAAATAAGATGTTTAATTAAAATTAAAATTAATTTAATTTTATTATAATTATATTACTTAAATGACACAAAGGTAAAACACTATTAGCTAGCTGTGAAATTAAATTACTTCTAGGCTTTTTGTTCTATAAGACGAACTCGTTGGATACGTGTTATACGAAGAGGCACTTAGATTATAATTAATGGAGATTGAAGATATGGATAATGACATAAGATATCATTATTAATATGCTTGATGTGTTGTACCCTATATATTTGCGGAAGACAGTTATTACCAAGATATAAGCCTATGTTTTGTAAATAATTAGTTGTTTTGTCAAAGTGCGGCGTTGAGTTACGATGCTCAACAAGTCATGCTTCAAGAATTCGGCGGAGAGTGGGAAACGGAGTGTCTTAACGCTAGGTCCGCTCTGCCTACACTGCTGTAGATGTTAATACGATGACTAACGACTTTGGCGGAAAATGGTTAACAGAGTGATCCGTTGCTGTTTTTAAATTTTACTGAGAAAAATAAGCACAGATACGGTGGAAAAAAATCCACCAATCAAAAATCTACATTTAAGTTTGTCGATATCAATCCATCTACCAGTAGTCAGATTATAGGGCTTTAGGTTTTCTATTATTTTGTTATTGTTATGACCATCGTATAGAATTACTTCTAAGCTTTCATATCATGTAATAATTGAAAACTATCGCTTTATAAATCTCGGAGACAAAATCGAAACAAAAATAAAAAAAACTGACTAAAAAACACCGATCATTTTTTTCCACAAGTAATTTGTAAGTGTTTCCGAAAGTAATAATTTAAAAACTACTGTCTCAAATTTATAAGATTTTTAAAATTGAGTTAATATTTAACACAAATGTAATAAAAAAAATAATCTTTCATTATGAGACAACCTCTGGGCAGGCTCCTAGTTTCATAATAAATATAAAATGTATGAGCTATCTTCCATTATTAACACTAATTAACATTTCAAATTCATGCTGCTTAACTGAAAAATCTATAATTATGCTAATTTGGTTATTAACTAATATTACGTACCATATGCACTGCTCTGCGCCCTTTTGATTTACAATTTTATTTTATGGTTACCATTTCATAATTACATACATATTAAATTAGAATAGTTGAAAACTCGATTTTACGTATTAAATTTTCATAAATAAATATTTCCCTCGAATTGGAATAGATTATGAAGAAAATAAGAATTAAAACGTGTGAATAATATTTAGGTTTATAAATTTATCCGTAAGATATTAATCAATAATTGTTAATTGAGAAAAAATGTAAAATTAATATAATAAATGGACATAAAATCTGTTAAGCGCGAGTAGAACCTGCCCACTGAGGCTTCCGTACCAATTTCAGAATAGTAAGTAAATGAGAATCACAACTTATAAAAGCTGACAAACTTAAGTTTGCGAGCATAATTATGCACTCTTTTTGTATGAAATTAACTATAAAGTTTGTATTTATTTTTTTCTATGAAATACCAACTAATTTTAATTTTTAGATTTTGTTCTTTTATTTGTATTTTTGTAAATTCTCACTTCGTGCCATGTTTCGTTACTAACAACTAAGTAGTTCCACGGGAAGTAACCTATGAGTTTTGATTACGAATTTCATACAATATGTGCATAAATATTCAGAAGTATTTTTAATTGTAATGACTTAGAAGTTTGATTTTCATATTAAATATATGATATTAATTTTAACTTCATACCTCCACGTGATCTCGAGATAAATAATCATGACAGAGGGACTGAAAGACAACAAAATGATCCTACAAGAGTTCCGTTTTTATCTTTTAAGGTATGGAACCCTAAAAAAATTCATTTTAAACATATACATTTTTTTTGCTTCACGAATTATTAATTATGTATGTACAAAAATATTCGAATATAATATTATAAATTAACTAATATTATAGCGTGTAATACTTACTCAATCGTGACAGCTTGAACGCGTCCGCAGTGTTAATGACATCAACGTAAGCCTGAAACTCCAAGCGGCGGCTGCTTATATTCTGGTTGTGAACCGTCATGGCGTATTTGAATACATTTTGAATTTCTTCCGTATTCTGGTCGAAAATTGCACCTGAAACAATATATGTATATATAGAGTGAGAAAGTGCTCAGCTGGTTTGGGCATGTCGAACGAATGGGTGATAAAAGAATGGCAAAAAAGATTTATGATGGAAAACTAAGTGGTAAGAGAGGTAGAGACCTCGGTTGACCTTCGAAAACAGAGTATCAAAGATTCTGAAGCAAGGTCACGTAAAAAGCATGAGGATCATGTATAAAGAGGTTGATGATAGTAGACGAGGCGAAAGAGGTGTGCAGAGACCGTAGCGTTTGGCGCCCCGTTTCCTCTGACTACCCCGCTAGGGATAAAGTGTGGAGTCAAGTTAATTCTAAAGAATTATTATTACATTTAAAGAATATTAATTACATAAATATTTTGAGGTCGATGTTGCAGCTTCTTTAAAATTGTTTTTATTAAAATTTCAATCTTAACGAAATAGCTATTTTCACAGTCAAACAACATTTATATATCATATACCATATACTCAACCTATTCTCCAAAGAAATCAACGTGAAAATAAATACATAAGAAAATAAAAAAATATATGAAAGGCTTAATTAAAACAATCTATTAAGAGTAAATCAGGAACGAGAGGGAAAAAAAGCTTATAATAGAATAGGTTAAGAAGTGTACCTAGCTAGTATCTTTTAATAAACACATAGCTTTGTTGCGCTCAACGAGGGCGTCACAACTCACGCGACAATAAGCAATCGTTGTTCAGCCATAGCCTAATAGGATTTTACACTCGATAACTAGCGCCTTACATCGTGCTTTTATGTTGGAGAACGTTGAGTTCTTAGAAAAAAAATACTTGTTGCTCGCTAGAAATAGTTCTATTGCGAGTAGTACCTATATAGGTCGATGTAGCCATTTGTGTGTGATTCTAATAAGTACGTGGAAAAGTGTTTTAACTTTTGTATCTCATAACCATCCAATTTGAGAAATTGTCAAAGTGAAATAAATATTTTTCTAAATTTACATAGCTAAAATGAATTAGTTTATCATTTTTTTCACGCTGTATTCCCCAAGCAGGGTAGACAGAAGGAACCTGAGAACCTATTAAAAGTATTGCGGTCCTCAATTTCTGCTGAGTTCTTATGATTTTGTGTGTAGTGGTGAAACTCAAAGCCGCGCTTTGCCTCGGTACTACGGCGAAGAAATAATAATATTAAATATTTCATTGCCCCGAGCGGGAATAAAAGCCATAACCGTTTTGTTAACAGTCGTATTGTGCTTTAAGGTGGTAATAGACACCCTTTCCGAAGGCACCCAGGTCGTATCGACCTGGAAACACTGCCGCGGGTAGGCCATTCCACAGTTGCGTGGCGCGACGAAGAAAGTCCCTACTAAATCGCACCGTAGATTTCCACGTATCCAGATGGTATGGATGATACTTGAGTTTGTAACGTATTGGGTCAAGCTGTTCCCCAGAACACTACCCATGATAAATACGGTAGAGAACCGAGAGAAGAGAGTACGGTAGAGGACAGGTCTCTGCACAAGGCCAAAGTATCAAGTATTTCATAGATCCTTGGGTCCTCAACGATAGATCTGAATACGTGATCTTGAGATAAATGGTTTTGACAAACGGACAAACATACAGACAGACGGCTATAAGGGTTCCATTTTTCTTTTTACTTCCAAAATCCGGAACCCTCAAAAAAAACTTAAATATAAAACAATAACCTACACGCCTGAAATTAGATTGTATCAATAATAGCTTTGAAAACAATAAAAGCTAAGATATAGTCCCATAAACAGTCAATTCCGTTGCAAGACAAAGAAACGTGGCCAAATTAAATAATTTGGTGGAAAAATCGCGTTACCGAGTATAACACTTCGGTGGACATCTTTATCGGTATGAGAGCCAGCCCGTATTCTGGGGTATCATCGGGTTATATACGAGCGCTGACCAAACCGTTTATCTGAATCGTTCGACCATACTCCGCTAGTTCTTGCGAACGCCTCATGTGCTTTGATAACACGGAAATGTGGGAAATGAAAATATTATTTTATTCAATTAATTCGTATAATAATATCAAGATTACATTTTAAAATATATATTTTTTTAACTTTTCTAGCAATTGTAAAAAAATCAATTCTCTTCGCATATATTAACTGTACATATAATATGTAAATGTATAATATATAACATACTAGCAAAATAAATATAAAAATAACTATAATAATTCAGTTCTGTAGCAATAATAGCTTGGATAAGAACTCTAAGAATCTCTAAAGTCTCTAAAGCGTTTTTACACTATCTGTGTCTTTTTTCACTCACTAGAGCATTATACCGTGAGAGCCATTCCGAACTCCCATTTCTGTCGATATATCTTCAGTTCGCTACGTCATTTCTTTCTATATCGTGTCGAAATGTTTTATTCTAGTTTATGAGAATTGGTGCTTTAGCCTTATTCTTAACTGATTTCGGTAATTTTGTTTCGCCAACGCTTTGTGAGGAAAAACACTAATGATCTTTGAACGAACTAAATGGTTTTCTTACTAGAGTCGATTGTTTTATTGGCACCAGTTTATTCTCGTGTATTTTTGTTCGGCAGTTTTTGTGATATTTTTTTTTGTTTGGTACGATATAAGTAAATTATATTTATTTATTTATTTTATTTATTTATTTATAAAAAGGTACATTAAAATTAATTATTCTTCTTATATGTTCGAGTATATCATCATTTTAGTGTTTAAGAAACTATGAAACTAATTTCAAGTGCAGTATTTGTAAAAATCTATAGAACCAAAATGCAAATGTAATAATACGTCCTTATTATATTTTTATTTAATTTATTATATTATTATTATTTTTTATTTATTTATATAAACTGGACATGGATGTACACACATACATATATTTTATAGACATAAAGAAATTCTTATATAGTAACATACATTATATAAAAATTACACATAATTTACCTCTAAGCTACATTTTAAAAAGCAATAATCTACGTAATAACTATCGTGGAACAGTTATTACGGATTTTCGTTACGTCCAGGATTTGTTGGCGTTAAACTGTCTTACCTGACTGCAAGACTGCTGTAACTTCATTAAAAGAAGATTAAAACAAACTTTTTCAGCGCTACAAAAGTATTTAAAACCCCGTCGTAGTACCGTGAATTTTATGAGACAATAACAGCGAGTTGCAATATTACTTGTTGCAGTTTATTCTGTCCGCTTTTTAGCTACTTTGATAGTCACTGAGTTTAATCTTTTACATAATATTTATTTTAAAATTAAATATGTTTATTGAGAATAAATGCTTATGATCAAATTGATTAGAAGTTTGCTCATAGCCATCACTGAAAGTCCTATTTAGAGCTGCTTGCTACATATCACCCACAGAGACGAGTACAATTCGGACATACAATGTGAGGAAGCAGAGCCCCTTCGGGCAGAGGTAAAAATAACCATGTAGAAAATAAGAGATGGAATGAAACAGGACAGAAGGTGCATGAAACAATATCACTATATACTCGTACTCGTAAAACGAAAGGGCAATGACACAACCGATTTGCCGGAGTCGGCCTTATATCGAGTACTGTTCTCGTATGTGGGCTTGTGGAAGCCAGTATCCTCGTATTAAACGTAGAGCCGTTCTATACTTTTGAAGCTCAATGATTTGTGGAAGTCTAGACATTTGGTACTGCGTAGACGTTTCCTCGCTGAGCGTTCTCTATCATATGTTGGAGAGAGTTTTAAGGAACTGTTCCCTCTGTCGAATTCTCTAACTGTAACACTACTGTGTTAGAATTTATACAGTTATACATTTAAATGTCATCTTCCATCATCTGGATACCTCTATCCGACTACCTGATCCGACTACCTGATCCGACTACCTGATCCGACTACCTTGAAAAAGTGAGTCCACCAAGGTCGGCACTTGTAGCTCCTGTGGTATTACACTTATAGCTTTTTATTATAAAAAAACCGGACAAGCGCGAGTTGTGCTCGCCCATCGAGGGTTCCATATAAAAATTGGAGTCTCTTTGATTGGGTCTCAAGCTTGTTGTGGAATTCAGACATAGCTTAGACAGAGTCCTTTCATCTGATACCTCATTTGAACTAGCGGCTTTAATACCAATTTTTTCCCCCCTTCCCCATTTTTTAGGATTTAAGTAGATATGTATACTTTTTACATTTTTTTCTCAACAAGTACTACATGTATATGTTAGCTGCCAAATTTCATAATTCTAGGTTAGTCCGAAGTACCCTATTAATTTTGATTGCCTTATAGCCGTATCTTTTTTTAAGTAAATACAAAAGTACATTTTTTTTAGGAAATCAAGGGGCCTTAGATTTAGGTATATGGTTTGAATTTCAACTCAACATCTCCAAGCGTTCCTGAGATAAAAAAGGGTCTTGACAGACAGACAGACGGACGGACGGACAACAAAGTGATCTTATAAGGCTTCCTTTAAAGTTACGGAACCCTAAAAAGGATACTTCAGCCATTACTGTATCTAATTAAGAGATTATATATCATAATATTAGAATTTTATTAATCTAAAAACTTTACAATAAAAAAAATTAAGCAGACAATTTGAAAGTAACCTCACATATTTATTTTATTTACATTTAATAAACTTTATTTCTAAATATTATAAATACCTGTTTACATTTAGAAGTGTAACTATAAAATGTTAAAACATGTTGACTACTGAGAGCCAGGACGGTCATCACTTGACCTAAATGAGACCCTTTGTGTAAACACTTCAAGACAAAACATCAGTTCATTTGCCACCAGCTTCAGAAGCCAACAAATTTATTTAATTAATTACTTGTGATATTTATAATAACAATAGGAAACCATACAATTTTATCTGGCGATATACTCGTACTAATTTAAATTAATATCTATATAAAGGTATTTCAAGGTTCAAATAAAATTATAAGGGTCACGATGATGCCTGTAAGGTCAAATCCTCAATTATTCAATGATTCAATTTATATGAAAATTTACTTTATTCTTTCATTTAGGCCAAATAAAATTATCGTATATTGTTTCAACACATCATAATATGCGTCTCTTTGTATACAGTAATGAGGTTTCTGCAAACAATAAATGTTCTAATCATGTACATTAACAATTTTTAATTTAAATTTAAAATATTAATTTATGATATGAAGCTCGTTGTTCAAATGAACACATTTTTTTTTATGAATTGTATAGAATCTATTTAAAAGTATTATTACTTATTATACCTCTATCGGTTGATTAATATATCGATAATGGAAGCGAAAGACTACTCTGAAGATATTTTGTCTGTCTCTCTTCTGGGGTCTCCCAGCTCAGGCCAGAAGTGAAAATTTCTGTGCGAATGTTATCCAGATTATATACGAGTTAAAGAGCACTCTTTACAAGTTTGGAGCAACTCGTTGGGTCACCTGATTTATTGCGATGCTCGGGGTCTTTGAAGTTAGCTGGCACCGGTAATCGTACCGATTTCATATTTTTTGCTATATTTCTAATCAAAGTTTCATTTTCATGACACATGTCAATAATTTTTTTGTGTTTTTTTGGTGACATTTTTTACGTGTATGATCGTTTAGCATAAACAGTGAAAAGCTACTAGCAGTATAGTTTAAAAACTTTTTTCTTATAGAAATGTTTTTGAAGTAAAAAAATCCAAAAAATAATATAAAATAGTGTTAAACTAGACAGTAACATGACTAATCATGAGATAATTTAAAAGCTTATACGCCGCAATAGTGTAAACACTATTGCATGTTGGCGGAGCGCCAGCAGTGTATGGATATTATTCATGTAATTACTTTTAAGGCTGTTAGTGAAAAAACGATCTAAACTATTTTGTTTGAAGTTTTTTCAATTTCATGATTTTACCCGCATAATGGAATAGGTATAAAGAATATAGTGTTGAATATTATATGTTGATATTTTGTGTTGAATGGCTAATCTTTGTTTTCCCATAGGTGAAAAATTGCAAATAATTTAAATATTATGATTCTACCCAGTAAGGATTGAACTCACAACCATCTTCTTTACCCAATACCTTATTATTCTAAATGAACCTACAAAATTAGTGGATATTTGTGAAATATTACTATGACGTACTCGTAACATAACACTTTTAATATTACATGCATCATATTTTACAATAATAACACACTTTTTTAATATGCGTAATATTAAAAAAACTGTGTTATTTCATTCAAAACCTGCTCGGCAGATTAGATAACATTTTTTAAAACTTTCACACTGTATACCACACATAGCAAAGCAAGTAGGAACCTAGTGTCCAGACACTCCGTTCCCCATCACTCCGTTCTCCACGTTCCAACGAATACTCGAGGCATTGCACCTTAAGCGGTAAAACTCACCGCCGCACTTTGTCTCGTCACTAGAGCGATGAAATAATTATTAATTAATATTTAATTCATTCCCATTCATGGAAATGGAACCCACTACCGTTGCGTTTACAATTGCACTCTTATGCCACATCGGCCTCTAGCTCTACTCTAAGGCTAGATAATAGGTTTCTTGTTGTAAATAGTTATTATAAGTTAAATAGAAGAAATTCTGTTCTAGACTAGATATTATTCCCCATTTGTGTAGCTCGTTTTATTCGTAATAACGTTTCATATTCATAGCACTGTTATATCTTCCAATTTAAAGAGCAGTTTAAGTGCACTGAGATAAAGCTAGGTTAGAAGTATTGACTCTAATTATAACATTTGTAATACCAAAGTTTTGAAATGAATATTTTCTAATAGCTTGTTTGTTTCTAAATTGTATCTTTTTTTAATGATATGGTTTATCTTCATTTATTAACTTAATTAAAAAAATCTCAATTATATACTATAGGTTTAAAAATCTATTATTTACTACAGTCTCAACTAAATATGTACAAATTGTCATGAAGGTCAATGAAAATTTTTTTTCCTTCAATATACCTCAATTATAGAAAGAAATGAATAGATACTGAGGTCCCCTACCTATAGACTACCTGTATACATATTAAATCACATAAAACAACTATAGCCATCAAGACTGGAACACGCCTAATATATTTATAATATAATAAAAAATATGAATAAATCCTACAAACTCTGATAAGAACGACATCTTATTTCCATAACCACATTCTACACTAGCACTAACCAAGATATATGTTACCTCGGGATAAAGCCAGCGGATATTATTACATGCAAAATGAAATCGGTGAATCCATCTAAAGTGACAAAGACTTACAGTGATCCACCTTTAATATACTTGAAGCGTGTACGGCCATTATAAAATATATAGTCGCAATAGTGCATTCTTAAGTAACGTGAACTGTAATAATCTGTATATACCAGACATTGTAAGCATTTAGTGCTTTTATATGAAAAGCTGTAAAATAAAAACGTGGAAAACTTTTTTTTATGTTAGTTGTTAAAGGTGTTGGGTAATAGTGATTTTCAAAATATTATTATACTAGCGGACGCGCGCAGCTTCGCTTGCGTATTTAAGTGTGAATTCTAATAACTCATGAAACATGTATTCCATGAAATATTTTTAAGAGTCTAAATTTCAAATTTTATAAAAATCAGTGGCGATTTAAAGATTTTTCCATACAAACTTTCAACCCCTTATTTGCACCCTTAGGGGGTGAATTCTAGAAAACCATGAAACACATGTTCAATTAAATATTTTTAAGAGTCTAAATATCAAATTTTATAAAAATCGGTGGCGATTTAAGAATTTTCCCATAGAAACTTTCAACCCTTTAATTGCACCCTTAGGGGGTGAATTCTAGAAAACCATGAAACCTGTGTTCAATTAAATACTTTTAAAAATCTGAATTTAAAATTTTATAAAAAATTATGCCGATTTAAATTTCTTTCCATACAAACTTTGAACTCCTATTTCACCCCTTTAGGGTTAAAATTTTTCAAAATCCCTTCTTAGTGGATGTCCAGATTACGAAAGTAAACATCTGTCCAAATTCCACGTTTCTACGCACAGCGGTTACGGCTGTGCGTGCGTCTTACCTCAGTCAGTGAGGACAAGTCCTTTTATATATGGACCGTTTATTTTGAAAGTGGTGTAAGTCCATTTTTGAGAAAAATGAGCTATCACGTAATTCATGCTTAATTTAATGTAATTTTTTTATATATAACTTTTTTTCCGTGTTTAATTTCTCAAAAAAAACCCATGTTTTGAACAACTTAAAATCGGTCGGTAAATGAAATTGCATTATCATCGACATACTAACCTTTAATTTTCTCGAAACAAAAGAAAATGGACTTACACCACTCTCAAAATAAACGGTCCATATATAGATTACTAGCGGCACGCTCGCGGTTCCACCCCCGCGTGAACTATGTTATTATTAATTTCTGTCTCCATGGCTACGTCCTAGTGACGTCTATGCAAAATTTGAGACTCCTAGCATTTGTAGTAACGAAGTTTTTTACAAACTTTCGACCCCAAAAACAACCCCTTAGAAGTCGAATATTCCAAATTCCCGTCTTAGCGAGCACCTACGTCCTATAAATAACTCCTATGCAAAATTTGAGATTCCTAGCACATGTAGTTTCTGAGATTTCGTGATGATATATAGATAATTATGTACCTAAGTATTATGGCTGTTAATCGTCTAGCGGACCTTGGCTACGAAAATTTGAAATAATATATCAATGTTAGTTCAAGCCTAATCTAATTTATTGTTTTTAATGCACACATATTGATTTTAAATTTACACATATAAAATCCGTTTCTTACTTTACAGATTTAAAAATCCAATGCTGGAGTAATAAAAATAAAGAATAAGGTGTGAATTTTATTGCCTTTGATCTCTTTCACAGGTCAAATGGAATAAAGTGCAGTTACCAGAGTTGGATGGCAAACAAAGTTCTGACAGAAACCTAAAATCAAAAGCTGTTTGGAATTCACAACCCAATATGTATTACAAAGAAGCGATATGTCTATATGAAACGTGTACTCAATGATACCAAGACAAGAAAAATAAAAAAAAAACATTTAAATATTGTATTATATAGAAATAGCATTTTATTATATAAAGTAAGGCGAGTAAGATTCCGTGATTCCAGTTACACCTAATAAGATTATACATATTATTTAAAACAGCTATAAGCTAAATATAACTGAATATATAATAATATTTTTCATTATTATAAGTCTGCGTAGAGAATAAAATATTTTACATTGTCATGTCAGTCTATTTATAGATTTAGAATACTGAGACCGATGCCGTACTGAGGCCGGGTGGCACAGGGTGTGACTATAAACGCGACGGTTGTGGGTTCTATTCCCACTCGGGGAAATGAAATATTTAATATTTTGATTTACTTGTTCTGATAACGAGACAAACTACGGCGTTGAGTTCCGCCACTCGACACGCTGTGCTTCAGAATTCCGCGAAAAGTGGATCACGGAAGTATTTTAATGATAACCAGGTAACCAGGTCCTTCTGGCTAAACTGCTATGTGCAGCATACAGCGTCCTACTGTCAGTGTATATGTATATATCATGTTACTTAATGTAACTTGAACCGTGGTAATTAGAACACCCACGAAGCACCGCTATTGAAAATAGGTAAAATTTCCAATACAATATTCGCTCCTCGAATACTTTCCACAAGTTTCGCTTTTCAAGTGGAGATAGTCATTAAACGAACAAGAAGTTGATTGCAAGAATTTATGCAATATAAGAAGTGTGTATCAGAAAGTTGCATCTATAACTTTGACGGTAACGTTGCGAGCTTTGTCTAAATATTGTTAAAACTTTTCACGGCGTTGTTTCAAGAAAATTCAATATTGAGGGAAATTTTCTCATACAAAATAAAATATTATTCGACTAAATGAAATGTTCTATATAAATTATTTACTTGTCACACACTGAACTCTGCTATTTGACGAGAGGCTGTGATAAAACGTTTTTGCTTTTTCTTAGCTTAAATGATTGCCTCATTCGTCTCTACTGTTTTTGTATATTGCTCTAGGGACCATTGATCTTATGTTATGCCACTTATATATAGATTATATTTAACTCAAAATAGAAAGGAAAGTGTTGTTAAATTAATTTAAAAAAATCATTTATTCATATATAAAAGATATATAGATTTTTTTACATGTAAAGCGTACGTACATTCCTAAACATTACAAATTGTTCTAATATTAAAAAAATAATTAAAAATTATCACTGAAAGTGATCCTTTCACTGCCAATTTTTTTTCATTCAAAATTAAACATGGCGTAGTAGCATAAACCGTATCCTAAAGTAGCGCTACAAAAGTTTCGTATTTTTACTAAAATTGGTACAGCCGTACTGTCACGTTTGCATGCATTCGACAAAAAATATTTCGTTGCTCCATAGTTTGCGCCGATGACTGCACCTGTAATAGTTTTTTTATCACAGTGAACGCCGTTGTTTCGCCTAGCTGGATTCCAAAGAGACATATTTATAAAAAACATATAAAAAATATATGGACAATGGTTTTTCGCTGCAGTATCGGATGGCTCAATCGGGGAAGCTTATTTTTTTAAGGCTTGAATTCAATGATATTTATCTTTGCTCTATATATAATGTATCACGACAATAAAGTATTTTTTGTATTTTTATGTTTTACGTTACCCGGAGGATTCCACACAATAAGTAATTCGTCGAGAAATTAATTTGAAAGCTTTAGATTGTCTAACTAAAAAGGAGTTCATACATTTTGAAATGAAGTTTTCTTTGATGAAACTTAAAATCGACAAAATTCTTTGGCATATCTGAATGCTAAGTAATGTTCATATACATATGTATCAACTGGCAAAACGACGGTGAATGTCAATAGTTCATAAAGAAACTACAACTTACAAAATAAGCCCAGACTCACCTAGAAAAAATCATTATCTTTATATAAATATTTATATTTAGTAGTTTTTTTATATGTATTGTAGTAGAAAGAGCTAAAAGTATCAAAAGCTCTAAGTTTATACATTTTACATACAAGCAAAACATATATTTAAAATAAGAAAAATGTAAAAGTTTGAATTTTGAATTAAGCAAAAATATCAACCTGAACATAAAATTCAATGAAACACAGGTAGCTTTATTTATCTTTTTCCGAATATTACAATTCCAGCTTACAAATGACTGATTCAGTGTTATTGTTGAGCATTTTAGGCCAGTATTGAAAATCAAGGACAAATTTGTCACAATGTTGCCTTTTTGAAGCTCCGGATGTATATATATATATATATATATATATATATAGCGTCCCTATTTGATATATATATTATATATATATAGGGCCGCTATATATAAATAAAAACAAAAAAAAAATCTGAACATTTATGTTGAAACATACCAATTCATTTATTCATTTGGTATTTCCTGAACAAAACAATCTTCTTCTATCAAGTTCTATCTGCATACTCGCTTAGGATAGTAGGTACTATACTAGTAAGTGGATATATTAAATAAAACGCGACCACCATTGAAAATAGAATTGGTAGCAAATTGGATTTTCGCGATATCATTTTGAAGTAAAGAAAAGAGTACTTGGTTATAGAAAAGTCCATTCCACACAAATCATGTAAAGTTTTGCCATTATAAGTCACACATCAACTGGATATTTTGAAATTACGAATACTCACATATATCAGAAAAACAGGTTTATTAATGTTATATATTTACCGACATAATACGGATTATGAAAATCAATGTGTATTGATTAATATATTGTATGCTGGATTAACCCTAAAACACCTACCATATATTTATACAATTCAGGATTCGGTAATAGTCCTACACAAACGATTCTTTCTTTTATAATGATTATACTATCGACCGGAAGTGTGGTCTAGACCGAGAAATTGGATATATTTTAGTCAGAGATATATTCTAAAATAAACACTACTCACGATAGAAAATCACTGTAAAATTTTGTTAATTATATATTACAATTCACTAATGAACTTTATTCTTCCATTGTTTGAATCCAACATAAGTAAGAGTTCACATCACTACACGGTTTGTTTTCGTCGTCTGACATATTCTGTTTCAACCAGCTCTTAATAGTGAAATCTCCCAGAGAAATTATGATTAAAACTACTAAAAAAAATAGAAAAGAATAGAAAAAAATAGTAAAATTTATACAACAAAAAACACAATATGATCAAGCATATTATAAGAACTCTGTGTCAGAACTATAGCGATAGTTTTTTACTGGCCTAAGAGACATACTCGCCCACTTTGAACGTCGCCAAATGGCTACAAGACAGTTAGGGGTGTGGCGAAACGAATGCAAAGATTAATACGAAATTAAGGTTCAAAAACATTCCTTAATATTAATTCGTTGAGATATAGTAAATAGGTAGTTAAGGGTTAAGGTTTATAATTAAATTAATATTGATTTTCTGATTTAATTAGGTAATACGTGGTTTTCGACTTCACTTGTCTTCAATATCTAATATCTTATTCTTTTTTAACTTTACGCTATATATTATTTAGATTTCCTAGCTTAGGTACCAAGACCAGGCGCACAGATTAGTTCCACCGTTCAATGAAGTCAAAAATTGGGAAGACAGTGAGAAACGGAGTGTGTTCATATATACAGAAAAATTGTGAATCTGCTATCTCTAAATCAGTCATCTATCGTCAATAACATTCAGATTTAGTATTACGTAAGGACGTAAAATTGGTTTCGTACGTAATTCGGCCTAGTAAACAATGCAGGCCAAATAGCCAGCTATGAAATTTAAAATATAGCATACGTACGCATTGTTTATATATTAAACATATTTTTTTATAATTTCAGCTCTGTTCCTCATATAACAGTTTTAAGGCAATATCACGTCGTCTTCAGTTTTTCACTATTCCATGAACACTGAAGTAAGGAATGAGCTCATATTGTTATACTAGTATGCATAAGTATATAATAATGCTATTATATTTGCAAAGCTACATTCATATTAATTGCTATTGCAACTCATGAAATCAATAAATTTGTTAATAGATAATCAATCATTGGTTTGTTAGTTTCACTTATCTATATATATAAAATCGAAAGGTCACTCACTCATCACGAAATCTCAAAAACTACATGTGCTAGAAATCTCAAATTTTGCATAGGAGTTATTTATAGGACGTAGGTGCTCGCTAAGACGGGAATTTGCAATATTCGACTTCTAAGGGGTTGTTTTTGGGGTCGAAAGTTTGTATGAAACTTCGTTACTACAAATGCTAGGAGTCTCAAATTTTGCATAGACGTCACTAGGACGTAGTCATGGAGACAGAAATTAATAATAACATAGT
>JAKRZM010000774.1:9467-26020 GCA_036379175.1 Heliconius cydno galanthus | reverse complement strand
CAAATTCCCGTCTTAGCGAGCACCTACGTCCTATAAGTAACTCCTATGCAAAATTTGAGATTCCTAGCACATGTAGTTTCTGAGATTTCGTGATGAGTGAGTGACCTTTTGATTTTATATATATATATAACTAGCGGCTCGCTCGCGGTTACACCCGCGTGGACTATGTTATGATTAATTTCTGTCTCCATGACTACGTCCTAGTGACGTCTATACAGACCTCTAGCATTTGTAGTAACGAAGTTTCATACAAACTTTCGTCCCCAAAATAAAACCCTTAGAAGTCGAATATTGCAAATTCCCGTCTTAGCGAGCACCTACGTCCTATAAGTAACTCCTATGCAAAATTTGAGATTCCTAACACTTGTAGTTTCTGAGATTTCGTGATGAGTGAGTGACCTTTCGATTTTATATATATAGATATACAAACTTGACTAATTTGACTTAATAATATCTTGCCAAATTCAATCAGTCAATAAAATGCATCAAATTTCGTATTACAATAGATAATAGCACGATCGTTCACATATAGGAGGGTTATATTAACGTAACAGAACTAATATCAATAACAAGCATAGCAGCACATCACACAAATTTATTGCGCTATAAAGTCATAAAGTTGATTTCGTTCACACTTAGCAAAACAATGCGAGTGCCAACGGACCAACAATGGGTTAATGCCTTTTTGTTTATGATATTTATGAGGATATTTTTATTATCAGCCGGATCCAAGTGCGGATGGATCGTTTGTTTGATAAATCAATATCATGAACAAAAAAAAGTGTTGTTTTGGACAAAATAAATATTAGATCGGTTTAGCCTTTTGGTTTTAAGTTTAAAATTGCTTCGTGCCAGAGTTGGTAATTGAATAAAATGAAAAACATGTGTATATTTTAATAATATAATTATTTATAGTGGTAGAATGATTGTAATTAATTGCAAAATAGTTAAAAAAATAGTAAAGGAAAGCAATGACTGACTTTGTTCTCTATTTTAATTGTAAGAAGACGAGACTTTATATAACTTTATTATTCTTGGTCGATCTGAAACTCTGCACTCAAGCAAGTTTCAGTTGTTTGAAACATGAGAGTCAATCATGTACTTTATTATAATAAAAGTAATATTAAAAAAATATCATCCAGTGAGCATCGTCGTCGTCGCGCATTGTCACAACCATGTGATTGTTGGTTCGATTGCCGATCGGGAGAGTGAATTATTATTAATTAATATTATCATTTTTTCCCTCTAGTACCAAGGCAAAAGGCACAGAGTTGAATTCCGTCACTCAACACACTATGTCTCGAATATTCGGTGGAAAGTGGGGAATAATATTCTTAAGGTTCCGTCTCCAGGGTGCCCTGGGGTTTCTCCTAGGGCATCCGCAGCCTCGATGACTTGCAGGAGGATCACCCAGACCCTCCCGCAGTAGCTCCTCTAGGGTAGAGGGAGTTGAAGATGCGCAAATTCTCCTACCCCCTGGCCTGTGTCGGCGGAGCGAGTTTGCGTTAGAGCTGGACTTTCGCATCCGCTCCGCGACCTCCATCAGTGCGATAAATGATTTGCAGAAGGAGACCATTGCAAACCAGTTCCTCTCACTGCTCAGCATGGCCCCCACCACACTGGTCAGTAAAAGGCCCCTACCCACTACAGTCATCAAGGCGTGGCTTTCTACCAAGAAAGCAAGGTATCCAGACAGAGTGTGGTGTGCCGAGTCAACAGTGGCATCACACTCGTGGCACACCGGCGACATTTCCCGACGTGCAATCTGATGCAAGTATTCGTCCGTTCCGTCAATACCGGCACCAGCCTAAACGTCAGGACTCCAAAGTACTTTCTAACCCAACGCTCAAGGTGGGGGCGGAACCGTCTGCCTACCCTGCTACATAAGGGATACAGTGTGAAACAAAAAAAAAATTGCGTCATCTCTTAATGCCAGTTTACAACATGTCCAATTTAGGCTTAGTACATGCAGTAGTTTTAGTTACATGGTGTCTGTCAGAGCCACTCAGTAACGGAACTTCATTCAGCAACGGAACACTTTAAAAAAATAAAATAAATCAGCTTCAGGCTGTATTCCGCACACAGCAGGGTAGGCAGAGGGAACATAGTGTTAACACACTCCGTTCCCCACTTTCCGTCGAATTCTGGAGGCATTGCGTGTTTAGTGGCAGAAGTTAACGCCGCGCTTTTGCCTCCAGAGCGAAGAAATTACACCCTTGTGCCGCTGCGCCACGACGCGACTGCCGCAACACACATTTAATAAAATACATATTAAAAAAAACTGATATTTTTTTGGACGGTTAACGGTTAATTGGCATGATATATTTAATTCCATGGATTCCGTGGAATGATTATTAATATACATATATTTTTAATCACAATAGTGTTCTATATTTTTAGATTCGATTAGAAATAATATAAAATCAAAGAGCACGACGCCTAACGACAATACTAATGCTTGGTAAAACATTAACAGCTCGAGGTAATGCCTGAAGCATGTAAAACGAACTTGTATACGCTGAACAGATATTCCACTTTGCATCGCTCTATTGTATAACAAATTGAATTGAATCGAACTATAGTATCTACATACATATGTGTTCGTAATAAAAGATAGGTTAATATTTATGTGTCAATCAAGATAATAAAATGAATATTGCTTCCGACATAGATATAGGAAAAATGAATTTAATATAATATGATAGTATACACTTATATAGTAACATAGTGGTTGTATGGTGATTGTGGATTCAAATTACTAAGAGTTGTGGAAATATTTAATTTTAAATAACAAAAAATCTAGGCCAATCGTGGTACAAGATGTGACTGTAAACACGAAAGGCTGTGTTCAATTTCCACTCGAGGAAATTAAATATCTAATATTTTTCATTTCTTCTCACTGGTGTAGAGACAAAGCGTAATTAAGTTTCACCACTCCATACGCAACACCACTAGAATTGGGGGAAAAAAGGGGAGCGAAGCGTTTTTACACAAGGTTCCCTCTGCCTACCCTGATGTGTACGGGATACAACGTGATAATAACACGATGAAATTTCAAACTTTTTTAAATAATACAAAAATTTACTATTTGAAGATGTACGCAACAAACGACTCACAAACATTTGCTTTATCAACTTCGACATCAAGTTAATCCTATCGATTTACATCTCAAGCAGCTTATGTCGATTTGACCAAATAGAATATATTTAACATTATTTCCGAAGTGTTTCTGCGAATTACTTTATTGAATTTCATTTGTGTTTATCGAAACGTTGCGTTTGGCACTCTAAATCCTCTTGTTCTTCTTGTATGGTAAAAGCTTAAATAATACTCTCTATTTATATATTTTTTTATTTATTCGTCAGAATTTAATTTTTTACTGAAAATTAAATACATACCGTCCATAAATATATTTGTGTAAATGTTTAAAATATATTTAAACCTATAATAAAAACATTATATCCGAATAATTATTAAAAACAATATAAATATAGATGTTTTCTATTTACGGTGTATATAAAATTGTATATATCAGTTTTATTTATAGTAAAGTCACTATATAGCTTATATTATGATCTTATATTATTATTTTAATATGTTGCACCTTTTCTCGATACTAAATTGTATAACTTAATAGTGGTAGCAGTATTGTAAAATTAACATTTTAGAAATTAAACTCTACTTTTATTTATATCTTTAGAAAAACTATACGAGTCATAGAAACTATGAAAGAAAAATAAGATAGATAAGTAAAACTTAATTTATTTTTTGGAAAGGAGTGTCTTAATAGGTTTGACTAGGCTAGGTTTCCTCTCCCTCCTTGCTATCTGTGGGGTAGAGCGTGAAACAAGTCTAATAATTATTATAAATTAATTGAAATCGTTAAGTTTCAAGCGATAACAGATATTAGTTTATATTATATAAATATTATTTAGAAAAGGTAAAAGGTCAAAGCGGAAACGATCAATTTATGAATCAGGCCGTACTTCCATGTTATTTGGGATTTCTGAAAATTATCTAAAATATCAATAGACGCTGATTTTACGAAGTTAGTAACACTATTGAAATATTTTTATATAAAGGATGATTGCTAGATACACAAACTAATACACGTGACAGAGGAGGTAATTTTCAACAATTTTTACCCTATATCGTCATCCGAATTTATACTGTTTTCGAAATATTTGCTATTTAAAAAATATCTAAATAAAAAATATTTTGTTTTTCCACTGATTATTGATATTTTTACATTCTCCATATCACCTACAGAAACTATGGAACATTTTATTCTGTAAATATGGTATTTATATATATTAAATTATCAATATCTCAAAACCGGTAAATTTTGGACCATGCTTATATCAATTGAAAGTCACCTCCATCACCTTTAACAGTTTGTCTATCGATATACCATCGTTACATACATTGTTACATATTACAAAATACAAAGTATTTGTCAGCTTCACGCTGTATCCCGCACACAGCAAGTTAGGTTGAGGGAACCTAATGTTAAGACATTCCGTTCCCCACTTTCTGTCGATTTCTGGACGCTTTGCGTGTTGAGTGGCAGAACTCAACGCCGCGCTTTGCCTCGACACCAGAACGAAGAAATGGAAATATAAACGTAAATAAATATTTCACTTCCTCGAGTGGGGATCGAACCTACAACCGTCGCGTTACAGTCACACCCTGCGCCACGGTGGCCTCTAAAAGCAAAGTACAAAGTTGTACAAAATATTTGTATAATAGCTAAATACTAATAAGACATTATTTTTGAGGCTAACTTGTATTAGATTGCTATACTAACTTTCCATTGTATCACACTAATAGATATATATTGTGAAAAACATAAATTTAATTTTCATTTTCAAATCAAAATGGAAATTCATTGTTCTCTCTGTTCTCAAAGACGTAAGCCTTCTTATAGACTTACTTTACTTCATAGAGCTGAGATGTTCGAAGATACAAGGTAAGCACATCGTTTTACGTGTTTCCGCGGGCTGAGCTTTAGACAGCATCTCGTAAATATTCAAATAAGAAATATAAAATTTTTCATTTTTCACTATTAGTCTCTGATACTATAAAGAAAGGAGTTAAAATGAACAATAAAAAGTTATATTTAGATGTATTCTACATACAAAATATATAACGAAAGTTTTTCGTATGTTTACCTAATTTTCTTAACTGCAAGCTTCATTAGGACAAGATTACTTGTGAATCCCTTTACCATACTTTTCCATATCAATATTTTTTTTACAATTTTTTTTTGCAGCATTATTTCTTTAACCAGCCTGTCTTTTTCATTCTTACAATCGCGCAATCATTTGCATTCCATTCCACTGTACGAATCTTACTGCGATAATGCGATCACCAACTGAGCTTCTAACATATAATTTCTTCTGTAATTTCTCAGATAGGTACGCAATCTTATAGCATAGCAGAAATACATATATACAAACAGCGCAATCTGCAATATAAGCTTGGGTAATATAGTGTAGGTGCACTTCCTTTTCACCGTAGCAACAACCTTATCGTCATAAGCTTTGCAACTGCGATTTGGAACCTGTCGTCGTCATTCAAAATACTTTTCAAATTTATGTGATTTCAGTAACTTGGTTTTGTTCTTGTTCACCTGATGGTAAGTAATCACCCCCGCCTGTTCTGCTGATGACCCCCATTTTCTTTTTGTTCATGTTTAGCCCAAGAATATTTAAATATAAATATATGAACTGTTTCTTTTTTTAATTAAAAAAAATTACCCAGGTCAGATTAACTTCCAGTATCAAACAACCAGTATACAATATACATTTAAAAATTCAGTTCAAATTGTAAAGCTTAATTAAAACACTCATTGTGTTAAACATTTTAAACAATGTAAACATACATATATACATATATACATATGTAATAATTAATCAAACAAAAAAAACACCTCGCGTTAAACCGCTGTATGATTGGATCAAAATAATTGAAGTTCTTATTTATGCAATAATTACGCTGCTCGGCTTAACGTAAAATATATCGTGTGTGATCTGTAAAGATCAATTTAAATACTGTTACCCGAAATTGTGTATGGATTTAATGGAATTTTAAATTATTAATAATTTAATAATCGTTTTAAATAATTATCTTTGCCTAGCTTATAAGCTAGCTATAGCTTAGAACATTGTCATTCTTAAGTTAACGTATCGAGAGTCATGCCTAAACGGGCAATGAAGATTTCAAAATTTCTTTATGAAAGTAATGTTAGTATATCAAGAAGACATAAAATAAAAGAAGAAAAAAACTCATTATTACTTTCAGGGAATTACAGGAGTGTTCTCAAATTGGTACAATGGGCGCATATGGAAGTAAGATACAGGAACTTTAAAAAAAACGGACAGCATTCGTTCGAAGAGCTTCCACGAGATGCCATATTATCTGATGAAGATTTGTCACAAGCATCGTCTATTAGCGTAGGTGAAAGCGAAATAGAACCAGAATTTCTGGTACCCAGATCACAAATCGGACAACGAAAAGGCGTTGAGTGACCCAGAATGTACAGGTGACAACAAGCCCTCTTTTTATTTACAAAGGGATAATTCTGGTAAATATTACAAAGAACCTCATCATTTATTCGGCCAGACTAAAAACTGCAATATTATAAAACAGTTACCGTTAGTCAAACTAATTGAGTCTCATAAAAGAGAACGACAGACACGGTTGAAAGTTCATCTGTGTGGCAAGTACCTAGAGTTTTGAGACTTTTCGAAATTTTTAAGGATCGATGATAGGAGTGGACCGAAAAGGTCGGTGCCGAGAAAGTGTTACCAAAGAAGAGAACAAATCCACCAATACAATATATAATGCTGTAAGGTGGCCCTCACTAATATACTATGTTGGAAGGCTGTAGCAAAGCCTTATAGCCAAACTCTGAGTTTGATAATAAATTTTATTGCAAGTGATAATTATCGCGAGTACCCTACAGTTAAATATATTGACTAAATAATAGTACGGAACGATGCCTAGTTATGTAATTTTATTTTAACATTATCTATATATTTATGTACATGTTAAGAGATCATAAGCCACCGGAAAATGGGTTTTTCAAATATAAAACATGAAGTAAACTGAAGTACTAGCTAGCAATGTGGATTTAGTAAAATGAATTTACCGGTCGCTTTTATGAAATGTAAGTTTTAATTATCCCTTTATATTATAACATACATCAAAAGTGACGTTCTATTTTGAGCGAAGTTGAAAGTGAGCAACAAAGTATGAAAGGAAATTAATATTTTGAAATTTGTAATTTTATTTGTCCTAGTTGTGTTATGAATATATATATATGACGGCGCGTTGCTATGTATTAGTTTTAATTATAATTTCGCAATTATTACATTTCGATTTTAATNTTTGAATACAAATAATACAATTAAAATATTAAAGTATATTTTGTAATATTATAAAAATATATGGCGTTTTGAAATCATTCATGTATGGGAAACATGGACGTCGGGTCTGACAGACCCAGGCCCCGTTTAGAAAGTTAAATACTCACGTGTTTTGAACCCAGAGACACAACCACTGCTATCTACATTCATTTTGTCATTAACACGAAAGGTACTGAGAGACTCAGTGGCGGAGATCACCGAGAAGTGGCCGATTTGTAGAATTCGTAGAACTGTCTGGTCTGTCAGACCCGACGTCCATACTTAAAGGTTAAGTCTGAATTTGAAATTTTATAAAGTCGGTGCCAATTTAAATATTTTACCATACATACTTTCAACCCCCATTTCACCCCCTCAGGGTTAACATTTTTTATAATACCTTCTTAGTGGTTGTTTACGTTATGAAAATAAACATATATAGATAAAGTGAAGAGCAGGTATTACAAGATACTAAAAGAAAAAAAATTGTAATTTAAAAAAAAAATAAGAAAAGATCATAACTGCGAATGCTTTCTTGTTATTTAATTAGCTTTACGCTGTATCTCGCTTACATCAGGGTAGGCAGAGGGAAATCTAGGAGCTATCTAGGTGTTCCCAGACACTTCCGTTGTATTCTGGAGGATTCTTCACGCTTTGCCTAGTTACCAGAGCGAGCTAATGAAAATATTAAATATTTAATTTCCTCAAGTGGGAATCGACCCCGCAACCTGTCGCAGTTACAGTCACACACTTGTCACCCTGTTTCTCTTTTCATTTGATTCATATTTATACTTTTCATCTATCGGATCATGTACAAGTTGTAACTTCCAAAAGCCCTATTCTATATGATATACTTTAATTGATAGTCCTAATAATTTTTAAAGTTAAATTCCTTAAATATTCACTAAATTCTACTAAAAATCTATTTAGATGCTTTCCAAAAGGCAGATAGGAAGATGAATAGGATTTTTCTCAAATTTTGAGAATAATTTAGACAAAAAAATATATATTTATTCCTTTATACTGATTCCTTCGGATTATGGAGAAGCTAATACAGGAAATCTTTTATCTAACCCGCACAGTCTGTAGAACAAAAGCGTAGCAAGTTTCCACGTTACCGGGCTTGGGTTCTTATTTTATGCTTAGTATGATATAAAATTAAAAAAATATTTTAAAGGTGTTTTTTTAAAATCTCCTTGATACTCTGCTTTGTTATTAATAATGTTATTTTCAATAATACATATTAACAATTATTTCTTTTTGAACGCTAAATTTAATAATTTTAGAAATATATAAAATGAATTTATGTATTTTATCAAAAGAAAATTACTCCTTATAACTAACTAAAAGACTAATTAAAAACTTCTATTATTTTTTTTTGTTTCAGCTTCACATTGTATCCCGCATATAGCGGGATAAGCAAGAGAAATGGAATGTTATGACACTAGATTCCCCACTATCCACCGAATTTTCGAAGCATTGTGTGTTGAGTGGCGGAACCCAACTCATATTTATCTCATAAAGAAAAATAAAGAAACACCATTAATCAATTAGATCAAAATGAATTTTGTCCATATGGACAAAAAACATTTCGTATATATACGAAACAGCAATTGATTTTAATTTAGAACCAATTTTAAACTGCCAATTTACTTTCGGAATGAAAATATAATGAGATTCCATAAAATTTGTAAATATAGTCATTATTTTCAATGATAATTAATATTATGCTTGCTTTATGTTGAAATTTAAAATTCAACACTTTATGATGGTCGTGTTTTAAAAATTTGACGTTGGTTATATTTTAAAAAATATGTATATACTAGCGGACGCGCGCAGCTTCGCCCGCTTATTTGCACCCTAAGGGGTGGCGATTTGACATTTTTTCCATACAAACTTTCAATCACTATTTCATCCCCGTAGGAGTCGAATATTGCAATTCCCGTCTTAGCGAGCACCTACGTCCTATAAGTAACTCCTACGCAAAATTTGAGATTCCTAGCACTTGTAGTTCGATTTTATATAGGTATATAGATTAAATACTATATGCCGCACGCTATTGAATTGGAGTGAACTTTATGCATATGAAACTTGTAACAGGCAGTCATAGACACTTCGCTCTCCGTTGCGCTAACGCTGTTGTTACGTCGTCGTTACCGCTTTTCACTAAGCTCAAAAGGCCAGTGTGTCAAAAATATTGTTTGTTTATCGATACAATTAATCAATGCGAGTTGATTTCTGCCACCCATCACTTAATAAGGTAAAAGTCTTTAAAATTAATCTAAAATGTGTCTTAACTCGAGGTTATCCCTGCTTATCCTAAAAAAGATAAAAAAGATACGTCAAAAGAATCATAACAAACAGTTTCCCAATAAAATATAATAAGTAATATGCAGATAGGTCGCATTGTTTTAGTTTGTTGAGATTTTGGCGACTACCATAACTCTAGATATGAGACCGCTACAATCATTCGGGTAATTAAATACGTTACGTTCAGACCTACCTACATCCATACCTCCATACCTACATATATTATAAATTCGAAAGTAACTCTGTCTGTCTGTCTGTCTGTCTTTTACGCAATCAGGGCAAACCGCTAATTTAATTGTGATAAAATACTCATATAGAGATACTTGAGGGTCTCGGGATGAACATAGGATACTTTTTTTTTCTCATATTTGTAATATTATCGATATATACCAATATATTAAAATACTTATTAATTTGACATGCAATTTATTCCGCCATGTAATAATAACAACCGTCGCTATGCGACCGTTGCTAAGCAACGATTTGCAAAGTTTGTTGTTAGAAAACGCCACCCAAAATGAGCTTGCCTTACGCATCTCTCTATTGAAAACTGAAAATAATTTCATAAATATATTTAATAATTATTCGTATAGTCCAAGCGGGCGTAGCCGCGTTCGGGTCCACTAGTACGAATATATATTATACATATATATATGTAGTACTTAACATTTTGTTACGCAAGCACTGCCTGATACGGGAGTGCATCGCCGTGTAAATAATAGGGTAAGAGCGTTTTCATTTACCGTAATGAATTATACTCGTAGCACTTAACTGACGTTGCGGCATTCCATAATTCATACGTGTACTATGGACTTTTATGGATTTCTTCGGGATATGACCGTTGCAAAAATTTTGCGTATACAACTGGATTTTTTTATGATTTTTTTTTGTTTATTTTCAATTAAATGGAATAAAATATGTGCATTATTTTTATTTTTACTAGCTTAGACATTTATTACATTTAGTTCTTTGTGCGTTTTAAATTTTAACGGAATAATTTAACTTTTAAGTTTTACATCTTCACGCTTTCTCCCGGATAGAGCTGGGTAACAAGACTAAACATGTGTCAAAACACTATTTTCCACTTTCTACCCGAATTCGATTCGTTTCGTATTGATTAGAGAAAATGAAATTAATCATTTTTCCTGGTAGAGAATGAACCTACAACTTTCACTGTGTCTCTATGGCCTCATGACTTATTTATTATAAGTACTACATAAATGATTATCATTATTTTGACTAAAAAATTTAATTAATAATGAAAAGCGTGGCATGCATTCCTGCCACTCAAATCGTCTCGAAATTCTCGAAAATACGGCAGAAAGTGGGGAAAGGAGTATCTTAAAGTAACTAATTATTGAATATAATAAAATTCATTTAAAAAACTATTTTATGTATTTGCGTGTGCGCGTATATATGCGTATGTGATTACACATGTGTGTGCGCATGTTTGCGCACGCATTTATGCGCATGTGTGTGCTCGCACATGAGTTTGTGTGCGTGTTCTAAGGTAACTTTGATTGAAAAAATATTAGATTCAGTGAAAAGCTCATACTAAATTCAAATATGTTAGATATATGTCGAAAATGTGTTGCATTTCAATATAAATTGACGCTAGGATATCAATTATATTATAAGAATCAATATCATTTATGATAATATAAAAAATAAAAATAAATAAATAAAAAATAAATATTACGTTCACAACAATTAGCCCTTCCTGTTAAAAAAACCGGAAAGTGTTGAAAATAAAAGCTGACATGGCTTTAAGTGCAGTTAAAAAACACTACGTCGATGTATTGGAAATATTTTGAAACGCCCAGAGCTTTTATCCCACTTGATTTTAACGACGAGCGAGACGGACGCTGTGAGAGGGAAAGAGAAGATCGATAGCGTTCCCGACCGCAAAGACATTAGGTGAGAGCGAGACGGCAACAAAACACTTCACTTAATACGCGAAATAAGAAAAATGTCTAAGGATAGAAAATAAGCTTAAATTATAAATTAAACCTTATATAAAACAACTTGATATAAAAAATGAATCATAATTATAAAATAATAACATAATAATAATCAAAGTAATACTAAAACTTACCGAGAGCGATCTTTTCGACTGGGAACGACTGCGCCGACACCCCGACGATTGAAAACAATACGCCGGCTGTAGTCAAAACGTGTATTTTCCACGTCATATTTGTTATTTTATTCATATTTTACTCAAAAGTCTCATATAGCAACATCACAGTATATGAATATTGGAGAACGCGACAGTATTTACGAGATATTTCGTGTGAATATCAAAGAGGATGAATCGGATGCTGCGTGCAAACCTGTGACTTAGGGGCGACTGATGGCTCACAGGGTGTAGCGTGGGCGCGGGGCCCCCCGCACCCCACACGGTTCTACTTGCCACTGCTTACAATATATATTTTTTTATCTTATCACTTCAGCTTGCAATAATAGGGATTGATTAATCTTTATTAGGCTTATTTTTAAAGCTGTTTTTAGACGTTTCATTTATGGTTTTTGTAAAATGTGTACTGATGAAAAATATAATTGGTTTTTTATTATTTTTTATGGCTCTATAATAAAACTAATAAAAATATGTCGTATAGCTACAAAAATTTTAGAAGATAATTAAATTCTTGACAGTAAATTTATTTTAAATTAATTTATTGAAATAATAATGAAGAAAAAAAAAATATTTAAATGTATGATTTGCTTGCAAATGTGAGTGGGTGTACCTACTATATAAAAAAAGAAAAAAAAAGTAACATGATTATTACTATCAAAAATAAATATTTATCAAAAATAAATAAATATTTATAACCCTTAAAAATTAAAGAATATATTGTATTCTTTTGCTCTTGGCCGCCAAATTTATTTGATATCAAATACACTTTGCAATTTCAAATACGGTTAGGTTTGAATATTTATTCAACGATAAGTATCTACTACCCGCCCGCCCTAATTAGAAAGCTTTGCCATTATTGTAAGTCTCACTTCATGGCTTTATTAAACGATAGTTTGGTGTCCTTCATATTTAAAACTATTTATTAAAAAGTTATTTATTTTTTACTAATCATATAGTGGTCTCCAGAAAAATGCTATACTACTGCTTAAACTTCTATACAAATTCCCAAATATCTGGGTGTGAAATGGATAGATCCTGAGGCCCCCTACTCATAAACAATTGTTGATCCGTAGATCTCGTAGTAGATAGTTAGGTATTTTAATTTTTATTTAATATTGTTATTTTAAAATTTTTATTTATAAATATAAATATAAATTTGCATACAGATTCATAATCAGTTAATGTGACCTCTCTTCTCTCAGCTCCACAGCCTAAATCCTAGCTTTTGCATCTGCATGTATTGAAATGAGGCTTAATTCCATTAGGAGTATAATGCTTATATGTACAATAAAATAAAATTCATAAGAAATGGATAACCTATCTATGTTTCATCACATTTACTTATAGGCACATGGACTAGACCTGTAGTAATAACTTTTTTTTATGTACATTACAAGAATATTAAAATGGAGTTTAACTGATTCCCCAAACGCCTTTTATTTATATATTTACTAGTGGAACCCGAACGCGGCTACGCCCGCTTGAACTATACGATATATTTCATTATTAAAAATATATTTATGAAATTATTTTCAGTTTTCAATAGAGAGATGCGTTAAGCAAGCTCATTTTGGGTGACGTTTTCTAACAACAAACTTTGCAAGCCGTTGCTTGGCAACGGTAGCATAGCGACAGTTGTTATTAACATGGCGGAATAAATTGTATGTCAAATTAATAAGTATTTTAATATATTGATATATATCGAAAATATTACAAATTTGAGAAAAAAAAGTATTCTATGTTCATCCCGAGATCCTCAAGTATCTCCATATGAGTATTTTATGACAATTAAATTAGCGGTTTGGCCCTGATTGTGTAAAAGACAGACAGACAGACAGACAGACAGAGTTACTTTCGAATTTATAATATAGGTATGGATGGATTAAATAATGCTTTGGCTCATGATGTGTCTAGTGAGCGTTAACCTTCTAAAAAAAATTAAAAGGTTTGAGTTTAAATCTTTTTGTAGTCCCATAAATACTAGTATTTTTTACCTTCTACAGAGTACATTCTACAAATCTATAGTATAATTATAGAATTTAAATGTTAATTAATCTCAAGATTAAAGTTAAAGGTGTAACTCCGTCTTATTTCCTCTTTAAGATCCTACTAAATTTGCATTTTACGCACTTCAAACTACGAGTTGAGGCAATCTTGTTTCATTGGCCTTCCTAAAGTGGCGATCAAAATCAAACTTGCCGAAATTTGCAATGGTAATATCTTTTTCTTTCCCCTTGAGAATTTAAGAAATAACGAATGGATCTTTAATTGCTTCAGCGCGTATAAAAATGACGTTTGTGCTTATAAAAAATAAATGTCTTGCCTAAAATTAAATTAATTGTAGAGATTTTTTTTTAAATTACAAAATCAAAAATAACTATAATTATGTATATATAATAGATTTTGTTATTGTTTTTTTTATATTATCTTAGAAGTCTATTGTTTATTTAAACGATTTAAAATTTATTTACTATTTTTATATTTCATTGCCATTAATATAATATTTATAATCAATATGTAAATAAACTTTATTAAAACTTGAAATAAAAAAAACTGAACTTCAATTTATTTATTTACTCATATATTAGATATAATCAGTAAAGTTTAAAATCAATAGCAATACATCCCATATCACATTTAGATTCATTATATTAATTATTAACTTATACACAGATTATATCATTCCACCAGTTCATGTCTAATCATTGAAAATGTATATAAGTAATTGGATGGGATGATTTCATTCGATGAGTGGTAGGATCATGAAATTGATTGCTACGGCAATGTACTCTATGATTTCATCAGTCAAACAAGATCTTTTGTTACTGAAGCGTTAACTACTATATATAGAGAGAAGGTATCTCTATCGACGTATTAAGTGGGTGGGTGCCCATACCCCAACTATGGGCTGGGTTATTATTGTGGACCTCTAAATCCCCATGTATGTTTAAAGATTTTTTGCATATCAGCAGATAATTGAGAATTTCAGAATTTATTAAATAAATAAAAATTATTCTTAAAAAAAATAGAAGTAATAGGCTAAGTTTTGAATCTGCGATCGGATTTTTTTTTCACAAAATAGCTCACTAGATCTTATATGGCTATATAAAAATGGAATATTATTGGAAAAATAAATATTTTTTAGAAAATTAAATTCTTAAGATATATTATAATTCGTTTTGAAAGAGGCCAAGCAATATTTCTTTACTTTAAAGAAGGAGTGTCAAGTGCATATCAAGAAAATATTATAAACCTGGCTGCTCTAAATTATTTCTCATAATTATCTCAGTATATATGTATTCTAGTACAATTTCAGTATGATGACATTTTTCTTTTGTTGGTTTGGTGTTTTAGTGTTTTGTTTTTAGCTTCACGCTGTATCTGGCACGTAGAAGGGTAGAGAGGGTACCTGGGAACTTAAAATTAGGAAATTCCGTTCCCATTAAGACACTTCTGTTCCCCAATTTCCGCTGAATTCTCAAGGCACTGCGTATTAAGTGGAAATTAACGCCACGCATTGTCTCGTTACCGAATTGAAGAAAAAAAAAATTAAATAGAATGCCAATTAAATAATTTTATTTAATCCATGGTGGCGAAGTGGCTTTCCGTCCGACGGATTCCTTAGCAATGATTTATTTTTTAATTCTCTGCTCTAGAAATAACGTGGCGTTGAGTCCTGCCGCTTAATTTGCGTTGTTATGAATTTGAGTGGAAAGTGGAGAATGAAATATATTTACACTAGGTCCACTATGTCTACGGGAAAAGTCGATAAAAATAAATATATATATTTCGGTTTTAATAACTAATTAAACAAAATACGTTGTTAAGTCCCATTATATTAAGATATGCTTATTATATTTTTTTATGTCGATTGAAAAAAACATATATAGTACACCAATACAATTCAGTTCATTTTTAAAAAATAATCGTGGTGGGCCGCTGGTTTAATAAAAAAACTTACTTCTATACGAAATATAAGAAGCTGGCGTGTACTTCATAAAATAATATATCTCTTTCCGCAGGATCGTCGAAGTTTGAGTAGAAATCTTGTTATCGCCTTTGAGCCCTTGCAAAATGTATACCTACTTTACAAGGTCAATTGGAGCGAATGTTTAAAGGAATCAATATCAAGGCGAAAGATGCTATTTAAAAAAAGAGCCTCGTTTTATATTTTTTCCTTCATTCACCGTAAGACTTGCTAAAGTATTTTGGTACAATGTGTAAATGGATAAACTTTTATGGTCAAATATATGTAGGTAATTTTAAGATTAAAAATAATATAAGTATATCACATGTACTTAAACCACCGAGAATCGAACCAACACTCATCGCACTTGTAGTCAAACATTCTATTACGCCACGGTGACCTCAATATTTACCAATAATTTTAAGAACACCTGGCACCTGTCCATTCAAAATTCGACCTTATTACATTTTCAACGAATACTGAAGCACTAAAACGTTTGCAAGAACAATTAATGTAGCGTTGATTATTTTTAATTGTGCCATTTTGTATAATACTCTTAGAATTTACTTTGTTTCTGCGACCTGTTACTGTCCAGGTAAGTTTTGCTTTATCGTTCAACTAGCGACCCTCTTGCGGCTTCGCCCGCTTTAACTACTGGATTATTCATATAATGTATGTTTGCAAAGTACTTAAGATAATGTAAAAATTAATTAAACCCTAATGCAACCCGCATTTT
>JAKRZM010000772.1:1352676-1377556 GCA_036379175.1 Heliconius cydno galanthus | reverse complement strand
AGCACCTACCGAGCGGACCGTGGAGTTACTGCAGCAACTATGAGGGAAGCTTCTGTAGTAGTTCTGCATGTTACATTCTTATATTTAAGACGATAGTAATGATAAGATACATTTTGAACTTCTACAGACATTGTGTCAAAATTTCGTAAAATAATAACATGTAGGTGAATTCGCATTGACATTTAGAACAAGTAAAAGCCAAGCATTTTAATTTTATAAAAATAATAATAACAATATTAACATAATAAGTATAAAAATAATTAAAAAAATAAGAAAATAGTCGCATTAAGCCTTTTAGCAAATTACTTTTATTTTGGCCCAAAGTAAGTGCCGAAATTTCGTAACTACAGAAGGGTCATGCAATCTATGGAATTGACTAGCCGCATTGCGGATATCGATAAGGGCTACGACTTGTCGTAGGTTTTACAAGAACAAATAGAACGATTGCCTGTATATTATGATACAATATACATATTTAATGCCTTTCTTAAAGAGATGCGGCAATCTAGTGACTCGATATTCCGTTCTCCACTTTGGCCGAACCCCAAAGTCACACTCAGAATAACGGAGAAACGAAAATAATTCTAAATATACCCGTAAACATTGCCATCATCATCAGCTTGGCAGCAACAGCTTTCTTATTATATTAACAAGTTTATAAATTTTATTAAAAAGTTAGCACTAGACAAAGTACTTTAAAATATTTTGCCTAATGTTACGTTTCATGATTAGAGCATTTTTTTTTTCAGCTATTAATTCTATTCCANAAAAAAAAAAAAACCAAACTAGAACTCTTGTCCCCGGAGGACAAAATAATAAATGATTCATTTATATAAGTGGGAATTGAACCCACAATCTTTTGGTCACAATTTCATGCGACTGCACCGCTCCTCAATCTTAATAATATTAGCTAATAATATTTTTTTATTAATATCCACAGTACAGAGTACAGCAAAAGTATAGTAACAAGAACATATTAGAAATATATGTAATGTTCTTAAAGCATAGTGTGTGCCATATTTAAATTTACTTATAATTTGCAAAGTAATCTATTTGCTACTTTAACATGTATAAAATAGAATTCAAACTGTGCAATATAAGATTATTATAAGAACTTAATAAATGCTATTCATCTAATATCAAAAAGAAATGTCAACCAATAACATAACTAAAATGATTAAAATTTTAAGTAAAAAACAAAAATGCAGTGTAAAATGAAATTTAACTTACTTATTCGCATTGGCATCTTTTAGAATGTACACATAATGTGAGGAATTACGGAGTTTCTCCGCAGTAGTTATGGTATTGTTCAGCTTTTGTGATCTTGCAGACTTCTCTCCCAGGGAGTCAATTAGCTTGCATAGGGTTTTTAATTTAATCCTACGAAATAAAAGGTTGCATCTTATAGAAACATTTAAAAATATGAATATTTTATAAAAATAAATTATGATAATATCAACTGTAGTGCAGCAGCTTGGTAATTAACAATAAAATAAATGTGATGGTTGTGGGTAAAATTTTCACTTAAGGGAATATTTTTTTTCAATTGATAAAGTGAGGTCTTTGGTAACATGACAAAGCCCGAAATGGAGGCTTTCACACTAATGAGAATCAAGTCTAGCTCAAGTGGAAATATATAAACATTTAGCAGCAAATAGACGAAGGCAACCGGAAATACCAGACTCAAAACATAGATATTTAGATGAGATTAAATTAAAAAGACAAGATTATCCAAGAGTTTGTAATGCAATGATATAGATTTTTTTAGAATGTGCCCTAAGAGTCAAAATGGGGAAAAAAGTGACTAATATAAGGTTATAGACACTTATTCATCCAAAAAGAATAATGTTCGCTTAAATACTAATATATAACTACTTAAATTTATCTTAAATAAACAATTTCCAGTGTTCTAATGTAACAAATTGTTGGGTATTATTTAAATAAATAAATAAATATTAATTAAGCAAGGAGTATACATATAATTTGAGATTTTTCTTAAATTCTTTTACTGTTGCACATGTCTTTATACTATTTGGCAACTTATTAAATAACTACCCTCATACATAATATTTTTAATTCTGTATCAGGTAGCCAGGTAGTTCTTGGCTTTCTTGTTTGAATTTTGTTTTTATATTTATAATATCAAAAGTATGTCTATAATATCAAAAGTCTATTCAAGTATAACTTATCGCTTTACTGTAATAAATACCGAAAACTTTGACCAGGCTGGTCACATGTTCAGTTTTTCTAAATTATAACATTTCACTTAAATAAAGTTTCTTCCATCGTATTTTTTTAACTATGATTTTTTAAATATTTAATAAATTTATTTAAACATGTAAATTTTCTTACCTCAAACCCCTATCATCTCCATTAAAACCGCATGGTATTAATTTGTTATCCAATTTAGTTATTTTATCACTCAGAATCTCATTAACTGGCAGCATCTGATCCATTGTTGTAATTTTCAAAAATGTACTTGGAATTGAAATAATTTAAACTTTTCCCAAAAACATGAAGAATGGTAAAAAATATATAACGAATTTAACACTTTTGTTCTTACAAACCACAGATTAAATAATTTATGACAGAACAGTGTAACTACGACAATAGACAATCCCACACTCTAGTGTTATGTTGAATTCTATGGTTCTCTTAATTTGTTTTAAATATAAATTGGTGTGCCAAATTATCCTTAGCAGTATATAGTAGCAATTAAACCTAGTAATAAAATTACAGAATCATATATGTACAAATTACGCTAGATAAAACCAAGTGCGTGTCCATTTCGAAGATGTGAATATTATTTGTCTATATTAATTTACTTAAAAATAAAAAATGGCTCTTTCCCACTCCGGCCCCATAGAACTTCTTAAGACATGAGTAAAAGATGAAGTCATTTGTGTATTTATTACTCTTAGAAATTATATTTCAAAATGACCTTGTCATTCCATAGAAACATTTTCACCGACCATCATGCCGACCATAGCACATTACATTAATTAAATAACATCTACTCATTACTGTCGAGCACGCGATGGATTCTCTTTCATGGAAATGGCTGACAACCTGTCTACCGTTCAACTTTCCGCCAAGAAGCTATGCTTTATTAAATAATTTACTATTATTGTTATTAATAATTGTTTTACAATATTTTATTATTTATTGAATGGCTAACTGAAATATTTGCTCGATCACTTATTTTAAAAACAATAAAATACTTACTTTTAGGATCGAGATAATTAACTCTCGAAGGATGTCGGTGTAAAGGGACTGTACATGTTTCGTTTTTCTTTTTCTTTCTGGTGAAGTGATTTTACGAATTAATGAATTATTTATTACGATGCCTTATTTTAGAGGAATTAAACAATTATTTTTTTTTTTCAGTAACGGCAACTCGTCTTAAACTCGATGTTTTTTAGTTGAACTTCCACGGTCGCTCAATGTAAATGTATTATATTATAACGTTTCATAGTTGTTCAAATGATTGCTTTTGCTACTTATCTTATATATCGGCTTCTGTCTGTTAGAATATTTAGTTTTGTATGACATTTTCTGTTGCGCTGGCGTCGCCATTCTTATAAGATGTCATGAGCATCGAATTAAGTATACCTGATTTTTTATCGGCATATTTTATTTTTGAATAGTGCTATATGTTCGGTTCGTATATGGTTCGGACATTACTTTTCAATTAATTATAATTATATGTAACATTTACTGTAAGCTACATACTATATCTACATACATTCCTTAAACTATCGTTTTTGTCTGCTGTCCGCTCGCTCAGGTGTATAGCAATAGGTTCAAACATTTTCGGACAGAAACGATCATGCCTTGACATTCAATTTATTTATATTCTTTTCTAGCTATATCGTCATTAGCTAGCTAGCTATATCATCTAGCTATATCATTATTGTTGATGAGTTAGCTGTACAAGTTACAATGTCGCTTCGAGTCTGTCGAGACAGCCAAGTCTTTGTGTCGTCTCGACAGGCGCGATGCGGTTTCATATACAATTATATATTTTAGATATTCAATATACAAATGTGCACAGGGCGTGAAGATTATCAATTCATTTATCACGTTAAAAAATAAAAAAAAAGAGCTTCCGTACCTTTTGAAGGTTATGGTAAGTAGATATTTCATTATTTGGATGTTTTTTAGATTTTTGATGGAGTTTATATCGGTTTTTAAGCGCAAAAGTCCAGGAGTCATCCATGGTTTGAGATTCATTTTCCGACACGAAGACTTTACTTGACTTCTATTTTTGTATAGAGGTCGATGTCACAGGCGGAAAAACACTTATTATTCTAGAATAATTATGTCGTAAATTAAGTTAATTTCAGCTAGGTTAGACCGATTAATGTTCTTCTAACATCGGAGACAGTAGTTTTAGATATAGGTATTTTAGTTTTAAATTTAAATTGTATTTTTTTAAACGTAAATAAAATAAGATTATATAAAAATGCGTTTTTACTTAGCCCTCTACTGTAGCCTGCGTAACTAATTCGTAAACACATACATACCTTTGTGAGTAATGTTATGGTTTTATAGGACAAGAAACAAAAACATTGATTCCAACTTTATTCATCAAGTAATTGATTAAACAGTATTCTTATTGTCTAAACATCATAGTATTGACATTAAATGCAGATATGTAAGTTAATTATATACTTACGCTATACTCCACTAATAATAGCATTTGTATCTATCAATACATAAATTCATAATAAGTCTAAACTATATTAAATAATTTTGACACTGATTCATAGTAAAACATGACTGATATGGGCGGATGAGAGGAGTGGAGCCAGGTGGTTCGTGCCCACCCAGGTCCTCCCAGAAGATATCTCTAGACACGCTCGTGCATGACTATGATATATAATATTAGTGCCTTCCGCTATTCAGAGGCAATATTGAATAATTACATAGGGTAAAATTTTAATGGGATTTTTAGAGTAAGCGCAAAAGTTTCCAATTGACAATTGTAATAAAATAAAACTAATAATATATATTTGTAATACCTAACGGGTAAGATTTGTTTCTTGGTATAAAACTACTTAAATCTAAATATATAATACTTAAAACAACAATTTATCCATCCCTGTGAGAGTGTTACAAATAAGAGCCTAATATTTTATAGTGTTTATATTTTCGCACTGGCGGAATTGTAGGACGGCACAAGTCAAAAAAGTATTCTTAATAGAGAAAAGGACGTCGAAAAATATGTCTTTTACTATTTTAATTTAGATAAAATTTAAACAACTATTAAACTTTCATAGATAGCATGAACGGAATAAAAAACAAAATTAAAATTGATTATAAACAGGAATAGAAGCCAGAGGCCATAACTTTTTTAAAAATTAATGAAAACATTTCGTGTTGATTATAGCCAGCATTTGTAGTAAGTAACATTTAAACATAAAACACATACTTCTTATAGGAAACCGTTAAAGCCTCTCGAAATTCGAAGAGTCTTGTTCATCCATACAGGTACCCTATGCCATATTTACTATTCTACTACATCAATTCATAATAATATAATACAACAATTAAATAACAAGGTTAGACCTTCGAACTTATTAAACGTCCTACACGTTAAAAATGGCAGGACACATTCAATGCATCAGTACAAAGGGACTCTTGCCAGGAATATAAGTAAATAAGTCTCATAGGTTACACCATAATTACAACATTTAAGCGTACGAGTACATTAATCGAATATCCATAAATTTAAACTAATTCCGTAATTCGGTATTATCAAATGACTGATAGACAATACACGCCCCGATGTATAACGTTGAAATTTGGAATGTTCCTAAGGGGATACAGGGGAACACTAAGGGGGGATTTTCTAAAATTCCTAGTGGAACGGGAACAAACGGAATATGATAATTTTTGGATTGTAATGTCCACGCGAACGAGGTTACAGGCGGTTACCACTAGTATATAATATGTATATAGAGAAGAAGTCTTTGGCTAACACCTGGTAGATATGCACTTCTGGTTTAATTAAATATTTTTCCTTAATATTTCATATATCATCAGATTTGGCAGAGCATTCGCTAACTAGTTCCATTCCTAATATATAAAATCCTAAAGTAGATATGTGCGTTTAAAGAAATACCTGAGAAATTATTTTATTCATACAATATTATATATTAAAAACTAATTATAGCATAATATGTAAAACGGTATATAATAATTGATAAGTAAAAGCGTATTCAATGAATATAGCATACATACATATTAATAATTATTAATTAATAATTAACGGTATATAAAAGATATCATCAAAAATGTACCTTTTGCACATTTTTTTTATTTTAAAAAATTGTATCTAATTCCAAATCAGTTTTCAGTCTTACAAGCTCATTTTCAAATTCTTTCTTTATATATAACCGCAGTCTTCTTTTGAGCTACTTAACTTCCTTCCTTAGAATGCCGTTAGTCCGATGATCTTTATTAGAAAAATGAAATGACTCCATCAGTGCATGGCCTATTGATGTGACCTGTGAAATATTAAAACGATTAATAAATATATCGCTTAGATAATATTTTGTTTAGTTGTAGCCGAGGGAAATTTCCTCACGTACCACCCCTTTGTCATTTTCGAGACATTGTCTTGTTATCAGAGCGAGGATACAAAAATAATTTATTCCCCCCAATGGAAGTCCAACCCTCAACCACGCCTACAGTCTTGACGGCCGAAAAATCATAATTCAAATATTATAAAAAAAAAAACAACAACTCTTACCGAAAAACAGGGACTGAAGACAACATTGCGTAAGGAAATAAGATAAGTATAGACTTAGCCTCGGCGAAGTATTTCAGTGCTAGAAAAAAAGAATGTATGTGAATAATAGCTAGAAGAAAGTGTACAAATAATTTTACTAAAAAATAATAGTAGATACCTGTACCACTGTTCGTCCTCGGCATCCCTGTCAAAATCATAGCTTCCAATGGGCAGTGCATCTAAAATAAACAAATACTTACTTATTTTAAATAACCAAATTTACTTATCTATATATATAAAATCGAAAGGTCACTCACTCATCGCGAAATCTCAGAAAGTACATGTGCCAGGAATCTAAAATTTTGCATAGGTGTTATTTATAGGACGTAAGTGCTCGTTAAAACGGGAATTTGCAATATTCGACTTCTAAGGGGTTGAAAGTTTGTATGAAACTTCGTTATTACAAATGCTAGGAGTCTCAAATTTTGCATGGACGTCACTTATAGGAAGTAGGTACTCATGGAGACAGAAATTAATAATAAAGTAGTTCACGCAGGCGAAGCCGCGGGCGGTTAGTAGAGTTTTGTAATCCATCATAACATATAAATAAAATATTGTTATTTTTCTTTGGCGTCCCCTCATTAAACAAATAGTTGCCTAGTAACTGTAGAGTATGTAGGAAACCCATGCGCACCAATTGATATCGGAAAGGTGAATCTCACCACCGATGCACGGGTGGCAAATCTTTGTTTCAGAGATCCACCATCTATGCGACGTTGAACTTCGGGGGGACGAGTTTCGACAAGTGAAGAATGCTTGTCATCAGATCTAGCTATCAGTTCCCCGCCAAACTTCTAACGTATGTGAAGGAGGATTCTATAAAAACTATATTCTAGCCTGACAAGAAAGAGAGCCAATTCTTGAGAGTCTTTTGCAGTGTGCAGATAGATGTATACAAACTAGATTGTAGCTGTGGCTTATCCTATATTGGTCAAACAATGAGAAGCATCGGTGTTAGGGTGAAGGAACACACCCCCGATGTCAAGAACGGGCATGCACCAAAATCAGCTGTGTTATCAGTGGGCATACAGCGGATACACCCAACTATTACATCAAGTCTCAAATAAAACTGTTGCAATAAACGTACGATTGTACTATTCACCTACCTGTTACGACATAGGAAAAGTAAGTGCTGACGCGTCTAGCCTTCAACTCGTCTAAGATCTTGTCTCTCTCATCACGAGAGCTAAAACTAACAATAAGACGGAAGTCATCTGGTCCTGGGTCACGTCCAGGCCAAGGCTTTCCTCTTATGGCGTCAAGCTTCAGCTGTAATAGAATATAGTAGGATATTTAGATTAGAAAAAAATATTTATTATTTATTTATTTAAAGTAATGAATAATTTAATTAAATGACTTCTTTTCTAACACTGAATCCGTAAATATAGATTTCACAATATTTGCTTTTAATATTTTTTGTGAAAATTTTGTAAATAGATTGCGTATCTAATTAAAAAAATTACAATTTGGTAAAAATGTAAAAAAAAGAAGTTTATAGCATAAGCAATTAATAATTAACGTAAGAATTAATTTGAATTTGAATACCTACTTTCGTTTTAATTAACCTTATTATTCTTTTTTTGTTAAATTTTATCCAAACTATCGAGTAATTATTATAAATATGTCATTTATAATAATTATAATATATATCCTTAAATATTAAACTTATTGTGTAAGAAAGTGTCGTCCTATTTTAAATATTAAAGAAGCTTAAAAACTATTTGTCATAGGGTGTGGTGCTCGTATTCGTCACAAAAATATTGTATCGCTGATACGTTGATTTACCATAAATGCAACAGACGGAGATAGATTCGCTGCAAGCTGCGCACGCATCATTCGCGGTTGCACTATCAATAATAGCATTCAAAATGGTTGAGAACCTCCTTTATATTATATTTTTGCTGTGATTTTTTAAATTTATTTGATTTTATAAATATAATACGTATTTTCCTTAATAATTTTAAAATCAATTATATTAATAGTTATGATATTCGCATATATTTGGATTATTATTTTTGACTCACCTGTCGTTGCACAAAGATTTTGACAATCCCGTAGGGCCAGCCGCCTTGCACGTTCGAAAATATAATCCAGTAGCCGTGGAGTAAATGGTCCGCGTTGTTATATGACATAGGTCCTGGCTCCGCAACCGGTTCATGTATGTTGGGGTAGTTCTCAGAGTTTGGGGCAACATATCGTGGTTCCACATAAATCTCTTCAGAGCGGCTACTAATGCTCACGCTGCTGCTATTCGACGAATCATCATCATCGTAGAAATCAGGACTATGCCTCGAGTGCCCGCAGTTCAATTTTTTCTTTTTGCCATAATTCGAAGTAACAGAAGTCGGTATATCGAGCCATCCGAGAACAAATCGGCGATGGCTTGCTCGTCGACTGTACGCTCGGAATCCCTCATCAGATTCGTCGGATGACTCGTCCGACATGCTATCATCCCCGGAGTCTTCAGGATAGTTCCTTTTCCGCGCTGATGATGTTTGCTCAATTTCCATGTCTGCATCGATATGGTCTTCAGCGCTCATCTTACTCGTACTTGGTTCCTCCTTACAACAAAAAATATAGTTAAGTCCCATAATTATATGAAGGCGTGACCGTCATGTATGAGTAAATTAAATCAAAACACATTTTTTTCACTAAATTAATTAATTATTGAATTGACAATATAATTAAAAAAAGTTATAATACAAACCATTTCAGCTATTTCCTCTAATAACAGTTGTTCAGGAAAATTCAGTTCCCAGCAGCACACAGCTCGGCGGTTTCTCCCTGTCTGGGACGAAAAATCAATACCTGTGAGAGTTAGACCACGCATGTCCCGTGCACTTCAGGGATACGGGAAGTATCGTTTTAATAGATATGAATAATTCATTTGCCTGTAATATTTTTACCTCGTACTTTAATTCACTTATTTTTATACTTTTATAGTCTTTTAATTTATGCATTACTTATAAGTTGTATTATGATTAGTTTAATAATTAAATATAATAATAAACACAGTTTACACATATGTAAGTGAAAAGTAAATTAACTAATTAAGTAACTTGTATACTATGTGGTAACTTGAAATAATTTAGTAATTATCAGCTTTGATCATAATCGCTTTGAAAAGCTAAGTTTACTCAAATTTAAAATAATACGATATTATTTTTTTTCTTAACTAATAATATTCCTTTGATTTTGTTTTAAAATTAAAAAAAAACATGATGTTTGATTGATTTATATTAAAATTAAATTAAATCAGGTTCACGCTGTATCCCACACACAGCAGGGTAGGCAGAGGGAACCTAGTGTTAAGACACTCCGTTCCCCACTTTCTGTCGAATACTGGAGGCATTGCGTGGTGAGTGGAAGCAATGCCTCCAGTATTCGGCAGAGAGAACTCAACGCTGCGCTCTGCCTCGACACCAGAGCGAAGAAATGGAAATATAAACGTAAATAAATATTTGACTTCCTCGAGTGGGGATCGAACCCACAAACGTCGCGTTACAGTCACACCCTTGTGCCGCTGCGCACTCAGGAAGCCAGAAGAAACCTAGTGTCGAGACACTGGGTTTCCTCTGCCTGCCCTGCTGTATGCGGGATACGTAATGAAGCTATGTATAGCTAAAAATATTAATTATTCATTATTTATTAATGAGACAGACTGTGATAGTAAATTTTCTTTAAAGATTCGACTCCTTTACAAAAATAACAAATTCCTAATTACTGCTGATCGCTGTAAACTACGAGATTTCTAGGCTTAAGCTTAGGTAAAAATAAATTAAAAGACATTTACACGTAACATCATTTATTTGTTTACATATACAGAAGGCGTTACACATGCTAAGTATATTCATAAAATATTAAATATGTAATCCTGCTACCATACATCGATGACCACTGTACTAATAAAAGAGATATGAAATTTCCACATCATTTTTTTTAATAAAGAAATTTATTTAAGTTTCAATATGATATAGCTAATTAAAAAAAAATGTATATATTTACAATTTAAATTACGTGGGCAACATTTTATCAAACATTTTAGTTACGTATGAATAATACCTACTTTTAATTTAACCTATTAAGTAAATTAGATTAAGTACTACGGAGTTATTTCTTCTAAATATTAACTTGCACTTCTATGAAATTTATTTCAAAGTTAAGGTAATGTTTAATGTTTTTATATCAAAATTTTCTGAATATTTTTTATCTTTTGAGTTTTATAACAATTATGTATTACTTATTTATATAAATATTATTCAACTTTTTTGGGTTTGCCACATATATATTTCTTTTATTATAACAGCAGCCATTTCAGGAAAGTTTATACAGGCGTGGAAATTACTTATCTCTAATAACTAATTATAAATTTAAAAAAATATCAACACGCGAAATATATTAAAAACAATTCAAAATAGATGTTAAATACATAAATGAAGAAACATTGCCGTTTCGATTATTTTTTACTTTTGTTACTAATATTAACAATAGATAGATAGAAAGATAATGTAATTACAGTAAAAATATTGTGCTTTATTTAAAATTATGTTAAATTAATATAACGAATATTATACAATAACATTTTAAAAATATAGCCGAAAAAGGGATCACAATAAGATATACATATATATAAAAAAATATATATAATTCTTAAAAAAAATAAAGTAAATTTTTTTAACTTTTGCCTTAACAAATAATTTAATTTTTAATATGGAAAATTTTATTATTGTTTCAGTATTGTATTTAGCAACGTAATAATTTCTAATGTTACAAAAATAACTTTATTTTTTGCGTGACACGGCAATGCACATTAGAAAAAAACTAAAATATAAGTACTTAGGCCACGAACAACGCTTACATTCTTAAATTGGTCATACACATAATAAAAGGTAACTACGTATAATAGACATTAAGAACATTTTGTTCAAATAGAATGATCAATCTTATTAGGAAATACAACCTCAATATACATATTACCGGCGGCCGTTGAAGTTCCACATGAGAGGACTTCCTTTACATCCTCCTTAAACAACATTTAATTATATTATATGTTTAATAAATTCTTAAAACATGAAATCTTTACCTATCCTACAAGTGTATAAAGAATAGAAATACGACACCAATAATTTAATATAGGCAATTCAATATAAGCTGAGTTTATAAATGCATCTTTGTGGAATACGAACATTTATTATTATTTATCAGATTGGTAAAGTATAGTAGATGTTTAGTTGGTAAATAATTAAAAGACAAATCATCGGTTGAACCACGTCCCGATGGTAAAATTTTATAACTTTTTTCATAATTAATTCTATGTAAAAGTATTTCTATTTCGAATAATATTTTAGAATTCCAATTATATTTTCTCAATAAAGATTCATATTAAGACGTGGTTACATAGACTTATGTCCATCCTGCTTACATATTAACATAAATATTAATTGTAATATATCTGTAAGAGATGTCAAGTAGATTTTGCGAAAAAAATTGTAACAAATAAATTTATTCAAATATTTTATTTTATTATTCAACTATTACAACGAACGAATAAAACGTGTACGTATTCGAGAAAATGTTAACAAAAGAACTGACAAAAGCGATCCGCAAACAAAGTTACTCCATATTAATCAATGTTGTGCCTAATATTATTTTGTATTATCTATTATCTAAACTATTAATAATAATAATAACGATCTCAAAGTAAATTTGAATATTTTACAATATTCGTATGGTCTAACCAACCAGGTAAAATTTGTCTCTCAGACAACTACATACTTATCCCTAGTTCTATGATAAACTTGAAAAATGCCCATAAAAGGCAGTAAATATAAGCAATGACGATCGCGATATGTAAAAAATTATATAAGGTAAGGTATTTAGGATAACATTAATAATATTGCAGACTAATACTGAAATTCTACCCTCAAGAAGGATTGGCACGAGTTTTATATTGATATATATAATTAATATGTATAGAACATCGAAAAATATGTAAATATATGCCTAAATTGAATTAATAAAATTTTATTTTTAATATTTTAATATAAAAGATTTCAGAATATTATAGCTCTCGGTAATAAAAAATGTATACGTCAGATAAAAAGCTAATTCCCTGTTAACATGTTCATTTGGTTATGTTGTAATTATAATGAATTAGACTAAAATGATATAAAGAATAAAATATATTCAAATAACTTATTAGGTATTTTAAAAAAAGAAATACATTAGAAGTTAGTTAGTCAGTAGAAGATTAGTACATTTACTGAACACTTTACAGGGGACGTTCGAGTGTCGAAAATATTTTAATTTTCCGGTACTTTATACAATTTCTTATTTTCTATTTCGATTTCTATTTCTTTTCAAATTTGCCGAAAGCCTCGCAATAATCGCTCTAATTCAGGTAACAATGCACACCGTCCGATTTTTATTATTAAAATATTAAGAAAATTATTATAATATCCATTAATATAATAAGATATTTAACGAAAATATATGGGAATCGAAAATAAACTATTAATATCACGCTACTTAATGGTCAAATTCTAGAGCTAGCCTCGAGTAGAATACTATATACAAAGTTATTATCTAAATGTTGAGATTGTTCCTTTGGTTGAGCTTTAGAATAAAATACATACATATTAAATTAAATCGTAGAAAAAGCAAGTATCGAAATTAATTATAGGTCTTTTAAACAGTTGGATATGTTCGTGTAAGCGTATAGAGAAATCAGTTAAAGTTGATTTAGGATTCTACTCTTATTATTAAAATCCACTGAGAATTTAAAAAGAATACTGAACGCTTATTAAAACTATTATGGTTAAATAGACATTCATTTGGCTATTTTTTTGGTTTTTTTTCTATTGTTTTTGTGTGATTCTATCTAAATATATTTCAAAAGCATCTACAATAAGCTCATTTTATATAGGCTATATATGAATTAGTAAGCTGAAAACAAAATAATTTGTTTAGGATAACTTTAACATTTATGTCCATATATTTAAATACATATATTCTTCATTATATAGTAAAAAATTGGAGCCAAAATATTATGTTTTCCTTTTATAATTTTGTTAGTTATTAGCTGCCGATATTAGACCGAGACAACATATCTTTAGCGATTTTAGCTTTGTTTGTTTGATTTCTTTTTTATTCTAGTTTAAAATGTGTTGAGTAAAACTCGATTCGATTAGTTTCAATACGATGCCAATTGAATATCCAAGCATCAATGTTAAAGCCTACGGAAATTATTAATCTATCATTAATATGAGGAAAATATATATACATAAATATTTATATGTACGTGCATCCCCTCCAAAATATATTTTCACCCAATGAATGTGTGGGCAACCCACATTGTTCAATAAATATATACATATACATACATACAATATAATTACACACAAACTCTAATTAAAATTATTCATATTAAAATATATAAAATATAAAATCATTTCCGGATCCCTAAGATTCGCGGATGCGCGAGCGCAGCGTCGCCCGCCGCCCTCGCGCCCCTCACCTCCGCTGGTGCCTCGCGGCGCATTCGCTCCGGACCGCGCGCCAGTCACAACCTAATCATACAACGCGAAGCCCGTGATCTAATTTCCACATTTGTTATATTTTGTTCCATAACCACGAACACTACAAATGTTTTTTAGCTCCACGCTGTATCTCCCACAGCAGGGTTATCAGAGGGAACCTGGGAATCTAGTGTTAGGGCACTCCTTTCCCATTAAGACCGCCGTATTTTGGATGCATTGGGTGTAGAGCGGCGAAACTCAACGCCGAGTTTCCAGTAACTAGTCACAAGCGTGTGACTGACACGCTTATGATTGGCCTCCGAAAATACAACTAAATTGATATAAATACTTGAATTGACTCCAAATCCCAGCTACGGAATATACGAGTATACTGACATATATAAAAATGGCGTCATGTCTTTAAAGATTAGGCTATGTGCTTTTCATGATATCACTGTATTAGGATTTTGTAAATATATCCAAAAGTTTCTTCACCAGTCTGTCCTTTGGAGGGGCTAGTTAAGCAATAGTGAAACATTAATATAATATGCAATTAAATATTAATTTAGAAAATAATCGCCATTAACATTTAGCAAAACTGGCCAATACTGATGCTTACATTTTAATACTTATGTTGTAAGAAACTTTTGAATGTTTCTGAAAGTCATTTCCTTATGAACCACCCTAACTAATTATATACACATCCTAAACCTTGCATCCCTCTCCAAAACATACACCGTGTAAATGTTGTAGAATTGGCATTTCATAGATATCTGCCGACTTCACATTATGTTTCCGCATTGAAAACATAACTACAGCCTTGATTGACTTGAAAACCCAGTCCGCGACTTTAATATCATTAAATTCGTAAAGTCACGCGGCAAGGCGGCTTCGGCGGTAGGCTTCATTGTCAGTATTTGTAATCAGTCTTGGTATGAGTAAGGAGTCTCAATCAGGAGTTGCGTCAATTCCAAAAGTTTTCGTCAAATCTAGAACGAATTGTCAAATCCGAGAAGAGTTGTCAAATCGAGTGTTACGTCGCGTCCGGGTACAATTTGTCCTTGAAAATAGAATTATAATCTACTATTACCATATTATGTTTAAATTGTGTTTTAGTAGATATATATTTTAATCTCAGGGTGAAATGGCGATGAAATATCTACGACATAAGAGATGTAAATCTAAATGTCAGAAATGAGAAGTGATGGCTTAAGAAACTGAAGAAATGTTTTCGATGCATTCTTTACGATAAAGTCATTTAAGTTACACAATGGTATTGATTTGAACAAAAAATATCAATTTAAACTGCATTCATTGGATTCTCAATAATGTGTACAGGAGCGGTCGATGCTCGTGGTTGCTTCCTCCTGAAAAGGAAGTCAGCGAGGCTGGCGGCGCGCCGGGGACCACCGTCCTGCAGGAGGGCTTCGATGTCTCCACTGCTCCTGGTCTCTACTGGTTGTACGTCGTTAAGTGAAAAGTTCTTCTTCGCCTCATCGTGTGAGAATCCAGCACCCAGCTCCGCTGAATACGCTCGTGAGTTGAAGAGGGAGAAGAGGGTGGGCAGCGGGGCGGTGTCTGCCAGCGATAGTGGCCGCTCGAGGCGGCGCAGGACTCGCGCTCGAACGGCACTAGCAAGGCTTTCTCGTGATGCAGATCCTCCGCTTGCGATCTTCGGGCTTGCTGATCCATTCATGGTATCTGAAAATATTATTTTTAAAGTCATAATATATAATCATATAAAGATTTTAAATTGAACATTAAAATTTATTATAATATTAATACCCTTCGGGATCGAGGTCCGTGGGGATGGTCCGCCATCCTCATCAGTATGTCCCTCAGACAGGGTGTCGAGCGGGCGGTGCTCAACGCGGCGGTCATCGTGCGTGTCGCGGTCCACGCCCAAGCAGACGCCAGATGTTGATGGCGTTGGGTTCTATAAAGACGTTATTAACAAGTGCAATAAACATAACACACACGATATAGTAAACCAAAAAAGAACTGACGTTTGCCAGTTCTTCAATGTATAATGACTGGAATAGAATTTACTAAATAATACTGTTGAATAATTGAAACACTTTTGCGGATTTGATTCTAATAATCAAATTAAAGTCTATCGTGAATTAGGTACGTTATATGGCTTTAATTAAAGTAATCGCTGTTAATCGTCTTGATATCTATTTAATATTGCTTTATTTAAAAACCAATACATAAAATAAACAACTAATGGACGTGGAAAATATTCGACATTATCTTGATTATTTAAAAATCACTTACAGCATAGATATCTCGTACACCAGCCTGTGGGGTTTCACCGATGCCATCAAGGAAGAATGTGATCATGTTGCCTTTGCCCTTAACATCGACAGTACCACGGCACCGTAGCTTGTAGCCGCGCGTCGACAAGATGTCATACACTTCTTGTGTCACCTTAAAGATTCGCATGGCTATAATAACTGGGTACATAGCTCCTATATAATATATGATTATTATAATTATTCATATATAATGATTTATTAAGGAAAGCATAAACACAAGTTATTTTATAATATTCGCAGCTGGCAGCATTAATACCAACATTTATTATAATTGGATTAATTGTCTTAGATAAAAGTAAATGTATATTGTCAATTAGTTGTGGTACCACAATTTCGCAGTGCCATTATGTGAACATAAGAACAAGTCGTTACACAATATATCAAAGAATTAACAAATTATAATAGCAACCTGAATGTGATCGAGAAGGCCTGTGGAGTCCATTCGCGATGCAACATTAACCGCATTGCCCCAGATGTCATACTGCGGCTTGCGGGCCCCAATCACGCCGGCTACTACTGGCCCAATGTTGATACCTATCAAAATATTCCAAGTTTTATTGCTAACTCAATAGCAGCAACTAAAACAAATTTGCATATACATCGAATATAATATAAAGCAATTCGCATCTAAGCTGCAGTACATCGCAATGCAATTAAACGTTAAATAATATAAATATATTTACCATTAAGATGAAACATCTTACCTATCCTGATGCGGAAGCTGTTGAATGAGTGCTCGTTGACATATTGTAGTTGCTCGCGAAGTCGTAGTGCATAGTCTGCCATCGCTGTTACGTGGCGGTAGCCACGCAGGTCCCTGGTCGCAGCAGTTAATCCTGGAAAAATATAATCAGCAGGGATAAAGATCTAGGGGATACTATAGGAAGATAATATAGGAAGTGAAGTATTTTTCTTCTTTTCTAATGCTCAATTGGATTCTTAATAGCCGAGTTCTCGAAATAAATAATTCAATAATTTCGTATAAATAATTTTGGAGGTTTGTTACCATCTTAATATTGGGCTCACTTACCAGAAGCAGCCATATATGTGGCACCAGTGCTCTTGATCTTCTCAATATACTTGAACTGGTCCTCTGCGAGGATCTCATCGAAGTCAGCAATAATCTCGTTAAGGAGGCGCAGGCACTCCACACCCTCGTTGTTGCCCTCTAGTTCGACGTAGAACTCCGAGAAGTTGGGGATCGACGCAAACATTACGCATACTGACTCGCACTGCTCGTGGTATAACTCCTGTTGAAATTAATTTTAAAATATATTTAATATTTTCATTTCCGCGCTCTGGTAACGAGGCAAAGCGCAGCATTGAGTCCCGCTACTCAATATGCAATGCCTTTAAAATTCGGCGGAAAGTGGGAAACGTAAAAAACGTCTTAATAGGAACGGAGTGTCTGGACACTAGGTTTTCCAGATTCCATTCCTTCTAAGCAGGGGGATTCTGTTATGTGTCGAAGTTTGTTAATAGTGAGAAAGTCCTAGACTTAGGATGTCATCTTTTTATCCCTCATCAAGGACACAGGGCTCGTAGTAGGGATTTTCACTGTTCACAATTTTGTGCGAGTGACTCCAGGTCTTCCCAGCCCAAACAAATCAAAGGAGGAATTAATAAGCAACACTAAGTAATAAGATAATTTCCTATTAGATCCTATTGGATAATTGCCTATTAGATTATTTCCTATACTTAGATATTACAATTTTAATCATAATTAGCTATTTAGTTTTAATCTAATTAATAGTAACCTAAATATATTTTTTATTAACCTATTTAATTTTAAATAGGTTAATACAAAATATATATCTAATAATGATAATTCATTAACTCACATCAATGTTCTTGTCGCTACATAGGAAGTGCTGGGCTACATGTTCTGGCAGGATGTTGGCAAGTAGTTTCCTGTTATACGCCTCGAGGTGCTCCATTTCCTCCTTCTCATCTTTAACAATAAATCACAGGAAATAAGAAATATATATTTTATAAATATATTATACATAGGTCTAGTAACAACCGTACCACTAAACTTTATACGTCATCTATCTTTCTCTGCGGGATAGATTAGAAAGGATCAAGTTCTTTGTGGATTACTTTGCTTTTCATTTTCTTGCCATTTTAGAGAAATTGCACATTTTAAAATATATATTTTTTTGCTTTACGGCGTATTTCGTATATTTCAGAACAGGCAGAGAAACCTAGTGTTAAGACACTCTGTTCCCAATTTCCCCCCCTAATTATGGATACATTGCGTGTTCATAGTTCCATCGAGTGGTAACCGAATCCACAACCGTTGCGTTTACAGTAAGACGGTGTAAAGCTGCACCACGTCGGTCTTGGCTTGTTTTTTACAGGATGTTTTGTTGTGAATTCAGAATGCCTCAAGAATTCGGCGGAAAGTGGAGAACGGAGTGTGTTAACACTAGATTCCCTCTGCTTACCCTGCCTTGTGCGGGATACAGCGTGAAGCTGATTTGATTTTTTTTATATAATTTACCATTGGCCTGTAATTTCCAGATGAAGTCGAGGCGGTACGTGCTCTCCGTTTGCTGTGAATGTAGCACCAGCGCGACTAGAGCGCCGACGGCCACCACGACGTTTGTCCATTGCTGATTCCAATCAACTTCACATTTGTGCCTGTTTTGATTTTTAACAATTTATATTTTTAAGTGGTTATTGTAATATTTTTATTATGAAATCTATATTAAAGTGCTATTCACAGAGAATGGTATTTTCAGATATTGAAAATCTGTATAAATTTGTGACGTTGTAGAATTCAACGCTCGGATGAACTCCAAAAGTAAATTAAGTCAAGGTTCATAATGTCAATTTTTACCATTAAATATAATAATAAAAAATTGTAGATACGACAACTTACTGGAAGTTATAGAAGTGTTCCCTATAATAGAAGTGCTTCTGGACTGTGACAGCCACATATGTTAGGCTGATCACCAGTAAGATGATGGTCTTCACCGCCGTGATCAGAATTTGATGTACTGCACAGAGGAACATCGCCAGCAATGTCAGCTGCAGGTAGTGCTAAGAGAAGTAAAAAAAATACTTATAAATTTATGAAAAACAGCAGTGTTTGTATGAATAGTTTTATTTTAATCTTTTTTAAATACTTAAATTAAATAATAGTAATTAAGACTATTAACCTCATTGACATCATGCGGGCACTGTACACTTCCATCTTTTGAAACCAATTCCTTGTCCGCAAGCATGTAGATGCCCTGATAAATACAATTTAAATATTCTATAAAACTGCATATTTATTTATATTATTTGTTTAGGACACACTTTTATAGGACCGATAGCTATGCCTCGAATCTGTACCTATATATGTATGTACAAAAATATAAAGCCCTTAAGTTTTCGAGTGACTGGCAGACAACGAAAGGTCGACACCACGAGGCGTAGAAAGGTAAAATTTATCTTATAATTACTTTTGGGTACATAGGACACACTAGATAATGAGATGATTCTCCAATATGAAAAATCATCAATATTAAGAAAAAGAATGAGAAAAGCCATAATTTTATATTTTTATTATAAAATCCATGTAATCTCTGTTGTGAGCGGCAACTGGTTTTGGATGTAATATATTATTAATATAGTATAAATGTTGTCCTATTTTTATAAACACTGCTAAACCACGAATCTAATGAGTTAATTGTCAAAATTGGGCGGTGAAATTTGTTTTCTCATTATCTCGACAAATTCTGGAGAAGGAACATATAGAATATTTTATAAATATAATATAATATAACAAGTATTTCACAATGAATACCATAATAGCTTTAATCTGGAGAACGACCGCAGCCACCACCAGGAAGGACAGCAGCTGCGCCACTGTGCGGTTGTTGTGCACAACGGTCGTTAGTCTCTTGATACGGGCCGAGACGCGCTGAAATTAATATTAATTATTAATATTTCAAATAAATTTTAATTTACTGCATTATGAATTTAATAACATTTTTTGTTAACATTTTAGTTAACTTTTATCCATACCTATATTATAAATTCGAAAGTAACTCTGTCTGTCTGTCTGTCTGTCTTTTACGCAATCAGGGCCAAACCGCTAATTTAATTATGATAAAATACTCATAGAGAGATACTTGAGGGTCTCGGGATGAGCATAGGATACTTTTTTTTCTCATATTTGTAATATTTTCGATATATATCAATATATTAAAATACTTATTAAATTGACAATTGCAATTGCAATTTATTCCGCCATGTTTATAACAACCGCCGTTGCTAAGCAACGATTTGCAAAGTTTGTTGTTAGAAAACGTCACCCAAAATGAGCTTGCTTAACGCATCTCTCTATTGAAAACTGAAAATAATTTCATAAATATAATTCGTATAGTTCAAGCGGGCGTAGCCGCGTTCGGGTCCACTAGTATTACTATAAAAATAAAGTCTATGTAGGAAATAAATAGGAGCAATAAGATGTTAGATAGGAGCCAAGGATAATGTTAGCGTACTTGAAAGTCAATGCTGAGCACCAAGTATGTTGCGCTGAAGATGGCGAATCCTGATACAATAATTGTTCCAATGGCAGCGGGTGTACTGAAAAATATTATTTCTTATATTAGAATTTTATTAATATTAATGCATCAACAAGTGGTCTGAAAAATTATAAATGATTTAATTAAAACTATATGTATAATATCACACAATTATATAATGACATAAAAAATATATACATAAAAAATATATATTAGATAAAATAAAAAAAAAATGTATTAATATAATGCACATACATGTCGAAAATCATCAGTTGTACGGCAGAGATGGCGAGGTACAGTATAGTCGTGCAGATGAAGTACAACTTCAGCATCCTGTCCCTCTCCATCGTGTACTGGAACAAATTACCCTTCATTTCACTAGATGGCGTTAGTGGTATAATATTTTTTGAAATTAAGCTTCACATCCAAAGCTTATTCGTAGTTCGATTAATTAATATTACTCCAGGCGCTGTGTAAGCAAATTAATTAAAAAGAAATACATCCTATGAAAATTGAGAAAAATAAACCCATCATCAACTTTCTCTACGCGTAACATGGAACAGTATTATAAAGTGATAAATTGTTCTTGTAACAGCCCGTGGATATTCTAATTAATCTGAAAGTTTTAAAAAGGCATTACAGTTTATAATCTCTTTTGTGGGTAAAGAACGAAAAAAAAAAGCTAATTTAGTCCACAACTTTTGACCCGGTACACCAAATCCAATTTTTCCTTTTCGTGATATTGAATAGAGTTTACGAATAATACCCTTTTAAGTGAACCAACAGAAAATGGAGTAACGGAGTCACGTTGATCTGTCGACTTAGTGTAGCTTTGATCCTTTCGAGTATCGCAATAGCTACACACGTTTTCAACTTATATAATAAGGGAAGTGGAATAATGGAATTGTCTATGTTGTATTCAAATCGAAATTATTAAAGTTGCGTATCACTGTAAACGCCACAGGTTGTAGATACGATTCCCACTCGAGGAAATGAAATATTTAATATTTTCTGGTGTTGAGGCAAAGCACGGCGTTGAGTTTCGTCACTCAACACGCAATGCCTCCAGCAATTGGCAGAAAATGAGGAACGAAAATGTTTTGCGTGAAAGTAAAAAAAACTAAAATTTAATTTTTAATTTCATGAAAGAAAAGATGTTAAGAACATTTAAAGCAGAACTAGGTGTACTGAAAAGAATATATATCAATCAATGAACCGCGAAGTAATTTATATGAATTCTGACCTTTAATTAAAGAATTGAATTTATTTCAACTATAAAAATATTAAAGATAGCTGCACTGCTCGTGTTTAGTTCAGCCATCAATTTTGTATTGTACATTTAATATTTATTTATTTATCTATTCATTAGGAAGCCAACGTTACATACTAAGACTACAATGGTTACAAACATTTTTAAATATATTGATACAAAGTATGTCTCAATTATGGACTAACTTTGCATGTATAGTGTTTAATTTAAATAAAAAGTTTAATTTTATTTTAATACTAGAGACAGGCTCGCGGCTTCGCCCGCTTTAACTACTGAATTATTCATATAATTTATGTTTACAAAGCACATACGATAATGTGAAAATTAATTAAACCCTAATGCAACCCGCATTTTCGTAGTTCCAATAAGGATTTTCCAATTGTTTTAAAATAAACACAAATAAATAACAACAAAAGACAGAAAACTTTAACGAAAGATGTAACCAACTATTTCGCGTGGAAATACATTACTGTTACTTGTTAGTAGACAAATAAATTATAAATTGTAAAATTTCTCACATTTCTTCCTCTGAACTATAATATAATAATAATAAACCCTTTTATTTACCGTTGCCACAGTTACAAAGTTAATGCTAATTTATTATAGTTTACTTTCTAACTTATTTATTTTATCTACACGTTACTAATAATATTTAAGTATATGTTATAAGAAGATCTTTTTTACTTATTCTTATTTTACATTAGTGCTGATTAATTGTTTCTTTTATTAATTAGGTATTTTATAATACACACTCTGCTACACACTCACACTAATTATTTGTTACTATTCATTTACTTAATATTTTTATTTTTTTTAGTTACCTTTTGTTCTAATTTTATTTATAAATTATTTTATTTTCTTATTTAAAATTTTCTAAATTATTTATTAAATATAACTAATTTAGTAGTAATTTAATATCAGGCAAGGTCCCCAGACTGGGTATAGGCCTCCTCCAAAAGTAGCCATTTTTCTCTATGCAGTGCCGTTTGCTTTCAATTGGTAACAACATTATTATGTTGCTATATCTAATCTTAGTCTTATACAGGTGGAAGAGGCAGTACAGGCAACCCACACCTAAGAAATTAATCAAGGTACCTCAACAGGTCTAGGTTAGGTAGGTTTTTTTTTCATTTTAATATTTTTATCCATACCTGTACTTAGTGTGACGCACACATACGTGTGCGACGTTTCCGATTTGACAGGTAAGTGTGTGCGTGCCTATGTTATACTTTACAAATGGCGGTTTATTTTAAAACGATAATTTTATTATTTATTTTGTTTGAACAAATAACTTTTTCATTTTTGGGAATTATTTTTCTCCAAATTATATTAGGCTTCTATAGAGTAGTTAAAACTGTGGTTTCATTTAAAGTGGTGCTGACAATTCCACCTGTATAATAATCTAACATATAATAATCTAAGTCTTTTTATTTTTTTTCTTTTTATAGCATTTTATACTTTGGAAGCTTTTGGTCGTACTCTTCCGCGGTGACCAGCCGAATTGGAAGATTTTTTGTTTTAATTATTATTATTTTTGTTGTTGTTTTATAACTCCTTCTGAAAGACTATTTGATGTTTTAGCTGGTACATCCTTTTGTTGTATTTTGTTCTTTTTATTTATTTGTATATTTTTCTGTATATTTCTATTATTCTGTATATTAGTATTATTTTTCCATACAATAAGTCGATCATATTTGATTACAGCTATGTTTCCTTTATCTCTTTCCAATTGTAGTCGTTGTTGTAGTTCTCTTCTTTTCTCCAGTATCTGTTTTGGATAATCTTCTTTGATGTAATAATGCGTACCTTTTAACTCCCTCTTTTGTTTCATTAATTTTATTTTTGTTCCTAGAGTTGAGAGAGTAACTACTGTTCTCATCTTTCTTTCCAATTCTTTTGACTTCTTGAATGTCGGCATAATTTAGTTTTACAGAAAGATATTGCTCCAACCAGCTTATTACGTTTCTTTCTAGGCTCTCGTATGTTTTTTCGTTGTTTTCTATACCGAATATAACCAAATTATTTTTTCTTACCTGTCTTTCTAAGGCTTGAATCTTTTTTTCTTGATTTTCCATTCTATCTTTTAGATTTTCGTAGTGTTTTTCTATTAATGAAAATTTCTCTTCAAATATTCTACTCATACTTGTTCAGTAATATTTCTTCCCATTTCTCTGATTTCTTGTTTTTGATCGTTCAATTCGACCGTAATTTTTTTAAGAGCATTTACGATTTCTTCTATGATTCTAAAGTGTAATTGTTTTGACTTAATACAGGCAGTGGCCTCTGTTGTCGTCTCTTACAGCAGATAACTTTAATCTTTATTGGTTTTTTTTATAACTCCTGCCCTCTTGTGGTCAGTGGAAGAAACACTTAGCCTAACTGTGACCAAGTTGATTGATTTTCTTTAACAGATCTATGTATTTACGCCTATTATCCGCTAGATGGCGTCTTTCGGTCGT
>JAKRZM010000772.1:1315605-1328763 GCA_036379175.1 Heliconius cydno galanthus | reverse complement strand
AAATCCGTTGGGTGGTTTAGAAGAAGAAGAGTTAGAAAGTTCAGACAGACACAAAAAGCGACTTTGTTTTATAAGATATAGGATAATCATTAATTCCCTCGAGTGGGGATCGAACCCACAACCGTCGCGTTACAGTCACACCCTTGTTCCGCTGCGCCACGACGTCCTCCAATAATAATGATGAATCAACACTAAGTGAATTACCCTGGCTTCACTTTAATTAATCATTGATGAGTCGAACGGGTGAGGGCAACCCCTATCAATTATCGATCTCTCCAGCATCCTTCATCCCGTCGTCATCGTCAAATTAGCACTTACCGCGCCGCTATCACTGACAACGGTCGAATGGCTATTGTTATATTGCATCGATATAGTGACAAAGACGAGATTGTATCAGTATTGTATCGGTAAGGATATATAATATTCATATTCTATATATAGTATTAGGATTCATTAACATATATATATGTTATGTACATATTAAGGGAGAATTTTCATAGCAACGAGTGCATATTAAGAGGTTTTCAAGAGGTGCAGGGTCAAATCCCGTGCATACGTCTAAATTTTTATAAAAATTAAAAATCAGCTTCACGCCCTATCCCGCACCCAGCAGGGTAGGCAGAGGGAACCTTGTGTTAAGATACTCTGTTCAAAATTTTTCGCTGAATTTTGGAGGCATTACACGTTGAGTGACGTAACTCAACGTCGCGCTTTGCCTCGACACCAGAACGAAGAAATGAAAATACAAATTTAAATAAATATTTAATTTCCTTGAGTAGGGATCGAACCCACAACCAGTAGCGTTTACAGTGACACACTCGTACCCCTGCGCCATTATTGGCCTAGTGTCTAAAAAAATATTTTTATATTATGTACACTTATCTAGCAAAAAGTAATTCGAAGACTATTATTCGAAATACTTTCATGAGTTGCAACACTAGAGAATCAGCCGACGGATTGATGAAAATTCCAGAGAAAAAAAGTAAGAAAAGAAAAAAATGAACATATTTCCTTATTTCATTATTTCTATATTGTCCAAATAGGACAAGAAAATTAAAATAACATAAGTATCACGCAAGGAAAAATCGTAAAATGACAACTTTAATTTGCATGTATCTTGTTCTAAATTTCATTAATTGAAGTTGAAGTTAAAGAAAATTCTATTGATATACTGGAAAACGTAGAAGCTAACAAGAAACAAATCTTAAGAAATTTCGCAACAGACAGACTAAATATTATTATCACGCATCAATCAATATTGCGTAAACAAAATATGATTCTAAACAGTCCCGATATATACAACAGATATAAGAAGTTTAAAAATGAAAGATTATACATCTAATAAAAAAGGTAAACTATGTTATATATATATATATATATATAATTTAATTTAGAGCCAGCCGTGGCGCCGTTGCACATGCATGTTACTGTGAACACGACAGGTGTGTGATGTTTGATTCCCACTCGGGGAAATGAAACATTACATATTTGCATTTCTTATGTCTAGTGCCGAAGGCAAAGCGCGGCGTTAAGTTCCGTCACTCAACACGCAACACTTCCAGAATTCAGCGAAAACACACACAGAGACAGAGTCACAAAAAAATAAAAGATAGAAACTAGATATAAGCCCATAGCATGCACCAGTCATTTAGTAAATTGACAAAGACTTATGCACTTCGTGGCTACGGTCATCCCCACGTCACTAGCACAATGCAATAAATTGACGCAGCTTTGATAGCCTCGCATATGTAGAAGTGATTTATGTCTATGTAGGCGTGTTTGAATCAAAATTAAATTAACAACTTATAACGTAAGTGAACGATCACTTCAAAACAATGACACTAGCTGGTGGTTTTATATTCATAGCACGGTTGAAGCAAAAAGAAAGAAGAATTCTTAGCACTGTTTTTGCACATCTGTTTTTTTTTTTATTGGTATCCTTTATAACATAATATAATCCAAAACAATGATTTTTTTTTCTTTTTGTCAGTGCGTTCGTTCACGCTAATCTCAGAAACGGCTTTACCGATTTAATTGTAGTTTTAACTATTTTATTTTGACAAGCTCTCCTTAGCATTAAGTGTTTGTTTTATTTCAATTGGTTTATAAGTAAAGAAGTAATAGTTTAACTTTTAAAGTATATTGTGTCACAAAATGTCTATAAATAATTGAAATTAATTGAATATTTCAATTATTTATAGACATTTTGGCTAAAACTTGGCTTTTCAATATAGGTACAGATATTGTTTTTAGTATGATATTATTATTAGATAATGAATATAATGCTGAATGTGGATCCTTACTTTAAAAATATTTTTCTTTGGTTGTGTAAAGTTCTACGTAGAGCTCTTAGAACGGTATTTCTATCTAAAACGTTTCTTGATATTTATCTTTCAATCTTACAAATAACACAAACACAAAATGCTATTGTAAGAGCGACGTCCACATTTACAATCACTTTAGTCTAGACCGAGGACAAACAAAGGTTTTTAATCAATTTAACTCTCTGGTATTTTTTATTGAATGTTTTTTTTAATATTCCTTCTTATTTTTCTTTGGCTTATCGCTCTATTCCGTATACGACAGGAAACCAGAGACTGACCTAGTAACAAAACACTTTGTTTTCTCTCTGCATATTGCAAGTTGAATGGTGGAATCGTGGCATAGTGTGTATTCAATCAAATCAACTACGTAATCAAAATATAATGAATGGTTTATTCAATTGGGTATTTTAATTTTTTCGAATTCGTTATAATTAAAAAGTATTTTTTAATTAAAATTAAATAGTGAACTTTATCCACGAAGAGATTCCAGCGTATGTGACGTCACAAAGTCAATTTCTATTCATACCACTGTTGTTTGTAGTGTTTACATTAATGGATTGATTCCATACTTTTACGGCTTTTTTAATTGAACAAATGTTGTTATTAACTTTTAACATTAAGACGTCACAGCCGTAAAGCCTTCGCCATGTCCAAAACTGGTACTGGTATTGATGGTCATTTTTCAATCGATGATCCTCCAGATAAACCAAGTGCCACTATTGCAAGTGCAACTATTTATGATGCTCTCCATAACTTTTGAGAGCCCCTAGCTGATAGCAATAGGCCTGTAGTTAGATCGGATGGACAAGAGCGTTCTTCCAAGAGATTGAGATTGCCAAAATTTTTAGGTTTTTTTTTAAAAATGAAAATCGCACATCATACTGAACAAATTTCACTAAGACGGCAATTTGTTATTTCTTATAGTTTAGTTGGATTGGAATTCATCATACATTCCAGATCTTTAATTGTTGTTTTCATCTCGCCTATTAAACTTGTTTTGTCAACTTTTATTAAGGACACATTAATAATTTCTTATAATTTAGTTTGATCTTTGTAACGTAAGTTTCACTCCTGGAAATCAAATAGAAAAATCATCCTAGATACTATCCAAGCCTAACAACTTTACAACAAAACAAATATAAAAATCCGTCCAGTATTTCAGATGGTGTGTGTATACAAACGGACAAACAATCAGACAAAAATTTTAAACATCATTTACTTACATACTTTTTGCATTTTTTTTCAAAATCGGACGACAAGAGAACAGGGTATCCTAATTCTATCTTTAAAAAAAAATGTTTTTTTCAACTAACCTGTTGTTGGTTCTCCCTCTGGGTAACGAGACGCGCCTCAACGCAATCCCTGGTCTCGAGGAAGGCACGTCGCTGCGCCAGCTCCCGCGGGTAATGGGTCAGGATACCGGCAACGTTGCACGCAATCAGTGTTACCAGACTACCGATGATCTGTTCAGAAAAAATATATATAAATGTATATTATTGTTATCGGTATATCTTCTTTCACTGCTATATATAGGCATCTCAAATGACAGGCTATATGTAAGATCCTTTGGGCAGTATCTTCTTAAGAATTCTTACAGTTACAAAATTTATTTAATTTTACAGTCGAAAATACAACTTCACGCTATATCCCGCATCCAGCAGGGTAGGCAGAGGTAACCTAATGTTAAGACACTCCATTCTCCACTTTCCGCCGAATTCTAGAGGAACTCAACGCCGCCCTTTGCCTCGACGCCAGAGCGAAGAAATGGAAATATAAATATAAATAAATATTTCATTTCTCGAGTGGGGATCGAACCTACAACCAATCGCCCCTGCACCACGACTGGCGTCTGAACGGAAAGTCAGATTCTGTGAAGATGACAACTAGTAATAACTAAAAATAATAACAACAAAATATAATATATAAATGTCACTTTGAATTTATCGAATGAATAATATTATGAAAGATTCACAAAGAGACATGGGTAACTGTCAAGTACAAAGTAAAATGCTATGAAAACTTTGAGATAATTTCTTCATCTGTGATTTTCAGTACTTTTACAGAAACAGTAAAGAGGTGCCTCGTAGTTATTATAGAAATTAGTTAGTTATTATAGCTTCCTATATTATTTTAGTCAATACATTCACTTTATATAATACTAGAAACTCAAACGCGGCTTCGCTCGCTTAAACTTATTTTTATATTATAACCAAAGGATAATATTAAAAAAAATAAAAAGTAAGATAAGTAGATTACTGTCTTTTCTAATCTAAGAATATATGTAGATAGTATCATGATAATCGCTTTTATAATTTTGTAGTGAAAGCGTAACAAACAAACATTCCACATTTATAATATTAGCTTATAAGTTTTAACATAGTTCTTAGTTTTCACCTGGGAGTCTGTAGATTTGGGCATCATCAGTTGGGCACCAATATTGACGGCAGCCAGAGCGAAACCGCCAATCATCGCCTCGTGTAGTCGCAATGGTAGGGTCGCATACGTCACATATGTGAATAAAGCGCAGGTGCCGGAGCTGATCTCCAGTGATCTAAACATATTGAATATGGTACACACTGGGTCATTACACTGTCCATCATCCCGCACACAGCAGGGTAGGCAGAACCTAGTGTCAAAACACTCCGTTCCTCATTTTCCGCTGAATTCAGGACGCATTGCATGTTGAGTAGCGGAACACAATTCCGCGCTTTACCTGGACACCAGAACGAAAAAATGAAAATATAAATTTTAATAAATATTTCATTTCCTCTCGTGAGGATCGAACCCATAACATAGTGACATAATGACATTAGAACATAATACAATTATTATGCTCTAACGTCACTATGCTAAAGTGATATACTCGTATATATTTAGTTTAAACCATCTAACATATATTACAACACAATATATACTCACCTCATACTTACTTATAACCTTCCTTCCTTAAAAATAACATTATTCACAAACAAAAAAAAAATAACAAAATTATATGTTGCAATCTCGACTAGAATTTCCATCCGACAATGTAACACGACATTAGGGTGTGAAATTAACTTATTTATATACTTTACTTATTATTAGCATAATTTGAGCTTCTTGTCGAGCATAATATATGAATATTTTAATTTTACACCACTTCAAAATCATTGAAAATTATCTCATCCGACGACCCAAAAATTATTTACATACATTATACGCAAGTATCTAAACAGAAAATCTCACCGAAGCGTAATACACGGAACAAGGCCAGTAAAAGGTTTATAGAGGAAAATTTCGTTTTAGAATGAAATTTGTGAAGTTTGCTTGAAGGTTTCTAATCAAGGCATTGTTAAAGCGTCGACTGTCGACAGACAAAATGGAAAGTTACTCGGTAATACATTTTTAATGTGACAGAGTTGAATTTTGTGAGCAACGACTTAAAACGTATATTAAATAGAATAAACGTATTGTATTATTTTAATTTAATAGCAATAGATACCTCAGGACAGCAGTCGCGGCAACAGAGAGCTCAATCAGCAAAAATGTGACGAGTACGATGTAAGAAATGGTCAGGAGGTAGATCTCGTTCATTGCTGGTCGGCTGAGGCACGCCAGCAAGCCTGAAGGATGGGCAAAGTTATATTTTTTTTGATATATTTATTTTACTTCACACTGTTTCCCGCACACAGCAGGGTACACAGAAGGAACCTAGAAACCTAGTGTTAAGATGCTCCGTTCCCATGAAGACATTTCCCTTCTCATTTTTCGTCGAATTTTGGAGATATCGTGTTTAGTGGCGAAACTCAACGCTTTACCTCGATACCAGAGCGAAGAAATGAAAATATGAAATATTTCATTTTCTAAAATGAGAATCGAACCCTGAACATATCGCGTTAACAGTCACGTCCCTGCTTTATGACTGGCCTCAAATACGTATTATACTTATACATTTATATTAAAGAATAGCTTCACGCTGTATCTCGCACATAGCAATGTAGGGAGAAAGAACATTGTGTTAAGACACTCCGTTCCCTAATTTCCTACCAATTCTCACGACATGGCGTGTTGAGAGCCAGAACTAGTGAGGAAATGAAGACCATGCGTCCATGCCACCATGCGTCGTGACTCGTGAGTGGGAATCAAACCCACAACTTTAAAGTTACTTTATTCACTATAAAAGCACCATATATAATTGTTTGCTGATCCAAATTAATTTAATTAGCTGGTCATTTAAACGGTAAGCATTTTTTCAATTATCTAAAGATTTACTGAAACCTGCGTCTGATGCACGGGAGCGTGCCGTGTCACTTACAAAAGGCTATACGGTGTTTTGTCGAGCTTTACAAAGGGCTCAACTGTATATAATAAATGGCTATCACGTTTTCACACACAGAAATCGTATTTAAGCTAAATGCTATTTAAGTATTTAGACTGAGAAATTTTAATAACAATGTAATTCTTGTATATCAATGAAATGTATGAAATGTATAAGACTGTGATAAAATTTAAAACATAAATAAATAATATTAATATATTAACATATATAATTATTTATTAGCATTTTTTGTTATTTTGTTGTATTTAATAATTAATTATTGTATATTCTGTTGGCGACATAATAGTTTATATAATGTATATGTTTTAGGGTTAGTTTTTAATTAACGAAATAATTAATGAATTTAATATATATATTTTCTAAATAAAATACGGCTTATGAGCAGCCGTATGTCGATTTAAAAGCCAAAATATTTGACTATATTTTCCTCTTATTGTTCAATTCAAAAACATCTATATTTATATGTTTTTTAGCTTTGATGCCAGTCATGTCGCAGTGGCACAAGCATATGACTGTAAGCGCGACAGGTTGTACATAGGTTCGATTCTCAATCGGGGTAATGAAATATTTAATATTTTCATTTCTTCGCTCTGATGTCGAGACTAAAATTAAATTCCGCAACTAAGCACGCAATGCCTTTAGAATTCGGCACCAAGTGTTAAATGTAGTGTGTTAACACTGCCTCTGCCTACCCCGCTACATGCAGAAAACAGTGTGATATATAATTATAAGGTAACTAGCGGTCCGCTCGCGGTTACACCCGCGTGAACTATGTTATTATTAATTTCTGTCTCCATGACTACGTCCTAGTGACGTCTATGCAAAATTTGAGACTCGTAGCATTTGTAGTAACGAAGTTTCATACAAACTTTCGACCCCAAAAACAACCCCTTAGAAATCGAATATTGCAAATTCCCGTCTTAGCGAGCACCTACGTCCTATAAGTAACTCATATGCAATATTTGAGATTCCTAGCACTCGTAGTTTCTGAGATTTCGTGATGAGTGAGTGACCTTTCGATTTTATATATATAGATAGATAGATAGATATAATAAAAATAATTGAATACTCACAGGTGTAGACGACGGACGTCATACCGAAGATGGCAATGTTGACGATGTGAGCGATACGCTCTTTCTCATAGTAGACTTTTTTGACGCCGCTGTTCCTGTATACAGATGGGTCTAAGTAGCTCATCGTCGAGAATGGCGGTAGAGCTGTTGCAAAGGGACTGTGAAACGGTTGCCATGTTAACAATTTTTTTTTTACTTTATTTTTATATTTTTTAGGATTTTGTGCTCTTGATTTACAACCATTGAAAATATCCATATTGACAAAAATATAATAAACGAATACCAGGAATAAGATTTGTACTCACTACCGCCCGTACAATAAATAATAATTAATTTATTATATTAACACAAAAATATAATAATTAATTCATTATATTAACACAAAAATATAATAATATATTTTTATATACGTACTCGTATTGCGTTTCAAAATACGTTCCTTCAGTAAGCGAGAACAGTCCGCGGATGAAGTTCTGGACTATAATCAGTGTACTTATTTGCACGGTGGTGAGACCGACGGTCACCGCCAGCAGGAGTCCGAGCAGGTGAGTCATATTCGTTTGGTTCATGCGCAGAAAATAGCGCTGGTATAGCATTTCAACCTGTAACAAATAAATACTATTAATAAACTTATTTTTCATATATGGGTCAGTAGTGGTGCAAGGGTACAAGCATGAGGCTATTAAACCGATAGCTTATGAGTTCGATTAATACTCTAGGAAATGAAAAGATGCTGACAAAAAACATGTTTTACTTGGGTCTACTCTGATGTAGGAGAGGTAGAGCAGCCACTGTGGGATGGGGGTTTGTCGGCTTGATCATCATTTTCTTCTGTTTGAAAAAGCGTGAAACCAAAACGCTAATCTAGTGAAAAATTACTTAGAGTTTTGACTTTTAGACTGTTTTAAAAGTACAATCTTATAAGCGAAAATTTATAGCGGCTATTTTGACTTATTAATTGGTTATGAGAAAATAAAATTCCAAATGACATTTTGAAATGTGTTCAATGGATTTATATTTTCTCATATTTAAACCCTCTCAACTCCTCTCATATTTAAACCAGACTTATCTCAGAATTTTATTCGTAAGTAAGTTTTTTTCTTCAAATAAATAATTTTAAATAATTTCAATTGTATTGCTACAATTAATATTTTGAAATAATCTATTTCATTTGTATGTCCATTTAGGATTATTGAGGTAGATATACATAATTTTAATCGTTTCGAAATCACCCAAAATCAGTCAGTCACTAACTTAATGTTGTAATATTACAATAAAACATAGATTACAAGAACTAAATATAAATGACAAAAACCGCTTATATCTAAACTAAAATATTGCAAAGGAAACTAAAACGTAGGTATACCAATGTGCCAACATACCGCCCCGTATGTCTATGTCGCGTTACTTTGCCAGCTAACACGAACTAACACATGCAATGTATGCGATAAATCATGTTTTTTGTCTAAGTTGAGGAATGTATAGAATATTAAGAACCCATTTGCCAATTCAAAAAAATTTTACATTTTTAACCGACTACTATAAAAGTCGGAGATTTTCAATTCCACTATATTTTTTTATTTTTATTCTCAGAGTTTTCGACTGGGTGGATCGATTTTGATGATTCTTTTTTTAATTGAAAGCTAGTGCTATTAAACACAGGATGGTCCCATCTTAATTTGGTCCAGTTCTAACAATGCTGTTTACGAGAAACTCTTAATTTTGCATCAAGTATTTGCGAGAAAAATGGACAAATAACTCAATTTCAACTTTATAGTTTACTATTTGAAGTCTGATTTTTTTTGTTAATAATTATTTTCATTAAAGGTCCAATAGGTAACTTTGTTTGCATGAGAATTTAAGGGATACAATAGAAAATCGCTACCCTACTACTCCCTAAGCATAAAGGCAAAATGCCAATATTAAACATTTTAAGTCCCAGTAGTTTTGATTGTCTGTCTGTCTGTTTTGACTGTCAATCAGTAAAGAAAGAATTTTATATATACTTATATAGATAAATATATTTTAATTAAGACATTAAATAGATACCTACAAAAGATATAAACTGTTGGTAGTTCTATCGAGATCACGGTCCTTTTTCCACTCAAGTAACTCTGATCAATAGCCCCAAGCTGGGCTCGGGTTAATAACTTAACACGAATACGACACATATTTCGATGACTAAGAAGAATACAAAAAAAAATGCAACAATATAAGTAAAATTGTCATATATTTCATTTTAAATTATAGTTTATTTTTAACTTTGTAATAGATAAGTAATACCTGTAAATAAGTTTTTGTTGTTTTTATTAAAGATCTATAGGTGTATTTAAAATACAAAGAAATATATTTTTTTGCGGCATTCGGGACGCAATAGGACGCGTAAGCATGGTTGTGGGTTCGATTCACACTTGGGCATGTTTAATTTTAAATTAATTCCCCTATTTTTTTTTATTTTCGTTACTCTGGTAGACAAATCGCAGCGTTGAGCTCCGCGTCTCATCACGCCATGTCTCGAAAATTTTAACTATCAACTCATAACCTCATTATACACAATTTATATGATCATAAAAGCTTGTCGCGCGATTTACTTGTATAAATAAACTAGTACTAATTTAATTACGTAAAAATCTACTAAGTTTAAATTTTCAAAGTTTCAATTTAATTAAATTTTGTTTTGCGTGCGCATTGTGTTCTCTCTAAGCCTAGCCTCTGTGCTGCATTATCAGAAATTAAGAGACATTTTTGATCCATTCAAAGATATGACCTTTATCTTAGCAGTTAATAATAATATTTCTTAGCTGTTGGATCAACAACCGGATACAGAAGGCAGTGTTACTTGAGACGGCACGTATTGTGCGGCGGTTCCTCTCTCTGGAGCCCTAGCCACCGATGGCTTGGACCCTTGTCCCACCCTCGGAAGAGTGGTATTTTTATATTTTTAAATGTATTTTTTTTATATAATAATTTATATTTAAAAATGTAAAATTGATTCACTAATTTAATAAAAGTATATCATGTATATTTCTTTACAATTAACGTTAGGTAAATTTAAAATGCTCACTGGGTGGTCATTGTTTTCTACATAATTATTTTGCGCGATAGCTGTTATTTGCTGTTCGTTTGGCGTCGAATTTATTCTGGTTTCATGTAACAACATGTGGTGGTTTCTATTGCAAAGGCGGCATCGTTTCAAAGAAATACACCGATTTTCGTTATGATTATACAAACAATTATTAAACAATTGTTTTTGTAAAACAATTTTATGTTTTATTTGTAATGGTTATACTATGATTTTTGTAAAGATTTTAAAGTTCTTGATGAGTTTTGTGGCTTGTAATAGTTGCTACGAAATGTATAATGTTAATGCTGCTAAGGATGACTTTTGTTTTTAAAAATATTAAAATGAGTATTTAATGTCTCTTTTATCTTTCTAGTTGATTCGAGAGTAGAAAACTTCCAAATACTTTAAAAAATCTTCTAAAGTCGGCAATCCGTGTGGATATTTTATATATTATATGTAAGATGTATATGACTCTGAATCTAATTTTGACAAAATATGCACCATAAATGGATCCCATGAGCTAGTATCGAATATGCGAACGGCGAAATTGCGAACCTTTTACCACTCACTCTTGTTTACAAAATATATATATATTTTATACTTCATTTTGTGTAAATCGAAAAATATTTATAGATTACAATATGAATAGTACAACCCACACAATATGTAAATTTTATTAAATTAAATAGAAAATAGATGCAATTTAACGCTTTAGGCACTATCATTATTCGAGCTGTGTGCGCTATAAATAGACATATTTGTGTATAATAACGTGTTAATGACTGGCAATATCTCGTTTATATGTATCCAGCTTGTTTAATAATTGAAACAATAGAAAACCAATTATTAAGGTAATAGATATACTGATGTGAACAGCTAAGCAGGGTAGGCAGTGGGAACCTAGTGTCAAGACACTCCGTTCCCCGCTCTCCACTGAATTCACGAGGCATTGCGTGTTGCGTGGCGGAACTCAACGCCGCGCTTTGCCTTGTTACCAGAGCGAGGAAAAATTAAAGTGTTAAATATTTAATTTCATCGATTGAACCCACAACCTGTAGTGTTTACAATCAAAATAACATTTAATTTCTTGCTCCAAAGTAAAAGTGTTATCATTATGCTCCGTTCAAGATAAGTAAACTCGCAGACAGAGCGAGTTGACGGCTCCCGTTATCGGATTTGAAACTTTTCAAATAACCGACGGAGGAAGCGTAAAATAAATTAAGGTTCCCAAGTTACCCACTGCATCAACTTTTTCTCTCTTGCCCCAATTTCGTGCCTCCTCGTCACTTGATTATTTCGGAGGACTTTCTTAACTAGGTAAAATTGAGGACGTTATAATTAGAACTTACGAGCTCTAAGTAATGACGTTGTGAGTGCGCCAAATTAAAAAATAATTTATTTAATTAATGTTATATATTTTAAGTTCATCTATTACTAATTCGGCTGTGTGACTGTAATCGCGACGGGTATGGTTTCGATTCTCACTTAGGGTAACGAAATATTTAATATTTTCTCCGCTCTAGTAACGAGGCAAAGAGCGGCGTTGAGTTTTGCCACTTAACACGTAATGCCTTCAGAGTTCGGCGGAAAGTAGGGATCGGAAGTATCTTTATGGGGACGGAGTGTCTTAACACTAGGTTTCCGGGTATTAAAAAAGGCGAAGACAGGTCCCACAGACAAGACACTCGTTCCCAACTTCCAGACTAAAGCTGGAGGCATTGTATGTTGAGTGGCGTATCTCAACGCTACGCTTTTTGGCTCGTCACCAGAGGAGTGAGAAAATGAAAATATTCAGTATTTAATTTCCCCCATTGCGAATCGAACCCAAGTTGTTATACTCGTTAATAGTTATTAATGGTTAATAGATCGTTAGTATTTCAATAGTCAATGTCAAACCTATTTTCCTTTAAGCGCTTCAATCTCGAGATTAACCTTTCATAGTAGATATATTATATGTATTGCTAAATTGAATGATATATATATGACGGCGCGTTGCTATGTATTAGTTTTAATTATAATCTCGCAATTATTACATTTCGATTTTAAATGATTTATGTAATGTATTATATTAGAAGAATATTTAAAATGGAGCGGGTAACCCCGAATAGGGTAGTAGGTGTAGCCACGAATAATAGCAGACGTCATTGGTTGACAGCTATGGCGTGAGATGTTCACCAATTAACCTATTGGCTCCTAATCTATCGTAATTTTGTTAATCTTGTGAGATTTATTGTAAAACTGTTATGTAAACGAGTAATAAGATACTGCAGAATATAAGTGTGACTTTTATTTAAACATCTCTGTTGCTACAACGCCCACAAATGAATAGAAACAGCCAAGACCGCTTTGAGGCCCCTTTTGATGCTTCTACATATATAT
>JAKRZM010000772.1:1239334-1312741 GCA_036379175.1 Heliconius cydno galanthus | reverse complement strand
CGACGTTTTCTAACAACAAACTTTGCAAATCGTTGCTTAGCAACGGTCGCATAGCGACGGTTGTTATTAACATGGCGGAATAAATTGCATGTCAAATTAATAAGTATTTTTGATTATATTGGTATATATCGAAAATATTACAAATATGAGAAAAAAAAGTATCCTATGTTCATCCCGAGACCTTCAAATATCTCTATATGAGTATTTTATTACAATTAAATTACCGGTTAGGACATGATTGCGTAAAATACAGACAGACAGAGTTACTTTCGAATTTATAACATAGGTATGGATATATTGTATTGGTGTTTACGTTTCTTGCAAAGCTGCAATCAGCTTTGATATTATGCTGAAACTTGTATTGATATTGGTAAATACTTTATTGATATTTTATATTATTGAGGCCAGTGATGGCGAAGGGGCGCAAGTGTGTGATTGTAAACGCGACTGGTTGTAGGTTCGATCCCATCTTAAATTTATATTTTCATTTATTCACTCTGATGTCGAGGCAAAGAGCGGCGTTGAGTTCCGCCACTTTACACATAACGCGTCCATAGTATTGCGGAAAATATAGAACGAAGTATCTTAACACTATGTTTCTTCTGTCTACCTGATAATATCTAAGAAGCTGATTTGATTCTTATATTTTATATTATTTAGTATAATTAGACATTTTTTTTATTACATTTTATACCTAGCGGGGTAGCTAAACGCTAATGTCTCTGCATATCTCTTTCGACTCGTTCATTGTCATCGATCCCATGTTTAAGTGGACTGTATTTCCGTAGGTCAACCAAGCTTTCCCCTACCTCTTTTACCATTCACTCTTGCTCCATATATCTATTCTACCCCTCATTGTCACTTGATACCTGAGCACGTTCTTCACTCTCACTCTCACTCTCACTCTCACTGTGACTCTCTCTAGTGACTAGTACCGGGAGCAATGGCAACCTTAAAATAAGACACTTAAAATACAAACTTTCGTAGACCTCAGAATTTGACAATCAAGCGAAACGCGTCATTTGTCCGAAGTTATTTTTTATTATTGTTCATTATAGAATCGTCTCACGCATCTTATCGATACAGTTCTGAATTCATTCAACTTTGGAAACTCGGCCAAAACTCGTTGAGTGGTTTCGATGTACCGTATACAAATATAATAATTATGTAACAAAAAACATGTACCTAATGCTTAAAGTTACATTATATCGATCGATATCAATATATGGAATCACTATCACGAATACAATACAGAGATGAAATGAAAATATTAATATATAACAACTAGCGGACGCGCGCAGCTTCGCCCGCTTATTTGCACTTTTAGGGGTGAATCCTAATAAACCATGAAACACGTATTCAATGAAATAATTTTAAGAGTTTAAATTTCAAATCTTATAAAAAACGGTGGCGATTTAAAAAAAATTCCATACAAACTTTCAACCCCTATTTCATCCCCTTAGGAGTCGAATATTGCAAATTCCCGTCTTAGCAAGCACCTACGTCCTATAAGTAACTACTATGCAAAATTTGAGATTCCTAGCACATGTAGTTTCTGAGATTTCGTGATGAGTGAGTGACCTTTCGATTTTATATATATAGATTCATATCCCCGAGTGGGGATCGAACCCACAACCATCACGATACAGTCACACCTTTGGTACCCCTGTACCAAGACGGTGGCTCTACACTATAATACGGCGCTAGTAATAAAAATTAAACAATTTATAATATTGAAAATACCAAAAGCAATTAACTTCTTCACTTAATATATAAGGTTATTCCATATTTCTTTCGATATTACTCAAAAAGCAGCAGATAAAAGGGCTAGCGTACTTATCGTTTAATATAAACATGTGGTCCGTTTGTATTTTATCAAACGTGTCCGCGGCAGAAAGATTCGAGGAGAGAAATGAGAAATACACAATACCTATATTATTTATGTGAGCGGGGATTTTGTATGTTACAATTTAAATTGTAATTAAGAATACAATCGGCATTATAATTAACGTATTTCTATACAAAATATAGCATAATATTTTGAAAATTAAGTACCACTATTGTTTATTTTGTTGGTGATTACATATTTAATATTTTCATATTTGTGATAGAGGCAAAGCGCGGTGTTGAGGTCCGCTCGAGAATTCAGCGAAAAATGGGGAACCGAAATGTCTTCAACGGAGTATCTTAACACTAGGTTCCCAGGTTTCCTCTGCCTGTTCTGCTATATGAAAATTATGTGAAGAACAGAGTGAAGATAAATGAAAAAAAAATGTGTTACTATTAACTTTCACATTATGTATTTAAATACCAAAATAATCTTTCACAAAAAATAAAAATTAAACAAGCAAATATGTTCATAGACAGAATTTATAAAACATTTACTTTTATTTTGGTGACATGCAGTTAACCACGAGAGTCTATTGAAAAATATTTATTATAAAATCAAAGCTCAATTTAACTTAGTTTCGGTTTTTAGCAACGTGAATATTCAATTTTTAATTGCAATTTTCATCATCTGGTGCAGCCAAACAGCACAATAAAACCAAAAGTTACTTGATACTGAGTAGTTGTTTTGAGATTTTTCTTTTTTTTCAGAGTAGGCAGGGGAGTCTAGTGTTAAAACACTCCGCTTCCCACTTTCCGGTAAATTTTAGAGGTATTCCGTGCTCATTGACAGAACTCAACACCGCGCTATGTTTCGACATCAGAGTGAAGAAATGAAAATATGAAATATTTTATTATCCCGAATGGGCATCGAACCCATAGTCTCTCGCGTTTACGGTCACACGCTTGTGCCCTTGCGCTACGCCTGGCCTCTATCTCTAAGATAATATAAATATTCTAATAATAAAGTTAACTTAAAGTCTTTCTTACTTCTCGTTATTTTATATTTTTTTATATATATGCTGGGCAACACAACTTAGTGTTAATGACACTTAATTTTCATTTATATAAGCATCGAACCTACAACCGTTGTGCAAATTGTGCGCAAAGATCACAGACCCAATGCATTTCTACTGGTATTGATTATTTAAAACTTATATTATAAAATCGATTATAAATCAGATCAGCTTCACGCTGTATCCCGCACACAGCAGGGTTAGGCAGAGGGAATCTATTGTTAGGACACTTCATTCCCCACTTCCGAAGAATTTTGGAGGCATTGCATGTTGACTGGCCTCTAAAATCGATAATAATTTGAAAATTCATTTCAATTAATAATATGATTATTAAAAATATTTAGCTATCTAATAAAACATGAATATCTGGGTCTATTTAGTGTTTAAACGCTCTAGTGTTGAAGTAACAATAAGCTTACGAGAATTAGCCGAGCTCGGGCGCGGCTATAATAACTATTACGAAAGCTATTTGTGCAAACAAAGGGACGTGTACACTGTGTGTGTCAAATATTATAAAAATTATGATTATTTCATATTAGCCTTTTTCTTTTAAATATATGTTAGACTTAAAATACATTAATATAATTATAAAACGATATTAATCTTTAATTATTTTTTATTTATTTTACTTATTTAGATTCATGTTTAATTCGTAGCACCCCGCTAGGGATAAAGCAGAGAGAAAGGGCGTAACGCTACGGACACATAGATACGTAGAGAACTTTTCTCTTTCGTCTTGTCCAGTGTCATCAACCTCTTCATACAAGCCCTCAGGGAGGATCCTCACGTTGTGTACATCGATGATACTGGGGGAAGTTAACCTCCAGTATCATCGATACTGTGTTTTCAAAGGTCCACCGAAGTGGACCCTCGCCACGCCTCTGTCCCCACTCGCTTTTCCTTCATAAATCTTTTTTGCTATTCTCTCATCGCTCATTCTCTTGACGTGCCCAAACCACCTGAGCAAGTTGTTCCACATTCTCCTCGTGGCATCCCTGTTAGTACCTGGCATCATATGTGCGGCTTCGGTCAGATAAACTGACTTCGCATATTATCCTACGAATACGTCGCATGTCCACTGCATTGTGTACCGATAAACGTTCAGTTGACGTTTTGCCGCCCCATCAATGCAGCTAAGCACTCTGTCTTTCCTCTTACTCGCATGGAGGTTTAAAACATTAATTTTCTATAATTAATAATACTTTGAAAAAAAAAGTGTTGTCTAAGAGAACAATAAGCCCAATAGTTCATTAGAATTAACATTCGGGACCTATTTAAATTTTGCGGGTCGCCTAGGGAAGATTTAATTGATTGATGAATTGTAAGGTCCCCTAAGGTAAGGGTATAGTTATCAATAATTTTTTATTTGTATTATGAAAATGATAATCATGATATATCTTTTCGAACCTTTTGCGTTGGGCCCTTTAATTTGATACCCATATTGTGTTTATTGAAAAAAAAAGATTTTTTTTCACTAAGTACAACAGAGTTAAACAGCAATAATTTTTTTAACGTCACATATCTAAGATTAGGCTACTACGACAAATCAAACGAGACCTCAATTATGTAAATCCGTTCAGCGGTTCTGTAGTCATGAGGTAATACATACATACAAGATACGCGCGTAAAACATAACCCTACCTTTGCAGTCGGGTAAAAAATTAGGTAGATAACGTTAATATTCGAATGAATCGATGATTAGAATCAGCGGATCGGTGAATTATTTGGATATGAATCTAAATTTATTTGTATATGCAAAATTATTCTCGTACTGTTTAACTCATCATTTTTATCCAACGATAGATACGTATAATCTATACGTAGAAACGTTTATCACGTTATTTATTATTATTATAATAATAACAAAAGTGACAAAATAAGCTTTGAATTTTGAAACTATTTATAAAGTTAATTTGCATTTATATTAGTAGTGGATTGATGATTGAATATTTCGCTTTTATTTAGGTGTTCATCCAGCGAACTGAAAGGTAAACATGAAACTCTTTCTTAAATTACAACAAACATATTTTAGCTGCATAAATAAGTACTACATACCTATAAACAATATCGAATTAACATAATATTATTCATGAGTCTTGCGGCATTGGGTTCCGCCAATCAACACGCAATGCCTCGGCAATAACGGCATGACTTAACACTAGGTTCCCCCCTCAACGTGAAGGTGGCAAAAAAAATATTAAAAACGGTGGCCGTAAATATAACATCAATAGTATTTATTTTCATAATACAACCGTTAGCTACAACGAGCGCGGGTCTAATTTCAAGAGGACCTCTCGGAGGTTCCCTTTACTTAACCGATCGTACATTTTACATTAAACAGTAGCTAGTCGCGGAAACTCACAATGCCTTTATTCGACCTCGTGTTGGGCGGAATTTTCGTTCCCATCCATTCGTACGCGTTATTGGCTGTAAATTCTTCACTTTATTACTTTCGAGCACAGCTTTATTATGGTTGATTATTGACGTTTGATTTCTGTACTAAAATAGAAGAATATTACTAATCGAGTGTCGAAATATTAGTACTTTCAAGGATTATATTTCTATCCTTGCACCTTATTTGTGTTACCGTATCGCTTATTTAGTACAACAACGACGTAATTACCATAAAAAAAAATCAAATGAAACATATCATGGATCGACCATTTATAAACATTTCTTACGTTTCCTTTAATAATTAGAAACTTTAAAATATTTTGCGTAAAATTGGAACAAACATCCACCCACACAAACTTTTACATTAATAAGTAGGAAGTGGTACTTACGTGTAAATTCTCAAATCTGTGTGTATCGCATACGGCGCGTATGGGGGCGGGGCACCTCTCGACGCACTGGTGACAGCAGTTTTCATCTTCTTCAACCATGTCATTATTGGTCGCGCACCCTCCACCTGCTGGATCGTTACGTGAATCTGAACAGAGAAAAAAAAAATTTTTAGTTCGTTAATGTCTATTTAATTACTTTTTCTCTTAACTATTAATTATTTTTTACAAGAATGATTAATCAATTTGTTTTAATTTCTATATGCTATTGAAACATGATGGAAATATTATAAAAAAAAACCGCTGCTAAAACCAAAGTAGATAATATGAAGAGTATAATAAAGAAGAATGCGAATTATATAGATATCGATATCGAATATTAATATTTAGTCATTACGATAGTTTGCTTAAATTTTTATCATTAAAAATGCATAATAATTTTTAATAAAAAATAGAAACTAAAAAAAATGCACTCATAGTATGCTGTTTCCGTTTACCTATTCCGTTATTCTATATAAGCTATAAGTATATTAGGTTATAAGTACATTTTTATAGCCTAACGTTGCAGACCGCATCTAGTAAGGCAGAAGGAGGAGAGGAGATAATCTAGTGCTAACACACTCCCCACGCATCGCCCGCAACTTCATTTTATCACCAGAGCCAGAAAATCAAAATAATTCCCCTAATGGGAATTGAACCACAACTGTGTGCATTCACAGGCCGTGCCGTTCCGCCACACCACTCATTACGTTACGTTACTTTAATAAAGAAAACTTTAAAAAAGAATAGTAGTGTAGAACTACTATTCTTAATAAAACATCGAATATCATTAACATCGCAAAACAACAGCATCTTCTTTAAAAAAAATAATTCCTGTTTTCCTATAAGAAAATCAAGAAAATTATTATAGCAAAAAATAAGGAAAGATAAACACCGAGCGAAGCTGTAATGCAAACGAGGCTAAAGTTGATACGTACAAATCTCAAGGCGTATGAAACGTGAAAAATGATAAAACATTCTTCCACCTGTTGTGGAACGACCTGTAATTACGTACTACGGTGGGCGGACTTACGTTATTTTATTACTTGGTAATAGGGTTAGTTGTGATGCTTGTAAGGCGCGAATATAGACAGTTATTTAGAAAAAAACTTTTTCGAAATACTACAATCGACTTAAATAAGAGAAATAAGTGAAAATAAATATAATCTAGTAAAGCAGGGAAGTGAGCATTAAATAACTATATTTACACGCTGTATCTCGCAAACAGCAGTGTAGGTAGAGGAGACTTAGTGTTATGACACCCCGCTTATTCCTTGTTGTTAGTTGCCAGAGCGAAGAAATGAAAATATAAATAAATATTTCATTTCTTTGAGTGGAGATCGAACCCACAATCAGTCGCGTTTACAATCACTCACTTATGCTTTAAAAATACATATTTTTTTCGACTAGAATCTACGGCTTAGATTAGAGAGTAAAAATCAGAAAATCATTAAATAACTATACGACAATATTAAATATACGTAACAAAAAAACGTAATCCTATCCAACCTATATCAATAAATTTTACATGTCAATCATTCGGCCTTTTAAAACAGAACCCTGAAATAAAATTAAGGGAAATGAGGCGAGGCATCTACCTGTTACTCAGTTGCAGGAAATAAAAGAGGGATATAAAATGGTTTATTTGGTTCTTAACCGAGTGATCATGGGGCCCCCTCACTAGGACGAGTTTACGGCGTTTAACGACGTGCTGGTATCTTTTAGTACGAGAGCAGCAGTTAAATATATTTGTCAAGTTTTGGCCTTGTTTATTTCACCATGAGAGTTGCGTTAGAGGTGTAGGTACTTTTTATACTGAATACGTTTCATTTCACGTTATAAGATGTTTTTATATATTTTTCAGTCATTATAAATTATATTTTTTCTTATTATATAATAAAATATAAATTTTACTAAAATTAATGAATTTGAAGTGTGAAATTGAGAATTTTATGTGTAAAAGGACGAATTTAGTGTACACTTACAAAATTTAAGGCAAAAGAAAATAGAGCAATTATTTTTGTCACGATTTATCAGAGAAACACAAAAACATATTATACAAACATATTAAAAAAATAAATTAATAAAAATAATAGTAAGCTAAATATAAGTATTTCGACATCAACAATAATATAAGTCATTTTCACGTTTTCATTTCCTCAAAGGTGAATAAGGCGTCTGAAGTGTCACGCACTATGATTGACGTGACAAAACAGCGAGGGCTGTTCTCGCCAATCGATACAACATTTTATTTGCTTCCCACCATTTCCGTTTTCTATTTCCATGGTAAATTTTGACGTTAATACGTCAAAACAAACGCGAGATTGCAAAATCTGGCCATTATTAAAGCCATTCGCGACAGGTTGTAGGTTCAATTCCTTTTCGAGGAAATTAAACATTTAATATTTTCATTTCCTCGCTCTAGTAACGAGGCTAAGCGCGGTTGAGTTCTGCCACTCAACATGTAATGCCTCTAGAATTCGGAGGAAAGTGGGGAATGGAACCCCACTGAAAATGGGGAATGGAAGTGTCCTAATGGTTCTCAGCTTCCCTCTGCCTATTCTGCTAATAGTTAAACAAAAAACATAAGACCTAATGGAACATATATTATTTATTTTTATAACGTAAATATTTGTCATAATAAAACTTGGTTATACCTGAATCTGGTGATACTTCATTCATGATACGGTGTCGCCGAGCTGGTTTGATGGCGGAGCGAGGAGTTGAATAGTGGAAATCTATAGCATGTGTAGTAGGTACTTGTTGCAGAAAAGCGTGATATTATAATTGTGAATATAAATATTTTGCAAAATGTTTTTAAATTATATAAACCTGAATAATTGTCTTTTTTATGACATTAAATGGCTTAAAATGTGGACGTTGACACATGTAGCGCATTCGTAAGTGACAACAGTTAAATATTATTTTTCACTTTCATATTACTAATATTGTAGGAAAACAAAAAGTAAGATTTAACCACTGTCAAAAAATAAATAAATCAGCTTTACGCTATTTCCTGCACAAAGCAGGGTCGACAGAGGGAACCTAGTGTTAAGATACACCTTTCCCCTTTTTCCGCCGAATTTTCCGAGGTATTGCATGCTGAGTGGTATTGCAACGTCGGGATTGTGCTTTGGTGCTAGAGCGAAGAAATGAAAATATTCATAAATAATTTAAATATTAATAAATAATAATACATATTGAGGCCGTCATGGCACAGCAGCACGACGGTGGGACTGTAACGCGACGGTTGTGGGTTCGATCCACTCGAGGAAGTGAAATATTTATTCACGTTTATATTTCCATTTCTTCCATCTGGTGTCGAGGTAAAGCGCGGCGTTGAGTTCTGCCACTCAACACGCAATGCCTCCAGAATTCGTCAGAAAGTGGAGAACGGAGTGTCTTAACACTAGGTTCCCTCTGCCTACCCTGTTGTTTGAGGGATACAGCGGGAAGCTTAAAAAAAAAATTATTGCATAATACTAGCTTAAGTTAAATTATAGGTATAGGTATTGTATATGTGTACCTAATTCAGAAGGGTATTCGGTATACACGTCTTCACTGAAACTCGTTTTATCTCTGACTGGACTTATTACTTATTAGGCAACGCAGACGCCACTGCATGCACACACACACACACACACACATAATATAATATATACATAAGTACACAAACACTAATATAATTGTGTCCCTACAGTAGCCCTCCTCATGACAAAAAATATATATTTTCCCAACTTAGAAAAAAACAACATGTTTATGTTATTTTTTTACACACATAAAAAAACTAAATTCATATATATTTATGTGTACATAAACACTTGTTCAATGAAATATTTTTAAGTCTGAATTTCTAATTTTATAAAAATCAGTGCCGATTGAAAAAAAATCGATACAAACTTTCAATCCTTATTTCATCCCTTTAGGGTTAACATTTTTCAAAATACCTTCTTAGTGGATGTCCAGATTAGGAAAATAAACAACTGTCTAAATTTCACGTTTCTACCATCAGCGGTTACGGCTGTGCGTAGAAACAGGTATATGTCCTTTTATATATATAGATACAACAATTAAGCGTAGGCGTCTGAAAAATGCGAAATGTTTGGTGGTTGGAACCGTATGGACCTTGACCACCTTGACCACCGGTGGAGACAAACTAACAATTTCTGTTTCCTTGAGTTCTGGCCAAACACAACAATACCAGACCACCACATATAATTCATTTAGACATATAATTCACTAAAATATAGTAAAAATAAAATAGTGTGTGTGAACTAAAAAAATTATGCTAAAGTTTTGAAATATTTAAATACGCCTCAAATTCTATAAAAATCTTATACATATAATAATAAAATTCGTTGAAAAATGCGTTCATAGAACATTCCTAATATTGTGCTACCATACTCCTATGCCTGTTGACCAAGCAAAACATAGGGCTCTTAGATAACGGGGCCATATCGTATTGCTTTAGGAATTTAATGATTAATAGAAGGGTTTTGCTTATTCAAATTTAAACTACCTTTGTTAGAATAATTACATTTAGTATATAAATTATTATTTTTAGAAATGTCTGTGTCAATAGTGCAAGCTGGTTTGAGCTACTTCTGTATTCATAGATAGTATCGTATAGGGATAGATAGGCCAATTTGTTTTTGTTTAATTAACTTTTTACTGGTTTTTATGCTGGGATGACTAATATTCTAAATAATTCTAAAGGTAAATAATATAGTCTTATTTTATTATTAGAAATTTCACAATATACTTATCGCAGGTAGGAAGTGTCATTTGTTTAAACTGTAACTTGCAATCTGATACTTTCAAAGCTTGCATTAGGTACATGTCGGCGGACAGTTTGTCAGCTAATTCTGCGAAATCTAATACCGTCGGGTGGCTTATCGTTTAAATTCTATATACAGCATCCGCTGCCGTATTATCGCTACCTTTAATATGACGAAATGTAAAATTCACTGATATAAGAAAGTTGACGCATCCGCCTTGGACTTTCTTTATCACTATTAATTTTGGTAAAAACATATTGTAATGGTTTGTGATCTGAAAAAATAGTTAACTGTCGACCCTCTATTAAATATGTATTTGAAATATCTGTCGGCTGTAAATACTGTAAATATATCCTCTTATAATAGATTAGGCACATGCACATACACCTACTAGTATATAATAATATAATATATAAGATATGTACGCAAACACTAATATCATAGTGTCACGTCACTTGTCAGTACGCATAACAGAATATTTTAATTTCATTCAATATTCTCGGCATCGGTAACTCTATTCACTCGGTATATTAATAAAGTGACTTGAGGATCTCATTTATGTAGGTTTAAGCTGTAAAGCGTGTTTCCGTTAGGATAATCCGTATTGCATTACTTTTCTTGTTCACAATCAGTTTCACGCTCTATCCCGCACACAGCAGGGTAGGCATACGCTTCCCGTTGACGTTTCCACACTTTTTGCCGAATTTTTCAAGCATTTTGAGTGTTGGACCCTAACGCCGGGCTTTTGCCTTAGTGCCCAGAGCGAAGATGAAAAAATATTAAAAAATAACAATTCATTCCCCGGAACGGGGATCGAATCCACAACCCTTCCGTTACAGTTACACCCTTATCTTCGCCCCTGCGCCACGATGGTCTCATAATGTATGAATTTAATATACTATTATTTTTGAATTGAATTTTACATTACATAATTTCTTTGTAGGTATTACAAATACAATAAGTAAATAATATTTTTTTTAATATAGTTGTTTTTATTTCATTTTATTGTTTGAACCAGACTTAATGAAATATTTAAATTTTATTTTTCAGAAATAATGAAATATTTACTATTTCATTTCCTCGAGTGGTTAAGTCAAGTTAAAGTTCATTTTTTCGCTCTGGCAAAAAGCGGAGTTAAGTTCCGCCGCACGTCTAACGCTTTGGTTCAGCGTGAAACTAAAAGAATGTGTTAAACGCAATAAAATATCAACTAACGAGAGAGGGTGAACGGCGGCGGTGATTAAGGAGTTTTTACACATTTTATGAAAATAAATATTTCTCTCACGAGGAACGCTTTTAGAACCATATAAACGAATAACAGTGCAGTTCCATAGGCCTATGTTATTATAATACGTTGTGGATGTTCCACCCTACTTGCTTGGCTTGGCTTGTGAAGTTGTCAGCTGGTTAAAGGATCGCAATTTTACACGTTTATCATATTCTGTTGAATACATTTTGTGGAAGGCGGTCGTGGTGCAGTGGGTTCGATTCCCGGAATAAATTATTATTAAAATAATAATTAAAAAAAAATATTTTTTTTTTGCCTTGGCACCAAGGTAAATGCCCGGCGTTGAATTCCGCCAGTCATTACTCAAAGCTTCCAAAAAATCGGCTGAAAGTGAGGAACAGAGAGTGTTACTACTATAATTCCTCTGCCAACCATATGCGGGATACAGCGTGTATAATACAGTTCGTCAATTCGGGACCTATATTTTTTATGCGAGATAAGAACATAAGGTGTAATATAGATTTATTACTTTTATAACTTTTTGTATTTCATATCAGAAATTTACTCGACTACATCGTACTTCTGGACAAGCGAGGTTGTTTAATTAAAGTAGTTATATGAATTCTAGAACTAGTTCATTGAAATTGTAATATTGTGCAAATCTACATATATAATTGAAATTGAGATCAATGAAAGTCCCAAACCTATTATTTTACAATAAATCATTATACACTAATCGTCGTCCGCAACTTTGTTTGCCACTTTAAGATGTCAAACGTAAACTCTCTTTTTTTCCTTCTCCTCTTTCCAGTAGACTACTGCTACTAACTTATAGTTGAAATAGTATCTAATTTCGAGAAATCCTCTCCTAGTGCCTACACCTACCTACATACATATATCCCTATGCTAGGTACATACCAATTTTCATTTTCCAAATCCAGTAATTTCGTTTGTGCGTTGTATATTAAACAAAGTTCAAATCATTCTATAAAATATGAATAATTAGACATAAATATTTATGAAAAATACAATATCGACTAATAACTTATATAAATCTATTCTTATTTTTTGAGGATTTTGCACATCATAGCAACGATTTACGCGATGAGAGCGGAGTTATTTACGATAATTATTTTCACTGAGAGTGATTCATATGGGACTATATTAAAAATTCCTTACCGCGTGATTTATTATTACGTACAATAATAGTACCAAATAAATTGAATAATTCTTGATTAATGTATATAAAAAATGAATTTCAGCATTTTTTGACCTAATTAATGTATGTAGTGTTTTTGTTTAGGTTCACGCTGTATCCCGCACATAACATATAGTATAAGTAGAGGGAACCTAGGAACCTTGTATTAAGACATTCCCTTCCTATTAAGACACTTCCGTTTCCCCACTTTTCACCGAATTATGCTGCGTATTAATTGGAAACTCAACACCGCGCTTTGTCTCCAGCGAGGAAATGAAAAAAAATCAATTATTAAAATAATCTATTAAAATATTTAAAAAAACATTATATATTATAGTAGTAACACACTTATCTAAGTGAGATAAGAAAACCTCTCACTAGGGGCGGAAAGTGGCGAGCAAAGCCAACCATTGTCTCAACAAGTTCTTCAATAGTGCAAGTTTACTGAAGTGAGCGTACCAGGTATTATGGCGATACTAATTCTCTTATGGGAAATTTTAAATTAACTTGAAATGTTATTCCACACTTATATATATATTTTTTAAAATGTAAAAAAATATTCTTTAATGTAATAAAAGTATATAGTATAAAGAAATAGAGTTGTGTGTGTGTACAGTGGAGATAGAAAAATGTGTGGCTGTAGGAGAGGAGAGTTCCAGGTAGTGATAGACTAACTTAGCGTAGTCATAGAGCAGTTTTACACTAATATTTCATGTATAAATAGCATTAAAGTGATGCAATGCTGCATTATAAGGGTGCAACCTGTATATAACAAAACGTAAAAACCATTTAAAAATATCAATTAAAAGGTTTAACCTTTAAAAAAAGAAATCACAATATTTGTTGCCACACATTTTATATTCAAGCTTTTAAGTACTGCCTCCTCTACCAAGTGGACGTATAAAGCCTTTTTACGCGTCGTCGAAAACGTAATGTAAATAGCATTTCAACGATATATTTGTACGATTTTATTCTAATTTACAACATGTTATAAAGTACATCTTTTTTTTTTTTTTCTTTTAGCGTCACGCTGTATTCCGCACACAGCAGGATAGGCAGAGGGAACCTAGTGATAAGACACTACGTTCCTCACTTTCTGCCAAATTCTGGCAATGCGTGTTGAGGGGCAGAACTCAACGCCGCGCTTGGCCTCGACACCAGAGCGAAGAAATGGAAATATAAACGTAAATAAATATTTCACTTCCTCGAGTGGAAATCGAACCCACCACCGTCGCGTTAAAGTCACACCTTTGTGCCGCTGCACCACGACGGCCTCGAAATAAATATATTATTTCTTAAATTTTTAGGGTTCCGTACCACAAAAGTTTTGTTTGAAATTAGCCGCGTAATCAAAACCTGTAGGGTGTTTTCCGTGGACCTACAGTTATGAAATTTGCTGCAAAGAACTTACAAAACAAATAAAGGAAAAAATATCAGTTCATATATCTGCAAATTTAAATTTGTCATGCCAAATCAGGGCCTATAAGGTATTTCCCGTAGACTTACAATGATGAAATTTCATAAGAATGGATAACTTGCAGTACAAATAAAAGAAAATACCGAAAATGGAAATTTATATTTATAGTACAGATAAAAATTATTACAAATTTATAATTGTAGTTCATTTCACACAGAATCAGTGCATACGCCCGCAAACTTAAGTTTTTGTTGTACTTCCCGTTGACCTACATCTTGAAATTTAGTACAGAGCCCTCAATAGGCAAGTGTGACTCGCACTTGACCGATTTTTATTTCCTAATTATATACAATAAGAATATTGCTATTGAATTATTAGCAGATATTATTTGGTTTCATATAAACTTATATATATTATAACTTTTGAGAGATTTGTATTCAGTTGCCATAACCAATCTATACTAATATAATAAAGCGGAAGAGTTTGTTTGTTTGTTTGTTTGTTTGTTTGAACGCTAAGATCTCTGGATCTACTGGATCGATTTACTTTGTTTTTGTTTTGTATGAAAGCTGCATTCTTCAGAAGTGCTATAGGCTATATAATATTACATTACACATATATACTAATAAATTAAAATACTTTCTAATTTGACATGCAATTTATTCTGCCATGTTAATAACAACCGTCGTCGCTACACGACCGCGTTCGTTACCGCGTCATTTTGATATTCATCCTTATGAAAATAAATATAATAGTCACTTTTAGCATTTCATCTAGATTGAAATTATATTTCTATAGAAATTATATTCTTATACTTCAAGCAGGCGTAGCCGCGTCCGGGTCCGCTAGTATAATTATAAAATAGGTAATATATATCAACAATTAATATAACCATCACATTGTCGATATTAAATTGACTGGAAGCGAATATAAACAAACACTCAACGACAAGTCTCGTATTTCCAAAGCTTATAATACGAAACTTAGCTTCGCCTTTATTCAAAACATTACACTACTCGCTGGAAAAAAGCAACCTTTGAAATTTCTTCAACCGTTCAAATGCCAATCGTATAAAAACGTGCACCAAATACGAACAGAAATTTATTGAATGTGTAATTTTAATTTAGACACAATTTATATTAAATATGTATTTTTAACATGTAGAGGCCAAGTAGTGACGCAACACAAGTTGTGAGTTCGATTTCCACTCGAGGAAATGAAACATTTGATATTTGCAGTGCAACGTTGCGTTCCACCACTCAACACGCCTGCCTACAGAATTCGGCGGAGAGTGGGGAGCGGAGAGTCTTAACACTAGGCTCCCTCTGCTACCTGCTCTGTACCCTGCTACATGCGGGATACAGTGTAAAGTTAAAAAAAAACATTTTTAATTAGATTTAAAAATTTTTTTGAAACTTATTAAACACTCAGTTACAATAGTTAAAATGGACATCAGAACAAAATGGACCTCGTCATTTACTTAAAATCGATTTGCATAATACTGTTATTTAATGTCTAATACTACTTAAGTCATTTCAAAGGCAATTTACGAAACCTTTTGAACGCGGCAACAGGATTTCCATCAAACTATACAATTATTGTACAATTTCCTGAGGGCTCTGCGGTTGCTGGGAAAAATATTACTTTGACTTGAAATTTATAGCAAGGCTGAACGTGATACATAAATGAAAGATTAATAAGATTACATGAGTAATTCAATACTAAAAAAAAAAAACAAATAAGGATTAAAACCCGTGCCTCTTGGATACTATCTCGAGCTCGGCTCTACGTTCGTATAAAAATACGTCTTCTGTAACATTTTAAAATCCTTTGTCTGAAGCAACACTTTAAAAAACGCAAAAATATTTTAAATTTAACTTTATTAGTATTTTAATTATTGCATTAAATTTTTTAAGATTTTTCATTTTTTTATTCTCATACAAAAAAAGCAATGTTATGGTTTTATTATAATAAAGATTCTAAAAGGAAATTAAAGTAAGACGACGTTTTAATTAACTCTCATAGAGTTCTATTCAGTTTATAGAAAGCATTGTGTGTTGGTTAGAGGCGTTCCATGTCAATGTCACAACGATACGCCACAGTTATTAAATAAATTTAAATTAAAAACATTTTTTTTTGTATTTTAAATGAAACTATTGTATTTAACCAGATTAATCGCATACATTTATAAACTTGATGTTTCGAATATTTTGCAGTGGTCGGTGATCACACGTGGTGGTAGACTGAGGTAGCATCCTTCTGTCAGATAACATGAAGGCTGGCAAGGCACACCTGTAGTTCCTCTGGTATTACACGGGGTCGTCGGCGGCGGTGATCACTTACCATCAGGTTACCCATGTGGCTACCGCCAACGATTTCTTAATTGCCTCGCGTATTGCCCTGGATTCGTGCAGAAAGAGCGGACTATATCTTGTCCTCTCTGCCATATTGAAATTAGGCAGTTTTGTATATCAATAGCCTTGAGGATCATTCTAGGAATATATCTATTTTCCTTAGCGAGGATTTCGGATTTATCATGGCTGATGTAATGGTTGAGTTTAACCACAAAATGTTCATACACTGACTTCGATACGTGCCCATTCTTGATATCGGAGATGTGTCCCTTCGCCCTGACACCGATGCTTCTCTATATTTGATCGATGTATGACAAAGCCACGGTCATAATTTAGTTGTCATAATTAATGTTGATATCCGAATATTAACAACAAAATCTAGAACAATTGTAGCAAAAAAACCAACGTGGCACGATGAGAATGTACTCGTACAGCTTAATTAGCTAGCTGTAGCGCTTAGATAGTAGCGAGTGGGAATTAAACATAACTTTGAGCTTTCAAAACTTTTATACGAATTTTCAATACACCAATGTTTGTTTATTTCTTTAATTATTTATTATATAATACAAAAATGATTTCAACTATAATATACTGTTAAATTTTCAAAAAATTGAAAACGCATGCACACAAAACAATATGTATATTAAAATTGTAATTTGATTGCCAAAACCCTATCAATGATATATGGTTTGAAAATAAACATATATTTGTAAGAGCCAGGGCAGTCGTGGCACAGGGGCAGATGCGTGTGACTATAAACGCGACAGATTGTGGGTTCGATTCCCACTCGAATAAATTTTAAATATATAGCATTAGAATTTCTTAGTATCAAGGCAAAGCAAATTTGGCTAAAAGTGTGGCCCGGAGTGTATTACCACTACGTTCCCTCTACCTACTGCTACATGCGGGATACAGCGTGAAGCTGAAAAAACAATGAAAATAAATATATAAAATCTTAATAGATTTTAATTATCTACATAGCAGTTTAATTTGAATTAGAAGCAATATTGTTAGCATTTCTAAGTTATTTAGTATGGAGCGTGATAACCACATCAGTACGACGAAGTGAAAATATTAATTAGCTGAGCTCATCTTACAACTTGTAATCAGAAAGCATGAAATTAATGTGACGATGTTATACGCGTGTTAAACAAACATCGAATAATGGCCCATAAATAGGATATGTTGCAGTAGTTTATACTGGAATAATATTTAATTTTAATTACTCATTCACTTTTTAATTATTCAGGGTTCCTTATACAAAGGATTAAGGGAACCCTTATAGGATCACTTTGTTTGTCCGTCATTTATCTCTTGATTGTTTGGAGGTATCATACTGAAATGAATATCAAATAATCAAGTCTCGGCCCCTTGGAGCTTTAGTTTTTCGTAACCAGTCAAAGCAGGCACCAACCATGATTTAAATTGAAGCTAAACCTAGAATACTCTCAATAGTTACAATTATTTAAAAAAAGTGCGGTGTTGAGTTCCGCCGCTCCACACTGCGTCACACGCAAAAAATCGAGAATTTGGCGGAAAGCGGAGAACGGAGTGTCTTAACACTAGGCTTTCTTTATCAACCCAGCAATTCGGGAACAAATGTGCTACATTTTTATCAATAAATTAAAGAAAATATATAAACCATAATAGAATATCTAAAATAGTTCATTTGAATTACGTATATCGGAAATTGAGAGCAATATTCGCTCTCATAGCAATTCTAATATGCTATAATGAAATATTGGAATGAATAAATGAATTCTGAAAACGAAATACATCTCTCGTACAACTAGTTATTGTATGAAAGAATTATCTAGTATTATTTAACCTTGCTTCATTTGAACACCATTGTTAGTAGTTTATTAAGATTTATTGTTAGAATACAAATACATATACAGAGGTCAATTGTGGCGCAGGGGCACAAACTGCGACTGTGAACGCGAAAGGTTGCAGGTTCGATTCCCACTCGACGAAATGAAATATTTAATATTTTCATTTCTTCGCTCTGGTGTCGAAGCAAAGGCGTAGAATACCGCCACTCAACACGCAATTCCTCCTCGTATCATAACACTAGGTTACCTCTGCTTACCCTGACGTGCGTGACGTTAAAAATATATATAATACTAGTGGGCCCGGACGCGGCTACGCCCGCGAAAATATAAGCCTAAATCATTCAAATAAGTTAAAAAATAATAATAAGTGGAGATTTATTATTAGAAAAAATATCTGAGTAACCGAAATGAACAAACCAAAGAAGTAAAAGTAACTAAAGGAAATTATTAATATTAGAAAAAAAAACCTAAAGTTTGCTGTGCGCGCGTACTAAACATTTTTCTATATTAAATAATTATTAATTTTTGCGAACAATATTAAATAAAATCTCAAATGATTAAAATTACGATATTTTAAGTGTATAACATCGGTATAGATAACCGAACTGAGATAAATTAATTATAAGCAGCAAATAATTACATAAAAAATAATAGTAATTCGAAAATCTATAAAAATTTACAAAATCATCAAAGTCATCCGCCCGTTCGCGTCGGTCATACTCATATTATGCCGCCCGAAGGCTAGGTCATTTGGAATCAGTCACATCTTAATTATTTATTAGAATGTTATACAGTAAACTATAATTTCCATCTAGATGAAATGCTAAAAGTGACTATTATATTTATTTTCATAAGGATGAATATCAAATTATAGAAATCATCTAATTTTTGTTAATGATTTGTATAAAGAGATTTGTACAAATCTATATCGGCGCGCACTATGTATGCATTAAGCAAACTCACTGTGGGGTGACGTTTTCTTAAAACAGCAAACTTTGCAAGCCGTTGCTTAGCAACGCGTAGCGACGATTGTTATTAACATGGCGGAATAAATTCCTTGTCAAATTAATTATTTTAATATATTGGTATATAACGAAAATATTACAAATATGAGAAAAAAAAAGTATCCTATGTTCATCCCGGGACCCTCAAGTATCTCTATATGAGTATTTTATCACAATTAAATTAGCGGTTTGGCCCTGATTGCGGAAAAGACAGACAGACAGACAGACAGACAGACAGACAGACAGACAGACAGAGTTACTTTCGAATTTATAATATAGGTATGGATATACATGTTGAATATTTATTATTTAAAAGATCCTTACGACGCATGTTATATATAGTTCTATGTCGATGAATTTGATAGAATAATTGATTAAAATACCATAAGTATTAAATAATAGTTGTATTTCCTTTGAAAGGTTTTTTAAATACACCTAATATAATAATTAAATATTTTTATAAGGATGTAAATAGACGGACGGACGGATGTAAATTATGTATGAAGAGGCTAATGACTGTGAATTAACAATTCTTCTACCTACACTGATACGAAAAATTTTCTTTTTTTAACTAATCATAATTAATTCTTGCGTCCTCCTATAATATAAAAATGTATAAGTATTGGTACTTAGCAAGTCTTAACATAAACCAGTTGGTCTATTTTCGTACGAGATATTCCCTAAAATGGTTTTTCGTTTATATAATTTGTTATGATAAGAGGTAATCTACGAATATTTCACTAGCTAATTGGTGAACTATTTATTATCACTTTTATCAATGTTTGTTCCATTAGAATGATATGTCGGGTTGTTTAAATAAAATAGTGCGATCAACAGGAAGTTTGACACCGAGGGTTCCGTACCAATTTTAGGATTCTAGGTAGCCTCTGATTAGGCGTCACATCATCACATGGTGACCCTGCCAGGCGGTGTGCGTGCAAGTGTCCTTAGGCATGCACACCACCTCGCCTTGAAAAATTACAAAAATATATATGGAAGTTATTGAAATTAAAAACTTAATGAGCGAGAAACGAAAAAAAAGTTAAAGTTAGTAATAAAAAGAAATATGAAGAATAAATAAGAAATTTAACATCTGAAGCGTGAATCGAGTTTTTAAACAGAAATAATATAAATATTAAACAAGTAATTTCATACGAAATGTTGAATATTTATTGTTAGTTTAAATTATTTGATTTTTTTTCAAGAATTTAATTACATATATTTATAAATGTAAAAAATGTAAGTTTTATATCTAACTATATTCGTGACATTGGGAATACAATATTTTATATAATAACAATTCTTAAGTTGATTCTGATTAATCTTTAAGAACAGATATGTTTAATATACTTAGGGTTCCGTTTCTTCTTTTTGAGGTACGGAATCCTAAAAGTACATAACAATGCCATTAGCTTTGTATATAGCTGAATAATTATACAGGTACTCAAAATGTTTATTCTTGTAACGCAACAGAAAATATAGAAATTTCAAAGAAAACTTATAAAGCAGTTGCTTTACGGTTGCGGTTAATTAATTAACTATTGAAGATTGCCTTCTCGTTTGAGTTCACTTTACCTGAACAAGTCAATATAATTACAAAACACAACTTTACTTTAATTATTTATGTATTTACGAGAAAAATCAATTTCTTTTTCTAATTAGAAGTGTTTAATGTTGTGTTATACAACCAATGGACATTTTAAAGATTCACTAAATTTCAAATCGAAACTTGTAATGATTATATTATTATATATTTTTATTTAAACTTCACGCTGTATCCTCGTATTTAGAGAGGACATAGAGTTAAGGCACTCTGTTTGTCACTTTCCGTTGAATTTACAAAAAATATATAAAACCACCAATCCTGAAAACTTCTAAAAGGTAAAAAAAAAAAACAAAAATGACATACCTGAAGCTAATATTTATCGTATGGCAAAAGTCTTTTGTACCCGACGTAATAAAGAGATTCCGGAAATACATTACGAGCAGGCGGGCTCACCCGTGACACTAATATTGACAGCTCTTGTTAAAATCACTGAATCGTGGAATAACAAAAAGATTTATTTCCTTTCTTTTAAAAGGTAATGCTAAAAGCATTTTAAGTTATTATATATTTCAACATATATTGTAATTGAGTACCTGACTGTTATAATTTATGTTATATTAGCTAAAATAAATTTGAAGGAAAGACTTACACAATATCCACAAGAAGAATTACACAAATATCCAACTAATTTTGAGTAATTTAATAGATTTTGTTGCCTCATGCACAACAACTTTGCTAAAGATTATTTATAAAATAAATTAGCTTCACGCCGTATCCCGCACACGGCAGGGTAGGCAGAGGGAACCTAGTGTTAAGACACTCCGTTCCCCACATTCTGCCGAATTGTGGAGCATGGTATGTTGAATGGCAGAACTCAACGCCGCGCTTTGCCTCGACACCAGAGCGAAGAAATGGAAATATAAATAAATATTTAAATTAATATTTCCTCTTTCGTGGGGATCGAACCCACAACCGTCGGGTTCCCGTCCGGGAATGAATTACGTACATTTTCTCGTTTTGGTCATACAAAATGCGGCGTTGAGTTTCGTCACACAATAGACGCAATGTCTTGCCACTAGGTTCCCTCTGCCTACTACCTTTGGGGGAAGAAGCGTGAAACTGTTTTTTAAATCATATGTTATCCAAACGAGAACAGAGTTGAAAATTATAATAATAGTTTTTAATAGAGATAGCAAGCACACTTACTATTGAGTAAATTGCTTTGTTATTAATTTCGCTTTCACATACACAAAAAAACAAAAAATCGTTCATTTCATTGTTTGAAACTTTACGACAGTTGAAACTGAAACAGAATCGGACGCGAGTTTTAACTAAATACAATGGGTAAAAATAATCGTTACACGTTATGCCCTTCCAAAGTCGGCGGCAGTAATAACTTTAAAAGCATCTATCGAAATTACATTGCACTAGCTAGGACAGACAAGTTTTATCACTATTTATAACTCCGCCCAAATACAACTTCCCGCTGGAACTACCCCCAAAAGTTTAAAAATCAAATTTCGTATACAATTGTTCCAGGGGTTGTTTCAAAAAAGGTTACTTTTTCACAGTGAATATTGTATTTTTGTATGGCAGCAATGTTACTGAAATATTCATGGTCTCTGTGCAATATTGGTACCATTGTTGTGTAAAGCTTTGGCATTTTGATAGCAGTGATTTAGTTTTCATAGCACTTGAATTGAAAAAAAAAATGGATTCTCTGCTGTTTATACGTTATACGGTATAGGGGTTGTCCTGTCATTACATACCCGTATATCCTTAATTACACTGTACGAGTTTTTCAAATGTGTATGTAAATGCCAGTGCAGCAGTACTTAATTGAAAATAGAGAGCATAAAAATATTCTTTTTTTTATGGAAAAAGACATGACAAACGAGCGGACGGGTATGATAAGTGATCGCCGCCCTCGACCCTGCGGAACACCAGAGGAGCTACAAGTGCGATGCCGGCCTTTGATGTGGAGATTCTTATTTACTCTACCGTCGTGTAGAGAAGCTTGATCGAATATGTACGAACACTTTCAAAAGGCAGCAAGATACCACGTGCGTTCTCTATCTTCAAAGACTCTCAAACCAAATGGTTTGAACACATGCTGGTTTGGCCCTATTGTAATTAGTATGTTCTTTCATTCGTAGACAATATAAGTTGATATTTGAAGTGACAATAATAACTATGTGAATTAATTTTTTATAGGAAAAAGGAAATTTAAAATAAAATTATGTTGCTTACAACAGTTCTACGCTTTGCTACTTTTAAAGGGTTCTGGCCCTAATAACATAATTTTAGTACAAAGTACAAAGAAGTGTACCGACATTGAAATATCTAAATAATTTAGCTATTATAGTACTCACCTTCACTCAGCAATGGTTGTGCGTCAACATCCGGTTTTCCAGCGGGGCAGAGCGGGAGCGCGGGAGACGAAGATACTGGGCCACCTTCTGCTTCCGCCTGTAAGGGGAAAACTCGTTATAATTCCATCTTTATAAGTATCAACGCTAAAAAAAATTATTATTATGCATCATTTTATACTTCAGATGTTTTTTTTAAATATTAATCATAATATTGAATTTAGTTTTATAAATAATAAAATAATATAATAGTATAAAATATTTTTTTCATGTGACATTTCTATACATACATGTTATACCCAAGGCTGAGGAATTTGTTGCATTTGACCACGTGAGCGAAGCCGTAGGCAAAAATAGTGATTATAATAATAATAGTTGTACAACAAAAAATTAACTTGCCAATGAAACTATCTAAAAATCATATACCCAAAACCTATAAAAGGTCTCACGAGATTATAACTTTTTATATTCATATTAAAGTAGTTTTAAGTGGACCCCTTTAAAAAGTTTAAGTGATGTGCAAACAACATTTGTGTAGAAAGTTCAAAACTTACATTCTTACCTTTCCCGACGTTAATATCTGCTGACATTTACGCGATTTTTCAAAATACTCAACATTCTAAAGCAAAATCTCATTGAAAGTGTGGAATATAATATATTTAAAATTAAAAGAAGAAATAATACTTGAAAAATCATCCGCAACATCATATTTGAAATAATAATATCATTTATCGTTTTTTATACAACAATTTTTGTACATTAATGACGTATGACGTTTAAGATTATAATTACAGATAAGAAATTTAGTACTGTTAGTGAATGATTGACATTTGGCATGTAAGTAGTTTATATTGTTTAGTGAAGCGTAAAGTAGAAAATAGTTCTCGAAACTTCTAGAGGATCGGAAAAATTTAAAATTTTCCATATTAAAGTTCACGCAACAAAGTTGTGACGACTAGTTTACAATAAAAAATAAAATATTGCCATTATCAATATGAATATTTATTTATTTACTAATTTGTGTTTATTATTATTCGTTTTATATAACAATTTTTAACAAAAAATGTCTAACTCAGGGAAAAATAAACGGCGTGAAAATTTCCGTTCACGCCATGATTTATTTAGGCTGGAAAGTGAAAAGAAGGCAACATGAGATTTTATCAGTTTGGCCTCCTGCCGCATAAAAGCATGAGATAAATGAAGTTATATAACGGAATATTACCTAATAATAAAGGCATTGTTTATAGTTCGCTATTATCATGTAAATTTGATAAAACCAATAATAAAATAACTAATTCTTATACCTTTAGAAGATAGATTTATTTTATAACAAAAAGATAACATTTATTTTATAACTGTACATATAAAAAAAATCTTTTCCTTGTAAACTTTCACAGAATATGGAATGCTAGAATGGTAATGTTCGAGCATTATGAGGATTATCTGAGAAACGTCCTGAAGCCACTTTAAAGCGCAGCATAAAATAATATGCAGATGTGAATTTACTACCTGAGCTCGACCTCAACCACTTACTGCAATGTCATGATAACATTCAAATAGAATGAATTATTATTATTTTAATCTTAATCTATTCATTTATTTCATTTTCATTGTATTTTTAACGACTTCAAAAAAGGGGTAATGGGTTTGTCGTGAATATATTGGAATTCTATCAGCTTCACGCTATATCCCGCACATAGCAGAGGGAACATAGTGACACTCCGTTCCCCACTTTCCGCCGTATTCTGGAGGTATTGCGTGGCGTTGAGTGGCGGAACTTAACGCCGCGCTTTGCCTTGACACCAGAGCGACGAAATGGAAATATAAATTAAAATAAATATTTCATTTCTTCGAGTGGGAATCGAACCCACAACCAGTCACGTTCACAGTCACACTTTGTGCCTCTGCGCCACGACTGGCCTCAATAATAATAATAATATATTGATGTCTACACGTGTACGCCATTTATTTTATTAAAAGTTATTTAAAAATATTGCTTTTACTAAGACCTGTGTTTATTAAGAACATACAAACAGAAACCACTTTGGAAAACAAGTCTGATGAAAAGTACATACAGCTTATACAGCTTAGTGGAAGAGCTTTTGCTCAGTTTCAGCTACAATGTTATATTTTATTTGAAAATATTAAATATAAAAATAAAATGATAATTTGGAAAATATTCCTTCAACTATTGATTGATAAGTTTCAAATATTTAGTAATAAAGTATGAAATTAACCACTAAAAAAGGTATTTTTTTATAAATCCTTAAGGGAGTTAAGTCATGAAATTCTGTTCAATTTTATTCTAAAATGTAAATTTTTAGAAGATGAATTTATCGTTGACAAAAAATAATAAATTTGGTGTCAAATTCTCCAAATATTTTAAGACATATTTTATTCTAGATTATAATGAAAAACTTTCCATTAATTCATCTTTTTATCCCGTACTTTTCGTTACTGTACGTTATTAAGTAGATCCCGCGGGATAAGTGAAAAACCAACCCACAAAGTATTTTTGAGTCCTGAGGGAATTGAGGGCACTCGTCTATATATTATACCCTATGACTTTAAGGCCCGTATTTATAAGCCTCTATCAAGTCTGAGATCGATCTTGAGATGCCGTTTTCATTCATAAATTACATATCTATGAATGAAAACGGCTTCTCAAGATCAATCTCAGACTTGAGACCGTTTTATAAATACAAGCCTGAATATTCGTATAAATAAAGTGAATTTAAAAAGACTTTTAATTTAACAATAAGCACGTTTAATAAATAAAATCATTTTATTCTAAACATTTTCAAAATACAATAGCTTTACCATTTTGAAATTTTAAACTCTAGTTTAGCAGCTAAAATTTCTAAATATTTTCTTCGTTCTCGTTTATACCTATTATATATATTTCTTATTTTTCTCACAATCTCATTCAAGTGCAAATTCAAGTTGATAAGGTACAGAACTAGCTTTTGTACGCCGATAGGTTACAGTATTAACAATAAGGATCCAATATTAGCATTTCAGAGCACTTACGACTGTCAATGTCGACTAGGCCATTTGTAATATAGATTTATTCATTGAATTTAAATAGGTCACTGACGGCTTTAGAGAGATCTAATAGGACATTGTTAATACTTTATAGTGTGTTTGCATAGAAAACGATGCTACCGCAGGGTTACAGGTTCAAATTTTGTATATATACATATGACTTGGAATAAGCTTTATTTAAATAAAAAGCTTTTATTTGAAGAAAATACTTTGGAGCTTAATTGATTTGAGGTCGTCGTGATGCAGATGCCCACGCGTGTTACAGTATACACGACAGTTGTGGGTTCGGTTCCGATTCGAGAAAATGCCATATTTCATATTTTTTCGCTCATTTCTTCGCTCTGGTGTCGAGGCAAAGCGCTTCGGTGAGTTTCACCACTCAACACACATTGCCTTCAGAATTTGGCGCAAAATGGGTAGTGGAGTGTCTTAGCACTAGGCTCCCTCTGCCTACTCTGCTACATGCGGGATACAGCGTGAAGCTTAAAAAACTTGGACTGGATTTTTGATAAAAATAAACTAAAAGATTTCTCATAAAATGCTAACGCGATATTTTTGTTGTTCGCAGGCTGCTAACAAATAAAAAGTAAAAAGATAATAAATCTGGTTTTGCAACCTGAGGCTAAAATCTAAATACCAGTTTTTCGTACAACTTATCCAAATATTAATACGTGAAGCAAAAACTTTGTACGCCTTTATACGAAAATTATGCGGGCGGAGGAGTTTGAAATTTAGCACAGTTATAGTTTATATAGCGAATGAGTGCAGAATGCAAATATTTTTAGCTTTGCATATATGCAGCATCACGCTGTAGGCATAGGGAACCTAGTGTTAAAACACTCCGTAGCCAACTTTCTGCCGAATTCTGGGAGCATACAGCTCTTGACTACAGATTTTGGAGGAAAATGGAGCACGGAGTATCTTAACACTAGGTTCCCTCTGCCTACACTATTCTGTGCGGGATTAAGCATGAAGCAAAAAGTATATATATTTAAATTTCTGGGAAAAGATTCATAGAATATTATTATTCAATTAACCAAACATCTTTTATAACTGTTATAACTTTATCACCACTAGCAACAGCCGAGGATACATCGGGCTGACTTACCCCAGTCTGTTTCCGAAGTTCCTATCATTAATTAAGAAGGCATTTCTCAGATTATACTCAACTCCATCATCGTTAGCGTGCTCGTTAGTTTGTGTCACTTCAAAACTTACATAAATATTTTTTTAATTGTTTGTGTTTTTTTTTCCAAAGTAGTATATGTAGGATAAAAAGAAGACAGAACAAAAATGTAATTACAATCTGTGGGTTATGTAATACCAAAATGTTCGTTGTAGATGCTATTATAAGTGGAAATATTTCAACAACAGTCATTATGTTTTTAATGAAGGATACACTCGCATAATTTGTATTTTTTAGCTCAGTAAGCAAGCGAGGCCAGTCGTGATGTAAGGGATACAAACTTGTATCCGTAAACGATAGATTGTGGGTTCGATTCCCACTCGAGGAAGAGAAATATTTAACATTTCCATTTTCTCGCTCTGGTAACGAGGCAAAACGCGGCTTTGAGTGCCGCCACTCAACACGTAATGGAGAACCGAAGAGTTAGAGAGAAAAGAGATGGAAACAGAGTATCTTAATTATACGCTCCTAGGCTCCCTCTGCTTACCCAGCTACATGCGGGATACATCGTGAAGCTAATAAAGTGAAAAAAACATTAACCAAACTAAATAAAAGCGTACATCTTTACATTTCCCTCTAAATACCTATATACATATATGTTAAAATATTATTTGAAAATGCAGCCTCAGCGCAGTGAGCAATGGTACTTAAGCACGTTCGCCGGAAGCTTTTAACAAACAATACTTTCATTATTTTGTATGCAACCTTCTGATATAAATATTGCATTACGTGGTATACTCGCACCGGATTACGGGGTAATGTGATACATCTACATGTATTTAAGTACTTTTTTTATCAGCTTCACTCTGTATCCCGCACACAGCGGGGTAGGCAGAGGTAACGTAGTGTGAAGATACTCCGTTCCCCACTTTTTGCCGAATTCTGCAGGCATTGCGTGTTGAGTGGCAGAACAAATGGAAATATAAGCGTAAATAAATATTTCACTTTCTCGAGTGGGAATCGAATCCACAACCGTCGCGTTACAGTCACGCCCTTTTGCCTTTTGCTCTATGTATGGTACATTTTGAGTGGCTGAAGTGACTCTCTGCGAGTTACAACGAAATGATAAATTTGAAGTAAAAATAGATTATAGCCTACATCGATGAATAGAGTATTTAACACAGTTTTTTTTGCAATTCAAATTAATAGAACTTATAGACTAATATAGAAGTATAGATTACAGCTCTTCCTACGCCTTACTTTCGGTTGTGTTGCTAGTGTTTTTTTAGCTTCATACAGCAAAGTAGGCGGAGGGCACCTAGTGTTAAGATACTCCGTCCCCACATTCCTCCCTGTATGTTGAGTGATGGAACTCAACGTCGAGCTTTACCTCGACTTGAGGGCAAAGAAATGAAATTATTAAATATTAAATTATTTAATTTCATTTCAGTTCATCCATTACAGTAGATATACTGTACACGGGTATATAGAATATTTATTTTTCTTAACCCAACCGCCGTAGGCTACTTTGGAGGGACTGATGGACATAACAACACATAATTATATATACATAATGTTTACTCCAAAAGGAAACCATAATGTTGCTTGACCCTTTCAATTTACCTCCACAGAAATGAATAGGAATAGGAAAAGTGCTTTTCAAAATAAAAATAAAGTAACAAGATATACTATACTATAGAAAGTAATCCGATTTGCATTCGAAACGTAGTCTAAATCACGTTTGAGAGTGCTTACGGGCTGACATTTTAAAACCTACTTTTCCGGGATTTTCACAGAAGTTAGAATTAATATATTGTTTTCATTTCGCTTCGGACATAAGAATCTAGTCTAACTCTTTTTATTACTTACTTTTCTTTCAATTTTCGAAACATTATATTTTAAGTGATGTAACTTAACGCCGTGATTTGTTTTATCAGTGCCAACCCACGAAAATTGTGTTTATAGTCAAACACTGTCATTACGCGAAGTCGCGATGGACTCTATTATACTTTTTGTCGTACTTGACAATTTCTGGATTCTAACCACTTAAAACTTTAAAATAAAGAATGATATTGAAGTAGTAAATCCTTCGAGCCACTAAATATTTATTTTATCATTACTAAGCATATTCCGTGTACGTATATTACATTATATTAGAACGGTGCCTAATTTCGCATGATATTACAAAGGAATGAAACGAGTTGGGCCATACAATAATAGATCTAACATCATAAGTTAAATTTTGTTTCAGAAAGTTATATTACGTACCTATATTAATATTTTATTATTGAAGGAAGGTTTAATTAAAAAAAAATTAAATTCTCTATCTGTTGGCGTCTGTTGCTAAAATGTTGTTGATAGCATATTCTAATGGTTCTAAGTTCGACGAAAGTAACAAAATTTAGGCGGAAAATTTAAACAATAACATTGTTTTTTTGGCCAGATATGGCCCGGGGGCACTATAAGCGCGACAGCTTGGTTCGATTTCCACTCGGTGAAATGAATTTTTCATTTCATATTTTCATATCCTCATGTGGTGGAAATTGGAGAATGGAAGTGTCTTAATAGGAACGGAGTGTCTCAACACTAGGTTCCCAAGTTCCAACTCAGATGAGTGTGGAATAATAGCGTGAAGTTAAAAAAACGTTATGTAATGACCCACCTACCTATTTTGTTATTATGCAAGATTTTCTTAAAGATAGGCATTTATTATATAGACAATAAAAGTAACAAATTATATCATATTTTTAATATTTACTATTTCTGATAGATATTCTAAATTATAATGTTGAAAAAGAAAACAAAACATATTATTGGCATAACCAATGACATTGGCCATCTTTTTATTTTTTTTATGGAGAAAGGACAAGGCAACCGAGCGTTCGGGTCACCTGATGATGATCACCGCCGCCCACGATCTTCGACACATTTTAACAAAAACCATAAAAAATACTCAGTTTATTTGATACAAAATTTAAATTGGAAACAAATTCATTATTATTTAAAAAAAAATTGGACGTCCCGGTCCGCATTTACTTTTGCATTATTAAACATAAATTTTCCGATTTCTGCGACACAATGAAATGGCAGTTTTATTCATAGCTTTACGTAAAATGAATAAAAAGAAGAAAAACAGTTTCATTTTAACGTATAGTATTTTATGACAATCATATAGTTGACGTTTATAGGGTTCCGTATTTCGAAAGGAAAAAACGGCGCCGTTATAGGATTACTTTGTTGTTTGTAGATCCTTTTTCTCAGGAACGCGTGAAGGTATCAAGCTGAAATTTATATTAAATATTTAGGTCTACTCTCTCTTGGACCTGTGATAAAATTAAACTTCTAAGGCAATGTAATTAAAAGATATAAGCGTTTATGCTGCAAATTTTCGCAAATATTCGAAATTCGTAAAGGAATTTGGCACGAAGTAAGAACTTGCAATACAAATAAAGGAAAAAATCTGAAAAGTGAAAATTTATTTTGAAAATATATATGTTTTTTATTTATTTAAAATTTATTTATATAAAAAAAACTTTAATTTAAATTAACTCTGAAACAAATCTTATTTATGGGAAACCTTTTGTCAAAATTAAATTAAAATAGCCGTCGATATTTTAATTTTATTATTTTAATATTAAATAAAAGAAAAGTAAAAAAAAAAATTTAAAATCTGGCTTGCATTTGAATGCACTTAAAAGTATAAAATAAAGTTTTCCTTTGAAACTTTTAATTTGAACTAATAACGTCATTACACAATTTATATGACTTAACAGCTTGTCGTGAGATTTAAATTCTCGTATTTATTTAGTTTCAGTTATTATTTAAGACTAAGTTTTTATTTAATTTACTTGTTTATCTACGCAAATTTTATACTTTATAACACATTTAAATAAAAGCTGAAGTTCTTTTAGTTTTTAATTTACTTGAGAGAAGAAATGAAAATATAAACTTAAATAAATATTCCATTGACTAGGGTAGGGATCGAACCCATAACCAGTCGCGTTTACTCGGGTCTCTGCGCCACGACTGGGCGCAAATGGTCTCAGTCTGTTCATTTCGTTCAACGCATCATTGTTAGTGTAAAGTCGTTTGCTGGTTAATCTGAAACAATTTAGTTCTTCATTGGCCTTCTAATGGTTTTACCCCCCTACGAGCCTATGTAAACAAAGGCTTAATTCGCATTCGTATTCTCAACAAGTCATTTAATACCCTAAGTAAAAAAGCATAAAAATATTAGCCTATCTATCATATTTAAAAAATCGTGTCATTCTATTTTTTGAGTTATAAGAATAACCAAGTAAACCCTATCATTTGACATTCATTTCGTAGAATATTTTTGTTATTGTTTTAGTCCGCCATCTTAGGTGTTTCGCCATGTTGGATTTAGAATGACACTAGACAACTACCTCGGTGAAGATATCTGTATTAATATTTGTTAAAATTATTAATATCTTTTTGTAAAACCCGAACAAACTTCTCTTCTTAGCTTCACGCTTGATCCCGCATGAAACAAGGCAGAAGGTCCCTAATGTTAAGGCACTCTGCTCCCAACTTTTCGCCCTATCGAGGAGGCATTACATGTTAAGTGCTGACGCCAATAGGAATAAAAATAAATCGAAATAGAATCTACTCGTAATTCTACTCATTCTTGCATTGTCATTGTGACTGTTAAATCTTATTACTACTGACAGTTCACGTGCGTGTACAAACAAGGGTAAGATAGTATTGGTATTACGGATATCTGACTCGATGGGCTTAACCAGAGAAGCCGTTGGAAATCTACTATAAATTTACTATTGTTAACTTGTTATATACATATATTATATGTATATATTATAATCTCTTTTAATTTGCAATGGCAACTAGTAGCACCGTGCATTATCTTTAAGTGCCTAACTGAATTGCCAGTCGGCGTTGAGTTTCGCCACTCAACACGGAATGCCTCCAAACAGCGGAAAGTGGAAAACGAAGTGTCTTAACACTAGGTTTTATTTCCAGGTTGGTACGATATGGGTACCTTTAAAAAGCGCGTCTATCTCCACCTCAAAGGCCGGCAACGAACCTGTAGCTCCTCTGGTGCTGCACGGGGTCGTGGGCGGCGGTGATCACCATCAGGTGACCCTAACGCTCGTTTGCCTTGTCCTTTTACCATAAAAAAAAAAGGTTTCCTCTGCCTGCGTAAGTCTGCGTTTAAGCGTGAAGCTAAAATAAAACTAAATTGTATAAGTGGCTTTATTTGATTAGGTTGCTTTTAATTAACCATATTGAGCTCGAGCAATTAAGGCGAGTGTTAATGCATTGTAAAGAGGCCTCTGAACCCAACACTTGAGTCCCAGCTACTTCTCCGAGCTCAAAAATGTAAGTATCTTTATTAACTGTAAATTCACAAATTGATAATAATAAATAACCGAATTATCAATAATATTGATTTACTTTTTTATTAAAACACAGATAATAATATTATACGCATATAACTGGAGGAATGAATTAATATTTATTATTCAGTTTCATTTCTCTGCTCTGGCACCAAGGCAAAAGCCTAGCGTTGTGTTCCGCTACTTAATGAGAAATTGGACGGAGAGAGGGGAACAGAGTGCCTCTCTGCCTACCCTTCTATATTGCGGGATACAAAGTGAAGTAGAAAAAAAATTGGTGTACTGTAATGTACAGATATGTATATGACACCTTCTTTACTACCCATACGACAACTAATGACATAATTTATATGCATATTTATTTTATGCTATGATATTATTAAAACTATCCACTTTCGTTTTTGTTTTAATATAAAAATACCGTGCATTCATTTTAACTGTATATGAATGAAGTTAATAATTTCAAGAGTAATCACAACATATTGACCTATATTATGAAATATTAATAATTTTTAAAAGATTTATTGGACCATGATAGATATACGTAAAAACCAATATATTAAAAAATAAACGAAAAAAAAACTTATTTACTCAGCAATACGCTGAAAATTTGCTTAAAATAGCTCAAAAGTTTTTTTCAGGTCTTTTTTGAAATTTTCAAAATTAAAAAATATATATTACTAATGCATTGTTTTGTGATTTACATACGTACACTCTTACGGCCGGTAATTAATTTTCTGATACTCTTTGTGCGTATAATGTGAGTGGAGTACATGAAAGATCGACGTTTAATTCCCGTAAAAACATGTCTGTGGAGAATAATGAAAACGGAATAATATATTTCCTTAAAAACACAGTTTGTAGCTTATACAGACATATTTATAATTGAAAAATTGTTTGTTTTATACAATGTGACGTCATTTTTAAGGTTCCGTATCTCAAAAGGAAAATATAGAGCCCTTATAGGATTATTTTGTTTTCTGTCGCTTCGTCTGTCAAAACCATTCACCTCGGGTCTACGGTCAATAGAAACACAGAAATCTAGCTTCTAAATCAATGCAATTAAAATCATTTATACATCATTTAATACAGAATGAGTGCATAGATATGTCCGCAAACTTAAGGTTGACAACTTTATTCCCCACATAACATAATCTGTAGAGTATTTCCTGAAGACTTACAATTATGAAATTTGGTAGGAAGCACCTGCAAAAAAAACCATTACAAACTTACAATTGTAGTTCATTTCATACAAAATTTGTGCGTAGGCAAGCTTGATTTGTCAACTTTTATAAGACTTATTTTCTGTTAACTTATAATCATGAAATTTGTACGGAACCCTCGGTGGGCGAGTTAAACTCGCAGTTGACCGGTTATTTTAATAGTAGGTTCAGAAAATATTGTAGTATTCAGAAAATTAGTAATAAAAGCCTAGTAAGTATAATTTGAATAAAAACATAAATAAAACAAGATATTTTTTTTATCAACTTCGTCACTTTACTTATTTTTATTATAATATAAATTTATAATAAATAATGAATTGCACAGTATAAAAAATAATAAAAGTTGTGAATACAATTTACAACAGTAATACTACTGTAAATCAGATTGAGAATAGATGAACATTTAATTCGATAAAGATGTTCTCAGTTTGCTCAGCGGAGTTCTAATATAAGCTTTGATAGTCGTTTTAGCGTTTAATTTGATTAATTGGGTTAAGAAATACATTTTGAATTATTCCTACAGAAACTTGTATTAAAGTAAATTTTGCATAGGTTTCAAGAATATGCATAAATAAAATAATTCTTTTTGTACAGCAAAGGTAGAGATATAGATCGTCTACTCTAAAACTGAATTTACAAGCACATAAGTATAAAACTAGCTGAAGATCGAGCTCAGTGCGTGCCATTGGAGAGGCCTACGTCCAGCAGTGAACGAGGACAGGCTGATGATGATGATGATGAAGTATTGAACTATACTAAACAGAATTATATTTGTTAATCATATAGTATTTACTATATGATTTAAAGATAATAAATTCAGTCAATTTTAAAACTTAATATTGTCTTTAAGCTGAGTCCCCATATAAGAATAGGTAGAGGGAACCTAGTATTAATTTTCGAGACAGTGTATGTTGAGTGACAGAACTCAACGCTCTCTTTATTTTGTTCCCAGAGCAAGTAAATGAAAACAATCTATTTCTCCGAGTGAGGAATCCTCTCTTCTCTGTAAAAGAGAACTATAATACAAGAAATCGTCGGTCCACCGGAAACATTATGTATAACCACTTTTGATTCTCTGTGCTCCAAAGGACTGTTAGTCTGCCTTTGAGAGTTTGATATTAATGTCAGATCGGTACCTTCACGCTACCTCGAAATAAATGGCCTTGACAAACGGACAACAAAGGGATGATCGTATAAAGGTTCCGATTTGTTCCTTTTGACGTACGGAACCCTAAAAAATATTATTTTGTACTAATTTCCACTATACATTGTATGTCCAGAATGTATTCAGTTAAGCGTTGCCGACGTATAAGGGACGTTATAGATCATCTGCCATACTGTATTTCTGAGTTATGAGCAAACATCTATTTAAGTCGTTGAAATTCAACCATTATAATGCACTATTATTCAAGAGCACTAACAATATTTACTAGTATACTAGTTGAAAAATAAAATACAGAGAGATAATGTATTTGCTTGCACTTAATATTTTGTATATAAACAGTGAAATTAGAAAAATACTATTAAATGGTTTTATTTACCTACTTCGTCGTGAGTTAAATGTAGTATTTAAATTTTTACTTGATTCCTGATGACCAATTGACATAAAATTTGGTATATACCTTTTGTTTCGATGACATTAGTGTAATATATGTATAATCCATAGTATTACAAATCCAAGATAAAAAAAAAATATATATTTCAGCACGGTATAAAAAAATGTAAATTCAACATGACCGCTTCAAAATGGCGGATTTCATATTTTACATTTATAACCTCAATTTCGGTATCATGAAATGAATGAAAGGGCTAAATTAATAAACTATTTCACACTTAAGGGCTACGTAGAACTTAGTAGAGTAAAATCATTGCAAAGTCTGTGCATCGGTTAGATAACTCACAGATAGAAAATCTTGTCAAAACGATGCATCGAATAAACTAAATAAATCATAAAATATGTATAAGTTTATACTTTTTGCATTTTTACCTTTATTTCTATTGTACCTAAACTGGTGGTAATTTTCGTAACTGTAGATCCGCGGGAAGTACCGCATAGATTTTGTTTATGCGGTGAATTTCATACAAAATGTAGCAAAACCGATGCATAAATGCTCGTATCTTTTGATCGCGTTGACTTAGAGACTTGTTTTTTCATTGCTCCAAGGAATGTAGACTTAAATATATTATATTAATTTCAGCTTGGCAGCATCATGTATAATGATCTCGAAATAAATATTCTTGACAGACGGACTGATGGACAACAGGGTGATTTTATATTTAGTTTCTTTTCTTCTGAGGTATAGATTCCTAAAAATAGAATTAACCCAGAAGGACCACGAGATATTTCGGGACTTGATTATTAGATCTGTAAATATATAATTAGAAGATGAAAGTAGCCAGTCGCGACTTCCGACCCCAAGGCGGCTTAATTGAATAAGACCTCCTGAGATTGGTGTTTGAGTTGCCGGCGGCTCACTCAGTTTGATTACACGGATCCCAATATTTACTCATCCTGACTTGGGACCCCTACATCTTGTATTTTTTCGAATGCTTTTGTTCCCTGGAGGACGGTTCTAGATTAATTTAGACTTGAGAACAAATACACTTATTCTTCTCCTTAATTGTATTGAATTGTGGTTGTTCTTAAAGGGTTGTACGGTTTGATATTTATTTTGAATTTATTTTATACTAGCTAGCGGCTGCGACTGTTAATTCGAATATATATATATAATAAATTAGGTAGAAATATATATTAAAAACCGTTTTAATAATTTTTTATATAAAGATACTAAAGATTTTTTAGAGTCACGCTCTATCCCGCACTCAGTAGCTAGTAGGTAGGCAGAGGGAACCTATCGTTAAGACACTATGTTCCCCATTGTTGGGTGGCGGAACTCAACGCCGCGCTTTCCGTCGACACCAGAGCGAAGAAATGTGAATATAAAAATAAAGTTAACTTGAACAGTAATTTAATTTGCCGATCAAATCGAATCCCACTTACGCCATTTTGTCTATATTTAGAGTTTTTAATTCTCCATATCCAGATGAAGTTAGGCTTTAAGTATTTTACTATTTGCAATGTCATATAAATATTCCATATAAATATTACACATATTATGTTATATGAGGATAAGTAAATACTTTAAATGCTCTAGAAGACGAAGTAAGCTTTCAACCTGATGTTGCTCAAATATGCATAAAGGACATACAGAGTGCTTCATAATAAAATAGCTCAAGTTATTTACAATTTATGTTTTATAAAATATATTTAAGTCCAGGGAAGGCAGAGGCAATCTAGTGTCAATACACTCTGTTCCCCTTTTCCCGCCGAATTCTGAGAGACATCGAGAGACAGACTATGGTACCTAAAATAGCTATTTTTTCCAAATAGTAAACCCACTTCACTATTATGGTCCTTTCGATATAAAATATCTAAAAGCCATATTTCTAAATCACACACTAACGATGCTATTATTTGTCTTGTTCATTCTGCGAACAAATCGGGACTTTCAATGATAATGCTTTTACTGTCGAAGTAAAAGGATTCATCTTATGTTGTAGATTTATATTGAAACATTGAAATTCAGAGAAGAAAATTCAATTTTAAAATTCGTTATAGTTTATTTTAGTAACATATGTACATATATTGGTATATTTATGTGATTCATGTTATTCTCTTGAAACACTTTTGTTATACGGATTTTGTTTTTTTTTTCACGTTCGTTTTCTGAATTCTCCATCTTTAGAAACTAACTATCCTCCCAAAGCACGAAGATAAAAATTATTTAAATATAATTTTAGTGCGTCTATGTGTTAACAAACACTGTATTATCGGCCAGTCTGGTCGTTAGAGCAAAAGTAGTCAGCGTGTATAGGTAGACGATAGAGTTCAGGTTTCCAGAGTGGGAATCGAATCCCAAACCAACGTGTGGTCACATGCTATCCGCATGCGATGCGTGAATTATTCATTCTACGGACGGGGATCGAACCCATAACCGCCGCGTTACTGTCACACACTTTTGCCCCAAAGCGACAACGGCTTCGTCCTTATATGTAAAGTCTAAATAAATGATCTTTTGGTAGCAATATTATAATTTCATTCGCTACTTTACACAAGGGTGGGCTGTATAATAATCATATGTAAATATAATATATTTATTACGAGCGCGAGAGACTGTAGGTGCCTTTGCGTAAGATTTTTGTATATATTATACTTAATTAACCTCTTTACACAAAACTTTTTAATAACATGATTAGTTGAAAACATATAATGTACACAATTTTCAAAGTAATAAGTAGATTCTATATTAAATATTTCATAACATATTGATAGGCAATTTTATGTATGAACTAGTCGCTGTCGCAATATAGTTTGCGTGGACTTGTGCTGGAACTAAGATGTAAAATGAAAAATCTTATTTTTCAGCTTACTTACCTATATAGGTAGGTTTATAAAAATTGCGGAAAGTAGGGAACGGAAGTATCTTAATGGGAACGTAGTGTCTTAACACTAGGTTTCCAGGTTCCCTCTACCCTTCTATGTACAAGATACATAGTGAAGTTATAAAAAAATATAAATAAAGTATATTAATTAAATCGGTTTTTTTGGATCCTACTCAATGTTTATAAACAAACAAGGAACAGAGGATAATGTCTCTTTTTTAGCTCTCTTATTGGTTAATGAAAGAAACACTTAAAAATAAAATAAAATCTGAGAATATGTTAAATATGTCCCAAAAGAAAATCTATATACTTTTTCTTTTGGTTTGAATTTTAAAATTAATTTATAACTAGAGTGGTACTTGCTCAAATTGCATTTGTAATTTCAGCAAGCAGGTTGAGCAAGTTTAATTTTAAATATAACAATGGGTGTAAAATGATGCGAGGATTCATATTCAACTCTAAGATCTCCTCTAAGATCGTCGTCGATCGTACGATCGTCTTGGTTAGCAGTTCCCGGGTTGTGTGAGAAGTGTAATAATTTATCGTATTAATTCATCCATTGTGTGCTCGTGTAGGCAGAGGGAACTTAGTGTTAAAATATCCGTTCCCCATTTTCTGCCGAATTCTGGAGGCATTGCGTGTTGAGTGGCCGCACTCAATGCCACCAGAGCGAAGAAATAGAAATATAAACGTAAATAAATATTTCATTTCCTCGAGTGGGGATCGAACCCACAACCCTCGCGTTACAGTCACATCCTTGCGTCGCTGCGCCAGGACGGCCTCAAACAACAGCGAAAATTTAACTGTTTCCATTGCAAATTTTTAACTGAAAAATATCTGAAAAGATTTACTTGAAGCGAATAGCTTTCTTATCCCAGCAAAATTACAACTCGTAGAGGTTGAGTTGAGAGTTGTTTTAAAACAAAAAATAAATGAGAGACGAAAATTTGTCAAAGTAAAATGCAACTATTTTATATAGAATTTTTAATTATATACATAATTTACATGCTCTCGAAATTGATAAGCACATAACATATTTTTTTGTTTCATTATAATATTTGAATACAATATTAAAATTTAAAATTTTAGCATATTATATTATTTGGAAACGTAAATTAACTTTGATAGCTTGATAGGAGTAAAAAAATGTTTTTAGTGCAATGGTTTTTCTTATTTCTGCAGTCTACTTAAATAATCTAAAACAAATAATGTATATATAAAAAGAATTATGAATAATGTCTCGAAATCTTAGAGGTGAAAAAATGGAGAACGGAAGTGTCTCAACGCTAGGTTTCCAGGTTCTCTCTGTCTACCCTACTACGAGCATGTGCGAGATGCAACGTGAATCTGATTCTACATATATGTAACGTCCGACCTATAAACTATCCTATTCATACTATAATAAAAGTCCCTTTCTACTACAGATTCACCCTATCATATAAAAATTGTAATCATATTATTACAAGAACAAAACAATGATGTTTCTAAATAGTACGTATTGAAATAAGCAACCATCTTTTGTTCTAAACCTTTTGTTGAAATTCCTCGTTCAGGGCTTTCAGTTTGTACACGTAGTTCAAGTAACATTTTCCCTAACCGGTCTTAAGTTAATGTTTAATTAGTTTAGCTTGTGTTTCGTGACTGCATCAAGTGTACAACTATTGTGATTGCTATATATAATCGTAGATATTAAAACTAATTTGGATATATTAAGATACTAGTGGACCCCGAACGCGACTACGCCCGCTTGAACTATACGAATATTTATTAAATTATTTTCAGTTTTCAATAGAGAGATGCGTTAAGCAAGCTCATTTTGGGTGACGTTTTCTAACAACAAACTTTGCAAATCGTTGCTTAGCAACGCGACGGTTGTTATTAACATGGCGGAAAAATTGCATGTCAAATTAATAAGTATTTTAATATATTGATATATATCAAAAATATTACAAATATGAGATAAAAAAAGTATCCTATGTTCATCCCGAGACCCTCAAGTATCTCTATATGAGTATTTTATCACAATTAAATTAGCGGTTTGGCCCTGATTGCGTAAAAGACAGACAGACAGACAGACAAAGTTACTTTCGAATTTATAATATAGGTATGGATACTATAGAGTACGCAGAAGCAACCTGGGAACCTAGTGCTAAGAAAATCCGTCCCCCACTTTCTGTTGAATTCTGGCGGCATTGCGCTGCTGCATTTTGCCTCTTCACCAGAGTGAATAAATTAAAATATTAAATTTCCTCGAGTGGGAATCGAACCCACAGCTTTGAAATAATTATGTAAATATTTCGTAATAAGCGGGCGAAGCTGCGTTTGGGTTGTTAGTAATATATAATTTATTTGTCTTCGGGTATGTTTCCAATTTATAAGTAAAACATTAATAATACGAGTTTATTATTTTAATTTAATACGAGTCACGAAATTAGACTCCATTCGGACTACCCCCATAGGTTTATTTGCGTATACCACAGTATGTGTTAGTTAGCTCTATCATGAATTAAGATTTGCATGTCTTAGCATACGGTATGTTATTTAAGTGCATGCAGAATATGACTGGTAATCTTTGTCTTTAGGATAGAGGGAACCTAAGAACGTAGTGTTATTACACTTCCGTTGTGCACTTTCCAAAGAATTCTCTAGGCATTAGGTTTTAGTTTACTGCTTATAAAAAAAAATTATATGGGAAATTGGAAAAAATATTATATAACTATCCTAATTTCTATCAAAACTACAAATGAACCTAAAACTATGCTCTTAGCTATTCCACAGTCCAATTAAAGTTACCGAATATATATTTAGTTTCGAGGGGCGTTCCACAAATTACCAAAAACTAATCAAAAGCACCTCATATTGCAACTTCAATTTAAATAGAAGGTTTCGTATGCAACTTGCTGATACATTTGCAAACGGAAATGTAATTTTGTAAAGTTTGTATATCACTTTACATAAGTTCACGGGCTTCCTGATCGTCGTTTTATAGTTTTTCTAATTTTATAACATTTTCTTGCTTCGTAGCGCATATAGGAGGGTAGGCAGAGGGAACCTAGTGTTAAAACACTCCCTAATAGCGTAGCTGTGCCCAATTTTCGAGACATTGTGAGTTGAGTGGCGAAACTCAACGCCGCGCTTTGTGTCCGTTCTAATTGAAACTAGTACATTCGAATGAAATGTAAATATTTTATCGATTTATTGGGAATCGAACCCACAGTCATCTCATTTATAGTAAGACGTGGTCCCACTGCGTTACGTCGTCGTCGTTAAAATTAAATTTAATTAATTTGGTAATGTAAAACCTGTTGTCTATATAGTCAAACAAGATAAGAATTGGACACGAAAACAAAAGAACTTCATTGTATTTTTCATCTTCATGCTGTATCCCTGTGTGGTAGATAAAGGGACGCTAAAGACCTTGTGTTAAGATATTCTGTAGCCATTAAGACGACCTGTAGCGTAAATAGTACACGCTTGTGGGGTACGCCACGAGTGGTCTCTTACAAAACAAACAAACATCATAATTTTGATTTTGCAAGAAAATACTCCAATCCTTTTTTAAGTTCTGTAATTTTAAAACATACGCACCTATTATATATACAAATAGTATATGTATATTGTTATATACTATTTGTATATATAATAGGTGCGTATGTTTTAAAACACACAAAGGACATAGTTTAAACCATCAATTATATTTTAAATTTAAAATTATAGTAGGTACAAGCTCGACATATTTATTAACAATCAATTATTATCGCTATATGAAGGGGTAAAATTGTTTTGACACATTTTAAGCGAAATTCCTTTGATAATAAATGAAATAAGTACCTGTCGATATAAAATTACAATATGAACGAACGCGAACGCTTTTGAAAAGGTCGAGCTATCAAAGTTAATGACTGATGAAATATTAACTGCACCGTCGCTTTTGAAAGACGGAAACATTTTAGCCTTTCTAAGTATGACTTAGACCACCTTTATGTTTCTTTAATTCGAATTATACTATAAGGTTATGCTAATACTAGTGACTCTCGCGGCTTCGTCCGTGAAATCCCGAAAGTATTCGTGTTTTTATATATATACCTACCAGAGATTCAAACGCAGCTTAGCTCGCTTATACTTACTTTAATATTACCAAAGGAACATAAAAAAAATATCTTTGTTAATAGATATTAATAAAACATATTTAAAAAAAAACATAATAAATGTGAAAATAAGTTTGTTTGTTACGCGTTCACGCCACTACTCAATCGATTATCATGCAACTTTGTACACACATTCTTAGAGAGGACATAGGATATTTTTTTATTAAAAAAAAGTATTTTATTGGTTGGCTATAATATAAAAATAAGTTTAAGCGAGTGAATCCGCGTTTGAGTCTCTAGTTACATACATATGTAATATATATAAGTGAGTACTAAAAGAAAATTTTTCGGAATCCCTATGGGAACGGAAGTCCACGCAAACACACTATATAGATCTTAATTAAAGATTTAAAGGTGGTATTAGGCCAATAACTCGTATCCAAATTTTACTTACCACATCGATTTCTTCCTTCAAATGCCAATATTATTAAAGAAACAATTTGTGCAATTTCTAATTCATATCTAAATTAAAATATGCGGCTAATCCATACATTTTGATTGAGATATGTTAGTGGTTCATTGAAATTCTACGCATATAATTAGAAGCGGACATTTGAGCGAGAGATATAATTACACGTAAAGCACGCCTACGTACTACGTTGTATATTTAATAAGATTAATCTTCTGTATGATTTAATATGAATTTAAATATGTACAATATGACTGTCCAAAGTATATATACTTATTTAAGCGACATAGTTGAACTGATATTTATGGGACCAACATTGAAACGTAGAGGGGCTTGTGGATTATATATATATTTCTCTATTTTTATGAGCACGAACAAATAAATTCCTAAAATTAAAATATCTAATCTTTTTTTCATCAAAACGCTTAAATATATATTCGTATAGAAGCGGGCGAAGCCGCATGGGGGCCGTATACAATATGAATGTATCATAGCTAAAGATTAAATATTTTTTTAATATGTAGTAAAGATATAATGTTCCAACGATGTTATGGCAGACCAACTACTTTAGTTTTCCAGTCCATCTAACCAGGATCTCAATTTAAAGTGCTCAATTTTTTATTTGTTAGAGAACAGAGAGTGAATGGAGAAAATTACCATAATATAATATATTTTTTCAGCTTTACACTGTATACCGCGTATATCAGAGTAGGCGGAGAGAAGCTAGTGTTAAGATACTCCGTCATTATACAAAAACGACATAGATTTAATTAATGTAGGATCTGATTCAAAATATCAATATTTTGATATAACTATTTATAACCACATCGTAACATATTTACAAAGTATAATATACACAGTACAGTTTCCTTTGAGAACTCACGAAAGTCAAAGCTTGTTCGTGTATTTCGTATTGTAATAAATATCAACTGCAAAACTTAGATAAACAGTTGAGAAGTTAACGCATGGTTAAACTTCAGTTACCAGGATGGAGCTTAATGCTTAAGGACTTGGGCATCCCTTGTAAACATTGACGATCTCCGTGAATAATCTCTTTTGTATTTCGTATAAAATTATTGTTATAACCGCCTTCTGAAATGAGGAGAACAGAAAATGTGATATCAAAAAACTCGCCTTGTATTTATTTTACTGTTCGATTTCTTATTTGAAGAAACTGGAAAATATTTTCTTATATAAAATATTTTCAATTTCTTCATCATCATTTATTTCAAAAGTCATTGACAATTTTATTTGTAGTTACCCAGTGTGGCTTCATAATTCATATTAAATAGCCTAATAAATATATTAAAAACAATATTTTCAATCATTACAGACATTGCTTCAAGCAACAACATGATCTTAGTGTAAATCTAATTAAATTTTGAATTTACCAACTAAGAATTAAATCTAAATTCTGAATGCTGTTTGGTACTGACGTTAATCGTTTAACCCAAATGAGTGCTTGCTTATATATCAAAGGCTTATTAAACTAACTTACAAGCATTTAAATACTCAGATATCTTTTTAGTATATATGTCTACTTAATATTTATACCGGCGGTTATGAAAATACATTTTGGAGACTCTATTTATCAGAAGAAGGAAATAAAGTGGGATTTTCATTTGACTTTTGTCATAGTTTATCTGATATACGAACGACAATCAAATTATTTACATTAAAATTATATTAATAAAAGGAAAATGTTATAATATAATTTTATATTTGATAATAAATATTAAGAATAAATTTTTTTTATAGTACATTTTTGAAAGCCATTTTGAATAGTCGAATGAACACAAAGCTGGCAAGCCAGTCCTGCAGAGTTACATAATATGTATATTTTATATTGTACAAGTGGCCTGCCCGCGGCTTCGTCCGAGGATTAGGATGTTTAAAAGTCCTCCTGACGAAATTAAAGCTTAGTTCAACAGTATATTTTATGCGTATATTTATGTATATTTTATACTTATATCTTTTGATAGAGTGAAGCGATTACAATGAAATAAAAACTAAAACCTTTTCTGAGTTACTTATTATTTTTATGTATAAAAGTAAAAGCTTAAATTTGTTATGTACTTTTTACGTGATACTTATTCACATAAACAGACAAACAGACAAATATTCCAAAAATGCTGGAAATGGATTCTGTTAGTTATCCTTTAACACCCTGGCTACTTTTTTAAAAAATATTTTCAATGTACAGAAACGATCTTTCTGCAGATTTATTATAAGTATATATTAGGGTTACATAAGGTATTGTCGTATTCTGATAAATGAAACCGAGATAGCAGTGATTATCTGTAATAACTTTTACAAATGAGCGAATTATTTATCTCCTTTATATATTATCAAAAACGATATTCTGGTAATTGCTGTAATTATTATTGAGATATTCTTGTTAGATAAATATTGATATAATTATTCTTGTCTTCTTCACATACTGGCTGTTTGAAAAATACTATAAATAATAGAAAATGTTTGTAAAATGTCTAAGCACGCATTATTTTTACTTTTTAGTAATAAATGTTATTTGTAATTATTTTCCAGCTGCCAGGACTACTAATGTAAAAACACTTCATTCTCCTCCTTCCACTCCAGTGTTAAGACACTCCGTTTCTATTAAGACACTTCTGTTCCCCAATTTAAGAATTCAGGGAATTGAACCCACAATTGGTTTCAATCAAATCTGTATATATAAATTTTAGATTTCAGCTAAACACTTATTTGTCTGTACAAATGAAATTTTAATATTGCAATAGTTAATATTCTGAGATCGGTGATGTCGTCCCGTGTGTATTACGTTGCAACTCCGTTGCGGCTTATAAATTGTTCACCGTTCAGCTCGAAAGCGAATTACCCTGTTTCCAATTTGTAACGTAATACCTGAGCGCAAGCAATCTAGTGATCTTTCTTTTTCTAAATCCTGTGTAAATCTTTTTAATTTAATAACATCACATGTTTTCAGAGCAGAGGGATCCCGCTCTGTCAACATGGTACAAGCCCGCCCTAAGTTTCGTCACTCAACACACAACACTTCAAAAACTGTCTTAACACTAAACAATAATAAACATATATTATTTAAGGATAAATAAGTAATAAATCTTAATTTGTTAAAAATATAAAAAATATATATCTATTTGATATAAATATACTCGTAGTTAGATTTTCTCAGAAAATATTTTTCTGTACACTCGCGCCCCATAGTGTATGAATCATTCAAAACATTTTTACTGTCAGTTTGTCTATTTGTTTATTTGTTCGAGCTAACCTTGCAAACGTTTTTCACGAGCACGTTCATTCTATTTTAACTATGTTATCGTAGTAGTCCATATAACTTTGATCATCTTATATATCTTTATAAATTATGAAATTTATATGAAAGAAGTGTAAATACATATTTATTATTTAGATTTCTAAATACTTGTAAGCGCGACAGGTTGTGGTAGAATCTATACTTCCCACCCGAGGAAGAAAATTATTTAATATTTTCATTTCTTCGCTCTGGTGTAGAGAAAAAGCGCGACGAAACCTCTCAGCACGCAATGCTTCCAAAATTTGGAAAGTGGGGAGCGGGGTGTGTTAACACTACTTTCTCTGCATACCCTGCTATATGCGAGATATAGAGTGAAGCAAAAAAACAAATAGATATTAAATGTTGATGTGCGGAATTTAACATAAAAATGATCAGCTACAACTTTAGAGTCCGGTCAGTCACATTACCTTTAAATTGTCCGTTTAAAAGCTTTTTCAATTCAAACTTAATATTATAATATTGTTAAAGTAATTAACTCTTCATAATTTTATAAGCGAAGCTTTCAATCTTTTATGGATTCGAAAATTTTAAACCTAAAATAGATTTATATATTGTATAAAATACAATTAAACAAATTAATTACATATTTTTCCAAGCCATAAATAATGTATAGTGTACACACTTTCAACATATATCGCTCATTTGGTGCATCAATGACATAATTCCACTTTTATTGCATTGCACTTTTTTTTAACTTTGATTGCATTTCCTGAAACTTATTATGTAAGAAATAAAAATAAGCTTGCTGTGCCCTTCTCTAGGCTCCATAAAGTGTCTCACTCATTCGTAGGTCAAAGTATACACTTTTATAACAAACTTCCAAACGACATGGTTAATTTATCACTGAACAAATTTAAAAAAGTGGTAAAGCACAGGCTCTGCCAAAAAACATATTACTCTGTTAAAGATTATGTTCGCGATAAAGATGTTTGGAAATGAGTTGCTCTATTTCTAAGTTAAAATTGTTAATTGTAATTTGTAACAAATGTTGGCATTTAAAAGAGTGGCCATGAGTTTCTTTGCCTGTATCTTCTCATGAGCTCAACCATTTGAACGGGCTTTTTTCAAGTCAAAATTGCACATTTTTTTTTTTGGTTATTTTATTTTGCATTTTTTTTCTACTTTATGACATGTCCAAGTAAATGTTAAGCATTTTTATGGAATAAAGATATTTTGACTTGACTTTGACTTTATCAAGTAGTACAAATACTTGCCGTTCACAGTAAACACCAATAAGCATTCAATATAAAAATTATAATCTGAAATTTGAATTTTAAACATATAATGTAAATAAACAATAATATATATAAAAAAAGGCCGAAGACAAAATATGAGGCCGTGTGACTGTAACACATACATATTTCTTGTATGCAAAAGGATTTTTCAAACCAGATTGTAACAGATTACAGAGGGTGTGATTCAATTTGGGCGTGAGAATATTTTCAACATATCGCGTGTTAAAATATTCAGAAGCACGGAACTAGATTCCATCAATTCGTTGAAGCATCACGCTTCAAACACGCACGGTCTCAAACACTTATAAAGGCTGAAGTGTACAAAAACATTTTCTCGCGCTCTTTTTATAATATTACGGGAAAGAGGGAAGTTTGGGAGGATAACTAAAATTATATCACGTAGGTACTTTTAGCATATCGTATATGTAGTTCATTTATAGTTTAACTATATATATATATATATTATATAGTTTTTTTAGTTTCACACTGTATACTGTATATGGCAGGGAAGGCAGAGGGAACTTCGTGTTAAGATACTGTTCCCCTTTTTCCGTAGAATTTTCGAAGTATTGCCTTGGGGTACGAGAGCGAAGAAATGACAATAATAATAATTCATTCACAACCCATGAAGTCATAGTCACAGGCATATTAATATTGAAATCATTAATATTTTAAATTATTAATTCTAGAGGATGTTGGTGTTTTAGGTAGTTAGTGTTTATGTTTCACAAAATAATTGCAACTCCTATAAAGTTTTTAAAATACAATTATATGTGATTCAATTTTGAATCTCAATTTTAGAAACACTAGGATATCAATTTTGAATAATCAAAGGTTAAGTGTATTCATGGAGACGGAGTGTTCACACTTGGTTCCCAGGTTCCCTTTGCCTAAGCTGCTATATGCGGGATATAACGTGAAGCTACTAAATAAGTACATACTTGGCTACAATTTTTATTTACGTTTTCACGACTTAGCAGAATAATGTATAACTTTATCTTTCACAGATACTTTATATGTTATTTGTTGTTATTGTACTCATCTACGAGTGCGATGTTAGATATTACTTCAAACGAGAAATAAACTTTGAAAGTATATTCCATAAGTATTCGCAAATATGCTGAGAAAGGTGGGCGGGCCAACAAGACGGAGTACTGAACACGTTATAAAAATTGCAAGAATAAATTTTACGACCATAGAAAAAAAATAGAGATGAATGGCAGAGAATAGAGATGAAGACCTGGGCCTGGCCTGAACTGGATGCCTAACCATAGCGATAGTATTAAATAAAATATTTTATACTAACATTAATATAAGACTAACATCAATTAATATATAAACATTTGGTTGTGAAATAAAGGGCATTATTATTATTATATGTTTAACGCATAGATATCTCAGGTATACCTACTCCTCAGGTACATGTAGAAATATGAACCAGCACAGATATGTACCAAGTGCTGGATCAGGTCTGGCTGATTTGTCTTATAACTACATACATCACTATGTGATCCTAAATATAAAAAAAATCTAATTGTCATACATTTATTTAAGAAAGCATATATTTATGATTATAATTTTTTTTAGGCTGTCATTGCCTCAAGAGCACAAGTGTACACTCGGGGATATGAATCTACTTATATTTTTTTTATTTCTTCTATATGGCACCAAGGCCCAGCATTGAGATCTGCCACTCAACACGAAACGCCACGACAAATTCGGTGGAAAGTGGGAAACGGAATGTCTTACCACTAGGTTCCCTCTGCCTACCCTGCTGTGTGAGGGATACAATGTGAACCTGATTTATTTGTTTTATTACTATATATAGGTATTTGCAAAATATCTACCGAATTTCAGCTTGTCATCGCAAACTATTCTATTAGTTTCCCATTAATGGCAACTTTAGAAAGTTTAAAAGCATGCATACGATATGGCTCCTCCTCGTTCCTCCGCTACGAAGTTATGAGTGAGTACTACATGTTGATAAAGTGACATTAATAAAGTTCGCCACTGTGCTTTGAACATACTCTCACTAAATATGAAATGATTATATTTCTTAATAAATTAATAGTTTTAGAAACTAAAACTTAATAAGACGAATGTAATAATGCCTCGAGAATACGGCAGAAAGTAGGGAACCGAGTGTCTCTAACACTAAGTTACCTCTGCTTACCCTGCTGTGTGCGGGATACAGCGTGAAGCTGACGAATGTAATAAACACAAGCTCGATTTGTTTACCAGTAGGTCCAAGGTTCCATTGGGCTTCTTCCAATACCATCATCAGACCACAAAATTGCATTGACATCTAATCTACAAATAATTGCCAACTTCGATGATGATGAAACAATTAGAAGTGTACATATTTTTAGGTGTTAGTTAGATGTTATAACATAGTTACTTAGTTACACCTCCATCTACTAAAAGTGTACTAAAGAAACATTTTACGTATATTTTATAACAGAAAACGAACAATAATTTGGATTTTGAGGACGTCGCAACAGCACAAGAGTGTAACTTTAACGCTACGGTCGTGGGTTCGATCCCCACTCTCACTCGAAGAAGTAAAACATTTATTTATATATATATTTCCATTTCTTCGCTCTGGTGTCGAGGCAAAGCGCGGCGTTGACTTCTGCCACTCTATACGCAATGCCTCCTGAATTCGGCAGAAAGTGGGGAACGGAGTGTCTTAACTAGGTCCCTCTGCCTACCCTGCTGTTTGCGGGATACAGCGTGAAGATATCGTGAAGCTGATTTGATTTCATTTTTATTTGGACATAGCAAAACTCAAACCCAACTCAAAAAAAAATCTTTTCTTATTATGGGATAATACTACAAATCTAAAACATATTTAAATTGTTGATAAATTAATGTAGACATTCTTAACTTTTATACATATAATATTGGCTGTAATTTTTTTACAGAATAATAAAATTATAGTTCGAATGATCGCTAAAAGCCGTGTTAACTCGATCGGGACGAAATGTTATGTTCAATTTTGTGCGAAAAACGGACACCGCTACGTACTAATAGCGCTGCCGAGTAATTCAATTATTGGCGTCTAATATATAAATTGAGTATTTATTTTATTTATAGATTAAATTAAAACAAATTATCGTTTCTAATAATAGATTTGATTAATTTTTAATTATTCTTTTGAAATATATTATTGTGAAATTTCATAATTCCTTTTATATGCTGTCTTCAGTTTTCTTTAATAAATATATTTTTATTCATAGCGATATTCGAATTATTCACATTTCACAAAAGGCCAAATATTATATTGTAAAATTTAAATATTCTTTTTTGAATTCAGTACTAAGGCTGCAAAGCCTGCACGGTATTGGTATTCCATTGCAGATGGAATCTGGAATTTTATAAAAGTTCATTTTTGGCATTACTCGGCACTGTTCAATTGTCGTTATCCTTTTGTATTTAAAACACAAAGCTCTATTCGATGCTTAAAAGTTAAGCGGATTGGTAGCTTTCAGTATTCATTAAAATATTCCTGTTATTTTTCCAAATGAAAAATATATATGCTATATAAGTAAAATTCTAGTAATGAAATAAAAAAAACCAAATATGCTAACTTTTATATATATTTTAACTTTTATAAGTAAATATATTCAATTTTGTTAAATAAATATTGTACAAAAAATGTCAAGTCAAGTTTATATTGTCTTAGCAGTTTACGTGCATTGTAAAATGAAACCTCGTGTTATTGTAATGATATATATAAATATAAATATAAATGATAATAACATATAACACATGTGTTATTATCATTTATTTTACCCAACTTCGTGTAATGACAAGAGGGTTATGTTTTAATTGTAAGAATGTATAATATTTTGTATACGAAGATTGTTTTTGGCGGAGGAGTAATATAAAGGTTCGCTTTACTCAGACGTGCAATTATATATTATTAAATACACATACGTTTTCTTAATTTTTTTAGTATATCACTCACCGAAGTAGGACTCTTCTTGCTCCGACTGGAGGAGAAGTGTTCAATCACTTCCCAATTAGATTTCTTTGGTGCTGGTGTATCCGCCGGTGACGGGGAGGCGCGGTGCATAGCTGACGGGGTGCTACGACCAGAGTCGTCCGCCCGTAGCGGCGTAGCGGCTGACCGTAGAGACGCGCATCTCCTTCCGCGTAGAGCGTCCTGTGGACATAAAAAGAGTCAGAGAGAGAAAACAAAAAAATGTATTATTAAAGATTTTTTGTAAGTTTAAATTTAGTAGTTTAATTATAATGTGATTATGCTAGCAATGATTGTGAATTTGAATTCTGTTTGGGGGAAAAATTAATGTGAATACTTAATATCCTTTGATTCGACAAAGCTTAACATTTAGCTTTCCTGTAAAACTGAATAGAAATATGTACATAATGTATTTTATCTATGGTCTTTTTCTAACTTAATTTAAACTAGCGTGATATATCAATTCTATACATTGAATATAGACTGAAAATATACGTTTCGTGGTTTTTATACATGCAACAGAAGGAAAATATGTTTATTGTATTTTTTGATTGGCTGTCTGTCTATCTCTGTGTGTTCTATCTATTGTTTGTGATTCACAAAATAAACTACTGCACTTTTTTGTTATATAATCTTATTATAATTCGTTTTCCGCAATATAAGCTGTTATTTATTGAACCACCACAGCCCACCTTACCCACAAAAGATATTAAGATTTCTTATTAAAAGTCACTAAGTCATAAGTGGGCTACAAATAAATGCAATCATGCAATTTAGTTTATTAAGTAAATAATAGTATAGTAAAAGCGGGTGAAGCCGCGAGTTGATTGCTAGTATTACATATACATAAGAGAGATATCGTTTGTAAAGAACTTGTACTACTTTTTTTCTTAGCTTTACACTGTATTCCGCACATAAAACACACATAGGGAACGGCCTGGGAACTTAGCGTTCCACATTCAGAAACTTCCGTCTCCCACTTTTCGACGAATTCTTGAAGTATTACATGTTTAGTGGCATAACTCAACTCCGCGCCCATGCCTAGTTACTGCTCCTCGTGTAGAAATCGAACTCACGCTTTACTTGATATACATATTTATTTTAGTTTTGTCTTGTGCCACCAGACACTGCAGAACAGCGTGTAACCGTAAACGTGTTTGCGGGTTTAATACTTACTTAGTGAATGAATTATATTCATATTTATATTTTTAGCGTGAAACTGTTTTCTATACATATATATTTAAAGCGAGTACTCTTAGTGAAATTTAAAGATAAGTATAGTAAATTGCGATCAACTATAATAAACAAAAAAGTCAGATTTACAGATTAGATTACGGTGACCTCGATTCGTCGTTTAATCATTCGAATCGAAATTGAAACAGACGACGTTAATTCTTAGGATAATTTGGAAAATGAAACTGTTCTTAATTAAAAACTAAATTTAAAGATGATATAAGGCCACGGCGTAACGACGCGACGTTTATTAAATTACTTTAGAATTTTCAATAAAGTAAATTTGATATAATTTTCGTAATGTTTCACGTCAAGTTTAGCGGGATAAGCAAAGAAAACTTAAAGTTTTGATACTACTTTGTTGACTTTTGGATAGAGAGAATAAAAAAATCAATAAATATTAACATTTTTTTGCTCCATACTGTATTCCGTATATAGCAGGGTAGGCAGAGGGAAACTGGGAACCTACTGTTAAGACACTGGCGGCATTGCGTCGAAATAAAGATATTTTATATTCTCGAATGGGAATCGAACTCACAACCAGTCGCGTTTACACACACCCGTACCACGAAAGCCTCAAAAATCTCTTTAAATTTACAAATATGAGAAATTAATTCAACATTCCGAGCTCGATGCTCTACGTAGATTGTGAAGTAGCACTGCTGTACTGCGGTGCCAAGGACTCTAAATGGCAGAAGGGTGCGTGGGTGTAAGCGAACTAAAATTATATTCGATGTATGAACTAGCTTTAATATAACTTTAATTGTGTTTGACTTGAGTTTAGTGAAAACAGAACATCGAATAGTGTTTTCATTTTAGTTATAAATATTTAAATAGGTAAACAACATTTTGCCTAATATGTATATTATAATAGACTGCGTAAGTATTTCTCTCAGCCTATCGCTGTCTACTGTTGAACGTAGGTCTTGGGTTTATCACATCCATCCGATGCTAGCCACCTTCTTTAAATTGTCTATCCATCGTGTTGCAAGGCTTCCTACATAACTTGAATAAGTGCGTTCTCCACGTAACACGTGTCGGCCCCATCGACCGTCGGTACGTTTGGAGACATAGCCGACCCAGTTCCACTTCAGGGTGCTGATTCTTCGTACAATTTGGGTGATTTTGTTTCTCTGGCGAATCACTTAATTGCGGATTCTATCTGCCAGAGAAACTCTGAGCATTGAGCGCTCCATCGCTCGGTGAGCGACCTTGAATTTGTGGACCAGCCCCACCGGGACCATGTTTCAGCTGCGTAGGTACAGGCAGGAATGAAACTAATGATATTACGAAAAATCAATTTTAATTTTAGACACTAATTATGCAATTAGAGACACTAAAATTCACACAGAGACACTCTATTTATATACTGAGTGTATCTTAGTATAGACTACGAACAGTCGTATCATTAGAATTCTGTTTATATAAATTATAAAGCTTTCGCGTTATCAAAATATTTGTACTGAATACAATTTATTACGATATTTTAGTTTGAACAAACAAACCACGAAGCGATATAATAAAAACAATTAAATTGAAAGATTTTTTTTAAACAGAGAATTTTTTTTTATTTATTTTACAATATTATGACTTTTTCATACAAAAGACGTAATACGAATATAATAATAAGTACCATTTATATATTTTCATATATGTGCGCTGAACGATGTTTAGCAAATCCAAAGCGAATGATGGATTACATTCATCTATCAACGCCGCATGAACCAACGCGGTGCTAGCTACTAGTGAACTTCTATATGAATGTTAAAACTAGTATTCGCTTATTCTTTTATCAAATTATTTACATTCTATTCGCGAACATTTCCCACATTCAATAGAATTTTTCTCGTGGAAAACTGTGCATAACTTTTAAATCGTTCTCGTTTGTAGTTTGAATATTTTAACGGATTCAAGAGTTCTCACGGAGTTATATTTTTATCAAATATTTAAAGAAAAATATTATAGAAATATATTATTATCAATAAAAAGGAAATATATATTTTTTCCAAAATATCTGACACATTTTAGATTAAAATTCAAACGTTTACATTTTGTTTGTCAGTTTAGTGTCAGTTCTATATAATAAAGTGAAGTGTAAGTTGTGTCGAAGCACTCTGTTGCAACTCATCCCTGTGGCTTGTCAGAGCGATGAAATGAATATAATTAATTACCCCGAGTGGGAATCGAACCCACAGCCGTCACGCTTACGTATTATGTATTAACATAGCTAGTTAAATACAAATTTTAATAATATCGTCATGTTTATTATATTGTCCCGTTACCTTAAAAATCTTGCTTTTTTATTTCTTATATTATATCTTCTATATTTTATTAATGAAATAAAACTACAAGTATTTCTTTTAACTAATAAAATATTATAATGGCCTGCTATCTCAGATGAAAGAAAGATCTGGAGATAAAATTTTTATCGTTAAAATGTTACTTTATTTGCCGAACCATTTACCCTAATTCGGTATGAATATTTATCCAGCTACACGATAAGTTCTTTTGGGTGTATAATTGAAATTATCCCTAAAATATGTTGTCAAATACATTTTTTTAGCTCTTTTATTCCTTTTAGCAAGGTTGGTCGATCTAGTGACAGGGCACTCTGTTTCCGTCCAAATTGGAGATTATTTTTTAATTTAATTTTGTCCCACTGATTCTCCAGCTTGATCAGATGTTTTTTATATCTATGTGTGTTTATGTGTTTTTTTTGAGATTGTTATGTATGTCTATGTTATGTGCGAATCAGATATTCGCAATATTCATTATTTTCTTCACGCTGTGTCCCGCACACAGGAGGGTAAGCATAGGAAATCTAGTGTTAAGACACTCTGTCCCTCACTTTCCGCCGAATTCTAGAGGCATTGCGAGTTGAGTGGCAGAACTCAACGCCGCACTTTGCCTCGAAACCAGAGCGAAGAAATGAAAATATAAATTTAAATAAATATTTCAACTCCTTGAGTGGGGATCGAACCTACAACCAGTCGATTTTACTGTCACACTTTGTGCCTTATTTATATTTACATATGTATTTATTTTTTATTTAATTTATATTATCTTTGTGTTATTTCTATGGTATATAGCTATCGCTATTTTTACTTATTTTAAGCTTAACAATAAATAGTGACCATTGCTAATGTATTTTATTTTCTTTAAGCATTATTTTTTTCTAATTCTACTGAATATTGAATTGAGTCTATATACTACATCTTTATGGTTTATAAGTGTTATATGAAAAGATATAGTTTTCTTAAGCATGTCATATGTAGAAAAAAAAACAATTTGTCAATGAAAGTATGCAGGTCTTCCTGTAATTTTCAAAGTTTAATTACTGCTTCTGCAATATCTCAGAAACTGCAAATACGTCATTGTTACACCAAACGAGCGATGTCTTTTAGATAGTGAATACAGTGAACTTCTCTAAATTATTATACACAAAGATAATGGATTTTCTCTAAAGTAAAACAACAATTTATTTATCATTTTTGTTTCGACGAATGAACGAAATTAAACTATCGCCGCCGGGGAGAAAATAATTATTTCTTAAGAATCGTGAAACGATTTAATAAATTAAATTTTGATCTGTTGAATAAAATATTGTTAGAAGTAAGAATTAATATTTTTTATCTTTACGCTTTTCGCATATCCGTTCTCAGCTTTCCGATGTAATCTGTACCTGGTCTGTGCTAATAATTACCTCGGGAACTTAGAATAGATGTTCTTATTTAAGGGCAATCGTCGCGCAGTGGCACAGAGAGTGACTGTAAAACTCACTGGTTGTGGGTTCGATCCCCACTCGAGGAGATGAAATATTTATTTAAATTTATATTTCCATTTCTTCGCTTTGGTGTCGAGGCAAACCGCAGCGTTGAGTTCTGCCACTCAACACGCAATGTTTCCAGAATTTGGCAGGTTCACTAGGTTCCCTCTGTCTACCCTGCTGTGTGCGGGATACAGCGTGAACCTGATTTAATTTATTTTATTTTCTATATTAATTACTTGTTCATTATGTTTAATAATTAATTGTTGACATTATAAACGTGTTTTATCTTTTCAATGTGAAATATTGCAACAAATCATGTTTCTATCACACCCGGTCGACAGCCATGTTGCACTCGTAATATTACGAGGTCACTTTGCATTGGACTTCTTAATTAAATGTTTTTGATATTATTTATTAGTAATGTCGCTTAATTTTCTATCAACGAATTCTAATTTAAATACTAACTTTTGTTACGGTACATTTGATTAAATTCGTTTGGTTTTAATGTTCGTCTCTTTATAATATTGAAATTAAGGTTAATTTAAGGTTCCCTTTCCACCGAATTCTGTAGGCATTGCGTGTTTAGTGGCGTAACCCAACGCCGCGCTTTGCCTCGACACCAGGACGAAGAAAATGAAAATATTAAATATTTTATTTCTTGAATGGGAATCGAACCCACAACCGTCGCGTTACAGTTACATACTTGCGGCTTTCATATAAATAATTAAGAATATTTCAAATATATCTCGTATAAATATAAATGACATTATTATCGAAATCATCAACACAATCTATGTGTGTAATATGGTAATTTATATCACTATTTGGGCACGGTCGGAATGCACACTCGTTCCTCCTACACACCATCATTATAAATATTCGTAAGCAGAAAATCTAAATATCGATGTGAATTTAAGAGTAATAAATAAATAAAAATTATATGCATATTGCATATAATTAAGCTAGCGACCCTACAATAAATAGTCAACGAAATTATTCATTGATAAAGAAAAAACAAAAACTCTCTTATTAAATTCGCAAAAATGTATTTGAAGTATTTGTAAAACATTACAGACAGTTTATAAAATATAATAAGAATAATGAATGTTTAATTTCCACGACTATAGTATTATGTAATACATAAAAAATAGAGTATTTTTGTCTTCTCGCACATAAGAAGGAAGACAGAGGGATCCTGAAAACCTAGTGTTAAGCCTCTCCGTTTACATTTAACACTTCCGTTACCCACTTTCCGCCGAATCAATAACCTTTGTTTAAGTATAACATTTTATTTAAAAAAAACCTAGTAATTCAAGTACATTAATAATAAAGGTACTTACTATATTTAGTGAAGGAAATAAAGCGCCTATTTGATAATTTTCAAGCCTAAGAAAATTCTAGAACTTATCACGTCTCTTTAAAATTTCTATTTGAATGACACTTATATTCGTTCTTAGTTTAATACATTTTAATGAGGCTTTTGTTTCGGTGTTCTTTTTATGGTAATTAGTAAGACGTATTATGTAAAACTGCAACAACGTGTGCAAAGAACTAAGTATTTTTACCTAAAAAAATATTCTTATTTAAGAAAAAATTTAAAAATTAAAAAAAAAATCTAATTATGAAAATAAGATTTAGAGTAACAATACGGTTTAACCGATAAACATAATAGAGATAATGAGTTTAACTTTAACGAATTATTTTATTAATATTCTTAGATTAGTTGGTTCAGGTGTTTTAAATTTCAGCTGAAAAGAAATCACTAAGCTATAAGAAGTTCTTATTTCCCGAATATTGCAGGGGAAGTAGAGGGAACCTAAGTATTAAGATATTCCGTTCCCCAATTTCGAAATTCTACCTAATTTATATACACAAAATAAGTTTCTTTTTTTACATAAGCTAATAATCCTGTTATCAATTATAACCTCTTATTCTATATTTAGCAATAAAAAAACTTATTTGAATAGATTTTTATTGTTAAGAGGAACCTCAGCTTAGGAATTGGATAACAATAAACGCCACTCGGTAACAGTTATTTAAATTGCTCTACATGTCGTCAGGTTTATTATCTTCGCCACGTTTTATACTATAGCTACTATATACTAAGCCTGTTTAGAATTCCAGATATATTTAAACATAGTAAATACAATGCGCATGCGCATGTATATATTTTAATTCTATATATCTCTAAAGATATAAGTTAAAATAGTACTGTCGGTTTGTTGGCCCGAACTAATTATTAATATATGATAAAAACCAGTTTAGAATAGAATAGAATATTCTTTATATAAATATATTATGTTTATAAGATGTTNTTTTGTTTATAATTTCTTCCGTTTAAAAATAGTCATTTAACTATCTAAAAATAGTCATTTAAATATATTTTAATAAGTACTTGAAAAGATTAGTAGCACAGATTTAAAATTACGGTACCTACTAAAAGATCCTTGCTGTGTAAAACAATTGGAAAATCCTTATTGAAACCACAAAAATGCGGGTTGCACTAGGGTTTAATCAATTTTCACATTATCTTAAGTGCTTTGCAAACATACATTACATGAATAATCCAGTAGTTAAAGCGGGCGAAGCCGCAAGAGGGTCGCTTATAATATATATACTAGATGAAATCCCGGCTTCGCTCGGGTGATTGTGACTGTGGTTCTCAAGGAATATTAAGCAAGCCTATAGATCCCTAGATTCACATAGCATCGTTCATAATATTGAATAATTATAATGAATTAAAACTGCACTAGCTTTTATATAAGTTTTTTTTTTAAATTTAATATCAACTTTCAAAATAAAATAACAATTAAAACAAAGAACTTTCAAGACTTATTATCTGCATATATCTCTTCTTTAAACACTCAGTGAGTATATTTACAATTCATTTCCACTTTCTGCCCAATTTCCAAGACATTGCGTAACTTAAAACCGCACTTTGAGTTACGCCTTGAGTTTGTTACCAGAGTAAGAAAATGAGCATAACTTATTTTCCGAGCCTCAATAAATGTTAAATAAATATTATTGAGGCCAGTCAGGCCAGGCGCAGGGGCACAAGTGTGTGTGACTGTAAACGCGACCAGTTATGGGTTTGATGCCCACTCGAGGAAATGAAATGGTATATAGGCATAGAGCGGCGTTCAGTTCCGCCACTTTTTTCTTTTAATTTATTATTACAATAGAACGCTATGACAAAATAGATTATGCTGTCTTACAAAGTTTATTCGCAAGGCCTCCCGAATTCGGCGGAAAGTGGGGAGTGGAGTGTTTTAACACTAAGTTCCCTCTGCCTACCCTTTATGTGGGATACAGCGTGAAGCTGATTTTTTTTTCATTTAAAATGTAATTATATTTTTTTTTTATATGAATATGTACTGCTACTGAAGGAATTAAATCACAATCGGTTGTTTTAACTTGTACAGTTTGAATATGTCCAGTAGTATATCAATTGGCTATATTAGAGAAAGTCCAATGGTGGATAATTAATATATGTAAGCTGCAATACATAATTAATTAAATTATTATTACACTCGATGCAGTCGTAGTGCATTGGGACAGTTTCTGAATGTAAACGTGAAAGGTTGTGCGTTCGATTTACACTATCTCGTTTTTCTCTCTCTCTCTTTTTATTTTTTTATTTATTTCTTTCACATATATCATACTTGTTTTTTTCTGCTAACGGAAAGTGGACACCTAGAGTATTTTAATACTAGGTTCTCTCTTGATAAGGGGGAAAAAGGCGAAGCTGCTTTCTAACTAAATGAAAAAATATTAATAGCGAACCTATTTCAAAGGTCATAAATAAGCAATTGTTTATGAGTAATTTATTGTTTTTGAAAACAAAAAGAGGATATTTCAGTTTCTTGTGCCTTGTCTTCTCAGACAGCCATTAGTTCTAACGAACTGGTGCTAAATTAAGCTAACTTTTGTTTTTTAACAAAATGATTTAACTCTCACTTAATTGTAATGTACATTGCTACTATATGCTTTTATAAAAGAACTAAGACTTCTTTGCCTAAGATTTCAATCCGCATATCGCATCGAATATAAACATTATATACATTTATTAATATTAATATTAAGACTAGATTTTAGATTTAAGATTTAATTATAAATAACAAATATTATGCTGTGATACAGCGTGAAGCTGATTTGTTTATTTTTATTTATATGTAGAAATGTAAAATTTGTGATATAATCACCAAAGCAAAATATAATTATAATTTTCTAAGAAAATTAATAAATTCCACCATTGAACTGAAGCTCGTGAATGTGTCTATAGCAGCGCATCTTTTCAATCTCTATTTTCCGCAAGAGCAATTACGTGACAATTTCTAAAAACGACAGCTTCTGTATCATTTAATTTGACGTGACAAGTTATGCCGCGTGACATTTTATGTGAAGACGTAATTCACAATGGGAAGTAATTTTCATTTAGTTTTTTTTCTTTTCAGGGAAACAATTTTTGCTTTTGGCTTCGCCGTGAAACAAATGTGTACAAATATTAGAATTCATTAATATTTATTTATGTATGTATGTTATTTTTACAAAACTATCCTTAATATTTATTTACTCTTTGTCAATGTTCAATTTAAAGTTTTTGACTGAAGTAGATAGAGGGACGCTTAAAAAGAATAATAGAAAGTAAAAATGTTCTTTTTGAATTTTTTGTCTCTCTGTCTATAGGGCGGAGGTTGATCACCACGATCAGAGAGAGAGCTTAGCCCTGGAACCTTTTCCCCTCTTCCCCCGCGGGAAGTTGAAAGAATTTCTGTTATATGACTCTTAATAAAAATATATATTTTAAAAGCACAATTGTTCAAAGTACAAACTACAAAGTAAACAAAATTGAATTGTTGGTGAAGCTTACATTCTTAACAGTTAAGTTTAAGTCGTAATTAACTCATCACAGAGATGAAGAACGACTTAATCTTCTAATAAATATCAAGTGAATACATAGATTTTTCGATTTGTTCGTCTGTTTGTAATAAATAGTCATTATTTTTTTAAAAAACGTATAAACATTAAAAGTAACGTATGAAAATTTGAAAAAAAAAACCAATACATATTTAATTTAAAAAAAAAAACCAATACATATTTAATTTAAATAGATTAATATATTAAATTTCAAAACATGTAAGTACAACGTTGGTTTGCTGCATCGTTAACGATAGTAATTATAAAATTACACATATATATATATATATATATATGTTACCTATTACTAGGTTCGTAACGAGGTTGAATTACGTACCTAATCTATTTCTAAGCATTTGCATTGTAACACCAATCCCAATTATCTAGTGTAATAAATACTTGATTAATTGTATTATTGAGATAACATTACCATTATACTAACTATATAGAGATAGTTGTTTATTATGTTTATCTATATACTAGCGATCCGCCTGCGGATTCACCTGCTTGTGTGATGTATATTCATTTTTCTAAATATTATTGTTTAAGAATAGGTTTTTTTTTCAGCTTCATTCTTTATCTCGGATAAGAGATTAGCCAGAAACAGCTTAAAGGTTTCTGATTTCGTCATGTTTCCTCCTGGGGATCCTAATCATAATAGAAAAGCACCTATTCTAATATAATATACCCTGTCATATTTGCTTAGCACCAAATAATTTTCTACTGATCCAAATAAAAAGGGAACCCTCTCAGAGGAAGTGAATATAATTTTTCTATTATGACGCAAAAAACAGCACTAGTAAATAGAATAACATATTGTTTTTGAAACAGCGCTTTATAAATTCTACTCAGGCCTATGATCCACTACAGGCATTACCATAAACAAACACATCACGTGTACTCTTCAAATATTTGTTTAGGTTTAGTCGTTTCAACAGATGGGAGCAAAAACATTGTTAATATTTGCACTTTGTTAATATATGCCACATACTATATATCTAAATGTTGTATGCGTTTTTGAGTACTCGTTCCGTAATTACACTCTGTCAACTGGGGATTTTGTATAACATTTGTGACACGCCTATATGAGATTCGTGAGGATATGTGGGGAATTTACGTGGGAATTTTGTTTTGTTTTACGTAAATAATTAATAATAGTGAAGTTTGATTTGGGCGATTACAGATTTTCAATGTGAAATATTTATGAAAAAACTGGTTAAGTGCGAGTCGGCCTCGCTCATCGATGCTTCCGTACTAATTTCAGGATTGTGGGCACACGCACTCATTTTGTATGAAATAAACTACAAATATGGTAAAAATAGAACTCCTATCTTTGATGATATTCTGTTCGTTTGTCCAGACTATTTATTTCAAGATCACGTGTAGGTCCATGGCCCCTTGAAGTACAGAAGAAATGGAGCTACTAAATCTATAATATTAAATATTTTTCTTTGTTATTTATTAGACCGCGTTAACATCTTGGTAAATTCAATTTGACTATTAAAATAATAATGTCTATAAAATATAGCCATTCTTTTTTTCACAACCTTTCCTTTTATACACCTTTTAATCTAATTAATTTTGTATCTTATTTTAAAATATCAAAAGAACTTATTACAAATAGGTGGGAATAGGTTTGAAGCCATTGCTGGGGCACAAGCATGTAAACGCGACAAGTTGTGGGTTCGATTCCCACTCGAGGAAATGAAATATTTAATATTTTCATTTTCTTGGCTAAGATGTAGAGGCAAAGTGTGGTATAGCTTGCGCCACTCAAAACACAATGCATCCAGAATTCAGCGGAAAGTAGGGAGCGGAATGTCATAACACTAGGCTCTCTCTCCCTACTACATGCGGAATGTAGCATGAAATTAAAAAAAAAATTGCGTATAAATAATAAATTGGTTGAAATATTTCATTTGTATGTACGGAAAATTGTAACTTGAAAAGTCGAACACATATCAGTGCCCGCTGTCGTACCGCTATATGTCAATTATATAAATAAATCTTTCTGTTGTATATATTTGTATTAAAAATTGTGAAACATTTCAAAAAGTTTGTGAAAAGATTCACACTATTTTGAATAATCTCAAAACCGGTCCAACTATTTTGGGTTATTGGAAATCGACGGCAAATTTTCAATTTCAATATTCCTATACACCAACCACAAATGAGGTTTGTAATTTAAAATATATCAATATATATATACCGTTTGTTAATAATATAATTATAATAATTATAAAATATTATTAATTTTCGTGATTTACTTAGCTATAATGACAAACTATAGAATTAAAATATAATACAAGGTACTTACGTAATACCTTTTTTTTAGTTTCCCGTTTTATCCTGCACATAGCAAAGAGGCAGGGGGAACCTGGGACCTAATGTTAAGAAACCTAATGTCACACTTCTAATTTTGGAGGCATTGCGTGTCAAGTGGAAATATTAAATATTTCATGTCCTCGAGTGAGAATCGAATCCACAACCAGTCGCCCTTACACTCACACTTTAGGCCCCTGCGCTGCGCCACGATTGACCTCAATATATTAAATCACATTTAACGATTATCGTCTAACACTAATTGTTTTCCTCACAGAACTGAAAAATCCATTTGATCCATCCATGCCTGACTAAATCTCGTTACACCGAATAGTTCCACTTCACGAAGTAGTTCCTGCATCTCTCCTGAAAGCTCGTTGCGGCCAGTTTTACCGTTTCGCATACACGTTTCAATGAACACATACTACGTGTTTACAACTGGTCAAATTAAAATAGAACATTGAATTTACTGAGCTAGAAATGTAACGCTAATTTTTCGTTCTTTTGAAACTTTTAATGAATAAAAATGAGTACTTGAATTTAATATAGAAAGCTAAAAATTGATTTAAAAAATATGATGCTCTTCAGTATGATAGTAAAACCGAAAAAATCATGAAAAAGAAATGGATTGATAGCCCTTAACAGACAGATCCAAATAATTGTAATAGTATTACAAAATCGTATATATTAAAAAAAAGTTCGCGAGTACTCGTATATATTTATCTCTAATGGAAGGTCGTAGTGGCGCAGCGGCACAAGGGTGTGACTGTAACGCGACGGCTGTGGGTTCAATCCCCACTCGAGGAAATGAAATACAATAACAAAAATCATAATTTGGGAATTGGGAAATTGGGAAAATTTTTAATTTAGGCATCCTTGGAAAGATTTATAGAATTGGTTAAAGAACGAGTCGCAATTTTAATCCATCTATTTTGCAACAAGAATCGTCAACAGCTATTAATATTATTTTGAGTACTACAATAAATAAGTAATAAGCTCATATTTATCAGTAAATCTGTAATAGTAATATATTCAACAAATAAAAACCAAATTGAAACTTATTGATAAAATCTTTAATTTCGGCCTGAGCGTGTAGATAGTATCAATTCATTTTCAACATTATGTTTATCTTGCGGAAATTATTATTTTCATAATTTTTAAAGAAGTTATTTCTAGTTCTCAGATTATTTTACATTACATAAATATGAATTGTTATTTAAAGAAATTAAGATTACGTTTAATATTGTAAATCCACATTATTTCCTTCTGTAAATCTTCCGCATATATCAATTTGGAGCGCGAGTGGTTAATTGAAACTAATGGATTTTCTCAGTATTTTACTTCAATAGCGCTAAAAAGTATCCTATCTCGCCATGCCCTGAAGCTTCCAACATATTGTTTCTGGAGATGATCAGTAAATGTCAATACGTAGATCAATCACAGTTAAATATAATTGAATGTAGTTCAATCTAAGCTGACAGTATAACGAATCGGTTATGGCTACGACGGCATTGTGGATTTAGCGCTTGGAGTAACAGACAAATTTGGTACAGATATTGTTATTGTTTATGTAAACATCCTAATGTTGAATGTACATAAGTAATTATATAAGTAAATATACATTGTTAGAAAGGCTACATTTAAATATGACTTTTTCCTCATGTTAATCTTTTGTGTTTTGCTTAGTAAAATATAGTCCCGTGAAAATAGACATTTTAGTTACAAAAAGTTTCTATAGAGCTGCAAAAACCACTATTTTAATGGTTTATTAATTGAAATTCGCTCATTGAGTAGTATTATATATAACTTTAGCATCCCTCAGAATCACTTTATCTAAATAGTGATTCTTAGAAAATAATTTGTCTCTAGAAATAATACTTGTTGTAGATAATTTTAAAATGTATCATTTTTGATACATTCCTAAATTTTGTATTTAACTTACCTACCTTTTATGAGAAAAGTAAATAAGTTTGTCAATTTTTATAAGTTATACCTCCTATGGACCTATAATCCTGAAATTGGTACATATCCCTCGGTGGGCGAATCTGACTCGCACTTGACTGGATTTTTTATTATCACTATATATATATATATATATATTTTAGTGATTTACTTGTTAAGGCAATCTGTGGCTTACTACAAATGTTATTACATTACATTGTAAGACGGCCTCTGTGATATAGTGGCTATACGATTATAAGGAACACTTTGTATTATATATGAGGTCGTGTCCGGATTCACATCCGGTAAGGCGACAGCTCATGTTCCCTAAACAGATGCTTCTTGTAATCTGTGTGATATATGCAAAATTGTTTTGTATTACGCTACTTAGATATTAGGGGAAAGAGGAATATGTAGTATACAGTTAGTTGAATAAAAATTAAATGAAAGTTAAAATATTTTCTTATAAAGATTATCATTTATTCGACTCTATTTCTTTGTATCATTAAATTTGTCATTTATATAAGTTTATTTGATTCGATTTACTTTCTTTCCTCGATAATAAGACAGACAGGTTAAACAACACGGTATGCTAAATAATCATGTAATCGCAATGCCTCTAGAATTTTCAATTTTATTTTATTTTTCATTTAAATTCAGCGGAAAGTGTGAAACGGAAGTATAAAGTGAAAAGATGAATGAAGTGAAACCGGAGTGTTCACACTAGGTTCCCAGGCTCCCTCTGCCTACCCTGCTATATGCGGGATACAGGGTGAAGAATATCAATAAGAATAAAAAATACTGAAGCTAAGTATAAAATGTGCAAGCCATTCAAAAAGAAATGACTTTAAAATATGCAATTCATGAAATTTACATTATGAACAAAAGAACAAAGGGTTTGCATTATTGATAAAATTTTCTAATATGGAAATCGAATTAATAATCATTAAAAATACTCATATACTCTACTAGCGGACGCGCGCAGCTTCGCTTGCGTATTTAAGGGTGAATTCTAATAACCCATGAAACATGTGTTCAATGAAATATTTTTAAGAGTCTAAATTTCAAATTTTATAAAAATCGGTGGCGATTTAAAGATTTTTCCATACAAACTTTCAACCCCTTATTTGCACCCTTAGGGGGAGAATTCTAGAAAACGATGAAACACGTGTTCAATTAAATACTTTTAAAAATCTAAATTTCAAATTTTATAAAAATCGGTGCCGATTTAATTTTTTTTCCATACAAACTTTGAACCCCTATTTCACCCCTTTAGGGTTAAAATTTTTCAAAATCCCTTCTTAGTGGATGTCCAGATTACGAAAGTAAACTTTTGTCCAAATTTAACGTTTCTACCATCAGCGGTTACTGCTGTGCGTGCGTCTTACCTCAGTCAGTGAGGACAAGTCCTTTTATATATATAGATAACTGTGCCACTACGCCGTCTATTCATATACACGAGGTTTTAAAATAGCTCCTTTCTAAAGTCTATCCACACTAGCTATGGGTAACGTGGGATATATCACTTCCTTAAGGTATTGGGATCATTTATCTGTTTTCTTATTGGATTGAGACGTTTTAGCCGTCTTAGAGTTTTTGTATGAGGTTTTCCTTTCGTTACTTTTGTTATTTTATTTATCTTATTGAGACTACTTTTGGCATTAACAAACTTTTTGACCTGATACGATTTTATTTTTAAACGTAAGTAGTGAGTAATTACTAGTTTAACTTCACGTTGTGTCCCGGGAACCTAGGAAACTAGTGTTAAAGCACTCCGTTTACCACGGAAAACTCAAGGCCTGCAAATATATAGCAATCCATATCTATACTTATAATAAATCTGTATTTTAAACTGACTTTCAAAACAAGAAGGAGATTCTCAATTAATTATTTTCGATTCGATATTCGACTAATTATTTTGGATTCGATTTCGATATTGGATTATTCGATTCGATTTGGGCTTTTTGTAATACACAATCATTACAGTTATTTTACGAAGGATGGATTTATAATCCTTATCCAAATTAATAATTTACCATTTAAGACTGTTTCTGAACGAATTAAATTAGTCATTGACATCAACACGTATGACTGTCGGTCAATTCTGTTTATTAAATGAATAATCATGTAATTCAAGCGGGCGAAGCCGCGGCGGGGCCGCTAGTTATAGTATAAATTTCTATCCTATCCATATTTTTTTAAATTAATTAATATATTAATTAAATTAAATTAATTGTTGACTAGTAACTAGTAAAAATAATTCACTTACCACGCTATGGCCGCTGCGGCTCCGGAGACTGAGCCTCATTTTCCAGTCCCTCTTGGAGGCCCCGCCCTCTGAGCTGAACGAGCGCTTCATAGGCAGCGACATCTTCACTTTTTGAGCGTCTTCTTCATCACACAACTTCAAACTAACATTATGCGTCTCTATCGCAAGTTACCTCCACTTTAAACTATCCCTATATCACTTTATCTATTACGCACACTTGTTTAGACGTCATGTTGTTTATAAATGTCAAAGCCATTTTCTTTAAAAAAATCACATATTAACTAAGTTGAACTCAACTATTATAATATTAAAACACTCAAATATTGAAAATAGCACTTTTTCAAGTCATAAACCAACGTAAATGGAGACCAAACACAGACATTTTAATTTGAAAATTAAAAACGGTTGGACATATTTAGAGAAACAAACTTGTATTAAAACACAAAAACACGACGAAATCTGAAACAAAAAGGACATGGTTACTCTTTATGCTTTTATTTTAATAATAAAAAAAAATGTTTTAATAGGCAAAAGGTAGTCGAATAGAACCTAGTATTAACCTAGTCAGCGACATCTACCCTTTGAGTTTGAGCCATGTAAGCTAAGGCTTTGAGCGACGGATGTAGGCCTTGTCATATGCACCTGTTTTTTAATAAATCTCTTATAACAATTATGCGCTCCGTTGATCTATCTAGAAAATAATTCACGTCGTAGCTTAGGTTATTATACAGCTTCACGCTGTATCACGCAATTAGCACGGTAGGCAGAGGGGAGAGGCGCGCTTTGCCTCGACACCAGAGTGAAGAAATGAAATAGTAAATATTTCATTCCCCCGAACGGGATTCGAACCCACAACCTGTGGCGTTTACAATCACACACTTGTGGCCCTGTGCCACGACTGGCCTCTTAATTAGATCTTAAGTTATTAATAGTTTAATTTGTTTCTATTCCAGCGACTTAATTTATTTTTGTGGTTTAGTAGACTAACTTGGTAGAGAAGGAGAAGTATTGCTCGATAATGATATCATAGTATTTTTTGTAGCTTCACTTTGTATCTGTAACTATGTAATTGATTAAAAAGTGCTTGTAACAGTCTATTTCAATAAAGAATTTAATTTATCCTGTAACTAATAATAATTCCCCAAGAGGGAATCAAACCTACAACCGTCGCAACTACTCAGTTTTTTAATATTGAATATTATAATTATATATTAATAACTAAATCCAGGAAATTATTATTAATTTAAATGAATATCCTCATTTAATTTTAAAGACGTTAACTTAATTTTAAATCTTAATAAAAACAAACATGGAAAGTGTTTTTACGTTCCTTATTTCGTATGAAGCGCCGAATGAGAACGCAGGACATCTTTTATGTTTAAAGTCTATTGATTTCTCCGAAAAAGTGGAAGAGGGTCCTCGTGATAGATGTGATGATGAATTACGTATTAAAATATAATAGTATTTTTTGTGGAACCAAGCTTAGTAAATACTTTACAGATATGTATAAAAAAAGGGATGGAAAGTGTAAAATATATAAAAATGTATTTATTGTAATTTATTTTGTTGTATTAAGTGCATAACAGGATAACATTAATATACTAAAATATTTAGTTTCTTAAATAAATATTTGTATAGTTCAAGCGGGCGAAGCCGCACGGAGTCTGATACGTATATTATAAGTTTAGGTACATGTTAAAAATCAATATACATACATTTTCTCTAAATACAATAGCAAGAAAGCAATAAATTTATTCAAATATAAGAACGTGAGAAACCTCTAAATCACAAGTAATCGATCCTAATGTAAAAACATTGTAGTCTGTCATACCACCGCCCCGAGTTGGTATCTTAGTATTGGAGATATTTCCTTTGATGATACGGAACTGATGGCTAATGCTAATACATATTTATAATATGCTTTTATAAATACTTAACTTTGAAAGATACATATAATTAATTCTATTTTTGTATTATTAGATTAGATATAGTCGATTTATATCTTTATTAATAATAAATTCCTAAAGTAGAATGTTTAACCGTTTATTCTTAGATACAGAATGTAATATAAGCCCTAGATATATTTTTATTAACTTCACTTCACCCCGCATATACCAGGGAATTCAGGGGAACAAAAAATTAAGATTAAATATTAGACTGCAATCATAGTCCTCAAACTGAATTGAAAGGATGATGGAGATCTTAAACGAGTTCCACCTTTAGATATATGTAAACACTCGACATGCTTCGTGCGAAAGCTTTCCCAATTTAGACTAAATTGCTCACAAAATGGCTCCAATACAAATAAAAATTTCACCAACGAATACGTAAAAGCATTTTGTGCCTCCTTAATCCAAAATTGACGCCATGTTACGAAATTTACATTCAAATTGCCGTGACATTTCGTCGATAATGGTATTTTTTACAAAGTAGATTATAGAAATATTGAAGATATTTATTTACTTGATAAAACTTATAAAACTACCGGACATAAAAATATGAGATGAGGAATAATTGTTCCTCTTGATCTGGATAATTACCCACGGCAAGCACAAATAATTAAATGAAAAAAATGCATGGGCTGCATCTGCAAGATGCGGGACTAACCTTCTTGTTATATATAAGTACCAAATTGATTTACTGAAACATACAAAAATAGGTCTTTCTACTTTTTTGTGCATATATTAAATAGAGAATGGAGAGAAACGTTAAATAATAAAAACATCGACATTAACAAAAGTCTTGTCTAAAAACGCCGAGGGTGCCTGAAATTCCTCTTGATATAGAACTCTTGCTAAAAAGAAATATATACTAACGAAGCGCAGATCCCAAGAATACGACGACCTATACTAACCTGTATAGAAATAGTAATATCCTTCTAGAATTCACAAATACAGAAATTAAAATGTGGATGAAGATTGTGAGATTGTGTGCGTAATTTGGTTTATAATTGCGATTTTTCAAAAGCGGGTAATAGGTGTCCATTGTCCACTTAAACAAAGTTGCGGGCGACGACTAGTTACTAAAATAATGTCATTTATCTCTGTGCAAGCCAGAATAGCTTTGCTGAAGCTTTTTTAATCATCCTCCTTTATTTTATTATGAAATATCATATTTTCATATTTTTTTTTATATTATACTTATTTATTTATTTCTATTATTTACTTATTTTTATATTATAGCCAAAATATTTATTTTTTGTTTCTTTTTTTTTGTACCTCTAAGAATACATGTGTACAAAATTATATGATAATTGGATGAGTTCAACTTCCTCTTCTTCTTCCTGGCATTAATCCCGGCTATTACCAGGGTCTGCCTTCCTCAATTGGATGAGTACAACATTAATTATTATTAATACATTTATTAAACATGAGTTTCCAATGTTTCTAATTATGATTATCCATCGTCAAATGAAAAAAAAATCCTTTACCTGTTTTTTTAATAGATTTCAATACCTACATAATTGTTTTGAAAAAAAGTACAGTATAATTGTACCCTTCTACTTAATAATTAAAATGAAAACTAGATCGGCCTCAGGTCGGAGTTCTAACTGGTCATAAATGTGTAAGAGAATAAAGAGACCACAATAACGGCATATTTACTATTTACGGCTTCGCCATCAATTAATATACGACTATAGTACACAACATAAAACAAAGAAATAAGTTCTCATTCAATTTGTTATGGGATATAAAAATTCCACTATTATATCTACTTGCTATGAAATAATAATAATTTTCTACGAATATTGTTAACAGATACTACTTAATGTATTGTTGTATAACGAATAGATAAAAATCGATTATTTACAAGCCGATAATAATATAATCGATATCTTTTTGATAATATCAATAATACCTCGTACGGTTGTAAATTACTAGAAATGATATCAGCTTATTAATAATACTTGTTGACGTGAAAGTAAACTAATTGGCACAACTCTAAAGGAGTGGAACAGGTCTCTACCTGTTTCAAGAAAATCTTTTTAGATCTGCTATGCACTATGGCTTCCATTTCGGAAAATTCTATTTAAAATATTATTTGATTTTCGGTATGTTTAGATTAGACAAAGGCCATCCTGCTAACCTAACGCAAGTATAAATAAATTTCAACATGAATAGATTACCATCAAACAAACTTATCTGTAATTCCAAGATTTCTTCCCAAAAATTAAATTTCGTACAATATTTCGCGATCGGGTCGCTAGTATTAAAATAAAAATCACATTACATATGTGACAAAAAGACAGACATAGTTACTATTTACAGAGACAGGGCCGACCGCTCCAAACAGAAATGTGAATAAGATATTCATCCCTTTACGGGATTGATTTCCAAAAACCCTTTCATGACCAACAAGTACTTATCTATGTATTACATTATAATTTCGCCTCAATTCATGTGATTGTGATTTAAGCCTAAATTCAACCATCACTTCATATTACTTAGTAAATAATAGTTTTAAGCTTTATTTATTTTGGTTTATGTATTTTATAAGAGGACAAATACATAAACACTCATTTAACCCATATAGACCCGCCGTGCCCAAATGGGTACACCTACAATAGTACCCTTGTTTTTTTTATATTTTTATTTTTATGTAGTTTATGTCTAGAATTGTAAAGATAAGCAGTATATCCTTATGTTGTAGCCGTAAAATCCAATTAAAAATTTTTTACAATCGTTCATTTCGTGCCTTTTATAAAGCTGTTTCATGAAATCTGTGAAGGCAAAATGTAAGTATATTTATTCTTAAATTTTTCTTCTAAATACATTTGTTTTGGTACAAAACATACTTAAGTACTTAGTATTCTATGTAATATAATTACATTTGATTAGAAAAAAAGAGTCGTAATAGGACAAATTCAACTTTTACGATGCTGTCCCCAATTGGGGCCAATGGGCACATCAGAGGTCAATTTTTATGTTTTTATATGCATGTCCATCCAAAGTTCATAATGACTCTTAGGATATTTAGCGGTCGCAATGAATATAAGGGTCTTCAAGAAGCAATCGCAGTTGTAATTATTGAAGAAAAAGACTTCGGAGAGGTATATTTAGTTGCGCTGCCTCTAAAACCAGGTGTGGTAATCGACGAAGAAGAAGATGTAGATATACAAAGCACTGCTAATCTGCCTGCTTACTAATAGAAGCATTTATCAACCTTTTGCTAAGAGACGTAGAGGAACCGTAATCTTGAGCAACCC
>JAKRZM010000772.1:1199325-1233018 GCA_036379175.1 Heliconius cydno galanthus | reverse complement strand
TCCACACCGATTTCGGCGATGGCGACTTCTTGCATGTCTCACTTTATTTTACTTTATTTTACAAAAACAATACATGTACTGAATACATGTATAAGAGCAACAATAATAGTGTCTCGTATCTAGGATTAAGAGAATACATTTCTTTTAACATTACATGAGACCAGTTTTAGCACGCAGTAAGTAAATTTCTTCTGTCTACCTCTTCTTTTTATATGAGAAATTCAATTTGAAGCTAAAAATAATCGGAAGTAAAAAATCAGACAGGAAAATTGGTTAATTCTAAAAAAAATACTATGTAAATTGGTCAATTTGAAGTTATAAAATGATATCGTTATTATTATTTGGATACTATTTATTCAACCAGTACTATTAAAAAAATAAAATAAATCAGCTTCACGCTGTATCCCGCACACAGCAGGGTAGGCAGAGGGAACCCAGTGTCCGTGCCCCACTTTCTGCCGAATACCAGTACTATTATAATCTGATTTATAATATCAGAAGGAAAGCAAAAGCTCGTTGAGATGGACTCTATTTAGAGGACTACGTACATGTGTACTCCCGAAAAGGGAATGAGTTTTGCTTGTTTTTGATAATTATTATTTACAGTTAGTAAAAAAAAATATTTTATGTTTTTATCAAGATAAAATATGTTTATTATTACAAATTTAAACATTTTGTATATGTAATATTGTTTTTTAGCTACATACTTTATCCATACAACACAATAGGCAGAGGAAATCTAGTGTTAAGACACTCCGTTGCCCACTTTCCGCCGGATTCCTAATTTTCGACACATAGATGATCAAAGGACCTTATTATTATATCGTCACAGTACAAATTAACTAAAGTAAAATATGGCTTGGAGGTATGTATATACGAGTACTACCGAAAATAAAATATCGCCCTTGGCACGATGGGTTCTGGCAACAAACTCGAATCGATACCAGACGCAATGCGGCCCGTTTTAGGGCTTACTCGAATCTGATTTAACAAACTACATTAAAAAACCGTACATTAGTGCCCTCTATATCTTCAAATAAATTACTGAATGGGACAACGATTTTATTATTACGTTTATTTAGATTTTTTATATATTTGTATTGATATTGCAGGCGTTTTCGCTTGGCATTATTATAATCGTTACATTTATTATGGCGGCGTCGTTATGGCGGTGGGTTCGGTTCCCACTTCGGTTCATATCAACGAACGTATGATACTTATATTTTTTTAGCTTTACGCTGATTACCTTTCATAGCAGGATAGACAGAGAGAACCTGGGAACCTAATGTTAGGACACTCGCTTCCTATAAAGACAGTTTGGTTAACAAACTTATAATTATTTTTGCATATCGACTCTGGTTTACGGTTTCCGTTCTCGGTATCGTGAGATCACGCATCATTTTCCAGTTCCGTGTGTTGCCGCAATAAGGATGGGGGTCCGCAGAATTAGCGGGACCGCAAAAAATAATACAAGGACATCTCGTGTTGAAGTGCGACAATCGCCATTTAAGAGTTTTCGTAATCCGATTTCGATCAAACTTTGTAAAAGAAATTGGTGTCGTAACCACGTAATATACATTACCAGTGCAAATGCATAATGGCAGGTACTAGCGTTGCTGTCTGTCGTGTATGTCTGGGCACATGGAGAAAATGAGAAATGAAAGAGGGGCTTCGATAACAGTGAATCGAAAATACTGGGGAAAGGCTACGTAAAACATAGCACTGATAAGATTCAATAAATAAATTTACCCATAAAACCAATAATTTTATGTAAAATTGTATAATATATTTTTAAAATTTTTACTATTTTGCTTACGTCGCCGTACGTGACTGGGATATCGTCACTAAAGCCATTTCTTGGTTCTTATGGCTATTCACGGCTACGTCCTTTCATCGCACACCGCAGACGAAGGGCTTATATCGAAAAATATGTCACGTAGCTTAGAACGACAGTATTATTGAGAAAAGTATAGAGAAATGTATCTTAGCTATAGCCTTTTATAGCCCATTCATTTAATAAACTATGATATAACTATAAGAATTGAGTTTTTTTTTATATTTTAAGACGTTATTCCACAGTAAGGAATGAAAAACACTTATATAGGTACAGTTAGGAAACCTACAAAAATTTGTACGTAGTGGGATTTGAACCCGCGGCTGTTGGCAACCGTCCAATGGCTACTAAGCCATACGTTCTCATTAAGCTACGTTGAAAACGCTTGTTACAACTTATTTATTAAATGTTGTACCTATAAGAATTTCGACATAGCTTGATCAGAACGTATGCATGGCTTAGTGGTCGGAGCACTTGGACGGTTTCCAAGATTGCGCGCGGTTTCCAATCCGCTATATTCCAATTTTTGTACTTTGTTACTTGTTTGTGTTTTCAGTAAACACAACAAACGAGAATTCTAAAGCTTCATAGGGCTATAGTAAAACTTTTAAAAATATATCTAAAACTTTTAAAATCAACGGGAACCCTGCAAAATATATTGCGCATAATAAATTCCCTAAAAATAAAATTTTCCCTAAAAAAATGCACTTTTTGGTTAAAGCGAACGTTTTATTAACTTTTTCCATTGAATCCAATCAAAGTCGTATTCAATGAATTGGAAGAGCAAATAACAGAATAAATATTTTAAAATTGTTTTCACACATGACATATTTGAGTACGGTCTATAAATATATAACGGAAATTATTTATTGTACTCACGAAGTTTCTCGATAATGAATTAAATAATTTGTTTAATATGAAATATCTATAATAATAATAATTTTATTTTCATATCAACAAATTATTTATCTGTGCCATTATTAGAATTCAATTATTTTATTTATTTAATGCTTAAAATGAAATAAGATATAATTGAATTAGTTAATACGTAAAGTTATGTACTTAATACAAAAAATAGGACAAATTGTGTGTACGGAGAAAATCATCATTTATATAACGAGACTGGTTTTGACGCGTGTAACTTCACGCTGTATCCCGCACGTAGAAGGTTACGCAGAGAGAACTTGGAAACCTAGTGTGCATAAAAATACTTCCATTCCCCACTTTCCGCCCAATTCTGAAAGCACTTTCCCCAACACAAGAGTGAAGAAAATTAACATATTTCATTTCCTCGAATAGGAATCGAACCCAATACGCTTCACGACTTCGCGTTACACGCTTGTGCCTCTGAAATAGCTAATTTCAGTGAATTTCATAGAAAGCATTCATGGATGACAGACTACCGGAAGTATGTTAGGCCGCATTAGCGAGGACGACGATTTCATTCCTGGCGTGTGTCGACCTGTCGGTATTAGATTTACGTCCACATCCGGTCACCGATCTGTACATAGGTACGTCACGTGTAATATTTGCGATATCTACGGAACATTCATCGCGCTTGGTGAATTTCAAATTTAAACTATATTTGAATTTTCAATAAATGTCATAAGATTTAGGCTACTAATTAGGAGGTAATATTGCTAACGTCAGATTATATAGTTAGAAATTTTCTAATTAATAATTAATTAGAAGTGTCTAAAGCAATTATGAACTTGGCAAGTTATTAAATATTTCGTGGGTAACAGTGACTAATATTAATTGTAAAGTGTAATTAGCCTATGCGTTATTCTGATTCTATAAGTTATATTACTTAAACGTTTCATCTAAATCTGTTCAGTATTTTTTGAGTGAAAGATGTCCATACTCACAACCTTCCACAAAATAAAATGGTAGGAAAGGAGTAGATTGGAAGAGAAGCTCAGTAAGCGGTAGATAAGCGATGCAGTATTCCTTCTTCTCAACTATCTCACAGACACATTGCCCGTTGATTAGTACGAGTATATATACAAAAGGAATAAAAATATTAAAAAATAAGTATTTTTTTACAATAATTATAAATAATTAATTAAGAATTCATTGTTATTTACAACGCAGATTTGCCAATTGAAGTCTACTTACAGGAGAGTCTCATTACGTTTTAAAATGTTGCATTATTTATGATCGTCCCTGCCTTTGAGAAAATATTAAGTAATGTTTCGGAAGTTTAGGTATTTTCTTTAAGAAAATAAAATGCTTTTATGATATCTCTTTATATTTAGAAGAACATATCTGTCTGACTAAGAGCTGGTTATGGTTCCAAATTTGGGAACCTCAGTACCTACTTGAAATTTCGTAACTTAGACATAACTTTTCTTATAGAAATTTAGAATCAGTATAATATCTATATATATAAAATCGATAGGTCACTCACTCATCACTAAATCTCGGAAACTACAAGTGCTAGGAATCTCAAATTTTGCATAGGAGTTATTTATAGGACGTAGGTGCTCGCTAAGACGGGAATATGCAATATGCGACTTTTAAAGGGTTGTTTTTGAGGTTGGAAGTTTGTATGAAACTTCGTTACTACAATTCTATCTCAAATTTTGCATGGACGTCACTTATGGGACGTAGGTACTCATGGAGACAGAAATTAATAATAACGTAGTTAACGCATGCGAAGCCGCGAGCGGGCCGCTAGTATTTATATATATAATACGTAACCATTATTACATGAACTGACACTAAAAGAACTTCAACAGTTTAACTGATTTCGTCTAAAATATTCCATGTTGACTTTTGTTCCACTTACATTGAAATGGTAATATTATTTGAATACATTATTTATGAACTCTATAAAGCCTATGGTAATTTGAAAGCTAAAAGGTACCTTTTGTATGTATCACAGATGTCTATACTCAAATCTTAGCTTGGAATTCTAAAAATTTTAAATTAATTCTTTAGAAATAATTTGGCCTAGGTATCTTTTAGATATACAAAATTGATAAAAAATCATTTAAAATATATAGACTAATAGGCAAAGAAAGTTAATGAAGCGGGTGAAAAACCGCCAAGTTTTATGCAAATAAACATTTTACACATATTATTATATTATGTACTTATAGGGATTATATTATATACTTATTTAGATTTTATAAGGGTTCCGATGAAATTGAAAGGGTCAGGTACGGAACCCTAAAAACTAAACAAATATAAAGTAAAAGTGTCAGTTTTATGTGCTCGAAATATCTTCACTCCTTTGCGAAGGTACGGTTACTTGCAATTTCCTAATTATCCCTTCTACGGTCTCTGGTGTTTCATTTCTGAAAGAAAAATAGTTAAGTCGCGAAAATAAAGATGGGTAAAGATTTTGCAATCAAGTAATTAGTGGATATCGTCTTACATTAAGTCGAAAATAGGCTGATTTATATAAGTAAGCTTACTAAGTAAGCTCAATAAATAAGATAAACTATTAGATGTTTACGTTGTTGTTTATAGTAAAAGTGTAAAAGAAGTTTTCTTTTCTTATCGACAATCACCTCATTTAATAATTTAATTTTTTTAGCTTCACGCTGCTACCCTGCAGAGAGAACCAGCGTACTTAGTGTTAATACTCTCCGTTCTCTACTTACAGCCGCGTTTTTTCCTCGTTACCAGATCAATGAAAATAAAAATATTGAATATTTGATTTCCTCGAGTGGGAATCGTATTCACAACCTCTCGCGTTTACAATTGCACACTTGTGCCCTACGTCACTACTGGCCTCATTTGTATTATTTGTTGGACACATAATTAGATAGAATTGTACGATGCTTACTCGAAAAAAATAATAACAGCTATATTTCCGTTTCTACAACACTTTTGATATGAATAAATGATTTAATAGAATAAATAAAACCTTTTAAAATAAGACAGCAATGCATCTAAACAGTGAAAGAATGAAAAATATAATAAATAATACATGCAAAATATCGAAAGAACTGTGGTACACTTAAAAAGATGATATTGAATTCGAATTCGTAAGAGTCCTCGAACATTCAACTGGAAATGCGCTCTAGGACCATTTTCAGGTCAGGGCTAATGTCTCCGGCCGCTGTTTCGAACTACTTGATAACAAATTATGATACTTCTGAAACAAATTTATTGCAGCAATAAGTTTCTAGTCCCATCGTTTCGATAGTGGACTTTAGTGGACAATAGGTTTTATTTGTTTACCTTTTAAAAGTATTGGGCTTTCAATTATAGATATTAAGTAGCGACCCGCTCGCCCGTTTGAACTATATAGTTATTAATTTACTAATATGTATTACTTTCGTTTCCTAATATAATATCATTTTAAAAATAACATATCTATACACTTATATGATAATTGTATTAAGGACTTTTTTAAATGCCATATTTTAAATAAAAGCTTTTAAAGAGAACCACATTATATGTCGAGGAATTTAATCCCTATCCTATACCTTATTTTACAAGTTAGGGCTTTCATAGTTTACATTTACGTATAATTATTCTTAATCAGATATTTGATCTATATATTATAGAATACAATAAATTATAAAATTAAAATATATATTAATAAAAAATACTAATAGAATAAAATACTAATTTAGCTTTGGTATATATAGTATACCTTTGCATACAGATGTAATAACGATCAAGTCTTTCATTATATTCCTTCTAACATTCAATTAAATATAAACAAACCGGCAAAGAACTTATGCAAAGAGGAAATTTTAATAACTTTGAATATTGAATGATATCTTAACGTTTAACTTAATGTTCTTAGTTAACGAGAAAAAGATGGAAGTTCAATAAATAACGTTTAACGGTAAATGGTAGTACCACTAGCTGTGTGCAGAATTGTAGATTCGATTTCAGCTGACATAAATAGGTATACCTGTAAATAAAAAAACCGGACAAGCTTGCCCACCGAGGGTTCCTTACAAAAATTGGATTGTATTGGTTTTGAGTTTTTTCTGAAATTCAAGCTTAGCTTAGCCAGAGCCTTTTCATCTGATACCTCACTTAAACTAGCTTTAATACCAAATTTTGCCTTTAAGGTTAGATTCTCTCTGCCTATCCTGCTATATGTGGGAAACAGAGTGAAGCTAAAAAAAGCGCCGTATAGAAGTAAACACGTGCATTTCATCAAAAATTGGTGTTAATATTGAAAATACTGGCGTTTTTTGGAAAAGTAAATGTATCGTAATAACCAATTTTCTAAGCGACCACAGCTATAAAGGGTTGTATCCAAGCAATTTGTAGCATAAAAATATATTTCTTTCACAGAAAATAGAAATAGTATTTACCTCTCTTTATACAGCGCTAAATGAAATCTTTTAAGGTTGACTTTTCTATTAATGCTTAATTCGAACGAGTTACCGACGGTATTTAAGCGTGCCAATATTAATTTAGATCTCGGAGAGATGCCAACGAGGCGGAGTTAAAGTATTTTTTCTCCATTATCCTTAAATATATTATTTTTAATTAATCTTTTTGTTTTTTGTTTATGTTATATTTATATATAGGGACTTTTAAATTTGTAAATTTATATTATTTATAATTTCTATAAACATATAAGATAATATTTATACATTTGTAAAATATTGTGTAAGACACAAGACGTATACAAAAAGCAAATTTTTGTTTTAGATTGAGGAAATAAATATAACCTAATTTCCCGAGTGGGAATCGAACCCGCAAATGTTGCACGACGGCCAATGTGCGATGTTTGAGGAACGAAGTAACTTAAAATTAGATCCTTGCTTCCCTACTATATTTTAACATCGTCAAGCTAAATAAAACATAAATGAATGTTAAATATAGAATAAGAAATTGATAATAATAGTAATTAGTAGCACCCGAGAATAATCTAATACCTACCGGTCTTGGATTATAAAATGTTATAAAATTAATACAGTTACAAAATCCTTACACTATATTTTCAAAGTTATCTTTGATTTACTATTCTGCGTGCTCGAGGCAATCTTGGGAGGATTTTCTAACCTTTGCAAAGAAAAATGTTGACTTTAAAATATGTTTCGACAAATTTTTGTTGAACCAAAGTATTTTCTGTTATTTTTTTATTTTAACCCTCTAATAAATTCGTTGGGCTAAACTAAATGAATGAGTTAAATTAAGAAGATTTTATAACTAGTATATATATATATATATATATATATATATATATATATATATACACCCTGATATATAGGCAGAATATATATTGTATTTAAAATATATATATTTTTCTTTCTTCATAACTTTCCGTCCAATTATTGTCACGCTGCGAGTTGAATGGCGGGACATAACGCCGCGCTTGTTCTTCTTACGTTTCTGTTTTATTGTTTTGATTACGTTTACATATACAATATAAGGGACATACAGAAAAACGTAAAGATACAGACATTCTTGTCATATTTCCTCATAGAAAATATTGTGTTTATATCATTATTATTTTTTTATATATTCAGCGGAATATTTCCCGCATATCGGAGGGTAGGCTGAGGGAACCTAGTGTTAAAACACTCTGTTTCCCACAAATACGTATTATATACCCATAGCAGTAAATCACTTTGTAATATGATGAGCATTAGTCGTAAGGCCTCTCATAAGTTCCATAAATCGGAAGTAATAAAGCTAATTCAATTACAGAAAGCCTTCAAGTTTAGATGAATTGACATCTTGACTCAAATTATATTAAATTGTTTTGCAATTCTGTTATTAACGTTAGAACTTTGAAGTACAAATCCGTAGTCGTTTCTAAATGTTTTAAACATTTTCAAATAAAACGGAATCATTGATCATTTAAATATGTTTAATAAATAGGTATATCTTACTATCCTACTAATATAATAATAATGTTAAAGTTAATGAGGATGGATGTGTGTCCCACTTTTATATATAAGATACAATTTATGTAAAGATTTTGTATAATTTGGCTAAAATAAACAATGAGATTAAGCGGGCGAAGCCGCGCTTGAATTGCTGGTATCATATATTGAAAGAATTAAATTAAGGAGTAATTAAGATGCTTTTTTCAGCTTTGACCATATCTTTTTTCTACGTAAATATAGAAATATGTTTTTTTTCAGAAAATCATGGGGCTATAGATTTGAGTATATAGTTTGAATTACAACACGATATACCCAAGCGTTCCTGAGATAAAGGGTCTTGACAGATACATACAGATAGACAGACGGACAATAGAGTGTTCCTTTTTATAAGGGTTCCTTTTTTCCTTAAGAAGTACGGAACCCTAAAACGGAGGGTAAATTGAACAAAACCCTTAGAAATAGCTCGATATAATATAATGGGCCATTTGCTGAACCTCTCGTCCATGTAGATTACTTGATTCTAAATCCAACCCATATTATCGGAAAGCAGTTAAAGCTTTTAAAGTTGTTATCACCATTCAACTTTGATATAGTATACCCGAACTATCTACTGAGTGTTGTCTATTGAGTAACAAAATGTAAGAGATATTGAATAGTGTGGGATTCAAAATATTTCATGGTAAAAGATAAGTCGTTTATAAAAATCAGAAGGTATTTTATTAATATTTTATTTATTTTGCACCACTAGTAGCCTCAAAACTGGATTTTCATAATTTATCTTAAAATAATATTCCCGAGATAGCATTACTTACATATAAATTACATTAGAGCAATTATTACAAAAAAAGATGTATTAAGAAATATAATGAATCTCATAATAAAGATTTCCTTGAAAATTTTCTTCGTGCCGGAAAAGGAAAACACATGATCCTTGTTAGGATTACTCAAGCATTCTTTTCTTTAAAATGTGTTCTATTTTTGAAATGGAAAGTATAAAATAATATTTAGCAATTTATAGCCAGCCAGACTTTAAGTAAGTGGTGTAATAAAAAATGTTTATTAATAAGACCTAAGACCTTTACACTGTTTATTAATAAGACAGCCAGCTAGTCCCTTTCCGCTGAATTCTAAAGGCATTGCACTCTAAGTGGAGGAAATCAACGCTGCCCTCTGCCTCGACTCCAAAGCCAAGAAATGAAAATATAAAATATATCATTTCCTCGAGTGGGAATCGAATTCACAACCTGCGCCACGACTGCCCTCACTGAACAGTACTGGTTTATTGTTATTTTATATTTAAAGGTAAATATATGTATGTCTATTTATAAAAGTAGAAAAGTATAACATTACTTGTATACGAAATCTGACGCATTCCGGGGCTAACTCCGACCGAAGACAGGAATAGTAAAATCCACTGTGGGTTACATTGAAACTATTAACGTAATCTAATTAGCTTCCCTCGATAAACGGACTATCCAATAAAGCTATTCTGGATTTGAATTAGTATTTTAGGAGATTAGCGCACTCAAGCAAACAAACTCTTTTACTTTATGATATTAGTATAGATATGAATTTGTTAAAATAATAAATATTATTTTTTATAAAAAAAACTAGCGGACTGGAACGTGGCTACGCCCGCTATACGAATATTTATCAAATATATTTATGATTTTTTTTTTCAGTTTTCAATAGAGAGATGAGTTAAGCAAGCTCATTTTGGGTGACGTTTTCTAACAACAAACTTTGCAAATCGTTGCTTAGCAACGGTCGCATAGCGACGGTTGTTATTAACATGGCGGAATAAATTGCATGTCAATTTAATAAGTATTTTAATATATTGGTATATATCGAAAATATTACAAATATGAGAAATAAAAGTATCCTGTGTTCCTTCCGAGACCCTCAAGTATCTCTATATGAGTATTTTATCACAATTAAATTAGCGGTTTGGCCCTGATTCGGTAAAAGACAGACAGACACACAGTGTTACCTTAGAATTTATAATATAGATATATTGTAGAGGTAATATAACACATTTTATACTTTTCATTGTTGTAACTAGATAATAATGAATCATGTACATCGCTTCATGGTGTATGGCATTTATAGCAGGGTAGACCGGGGGAACCCAGTGTTAATACTACGTTCGTCATTTTCGAGAGATTGCGTGTTGAATAGTGGAACTCAACTTTCTCTGGTAACGACTAGAGCGAGAAAATGAATGAAATTCATATTTCCGAATAGGAATAGAACCCAGAACCGTCGCATTTTACAGCTTCGCCGCTGCGCCACAACGGAACCTTTTTCGCAATTGACTTTAACGTTTCTTCGACAAGATTATTTATCAATTCAAAGAATCGTGAACATATTTATTTTATTGTTCGCTCAGGTGTAACGGAATACAATAAATTTAGGATCGTTTCATCGGGATTGCTTAAATATAATAAAGCTTCATTTTTAAATGTAATATTTTTCAAAATCTCCCTTATTGTTGATTTGGTGTTGGCTTATAAGATAATTTGAGGGCTTACCCCCTGGAGGGCATGTATGAAGAGGTTAATGATAGTGGACGAGGCGAAAGAGGTGTGTAGAGACCGTAGCGTTGTGCGCTCCGTACTCTATGACTACTCCGGTAGGGACAAAGCGAAAAGTTAAGTTATAAAAAGAAATAACTAAAAGAAATGTTTCGTAAGAATTCCTAATATTATTAATTGAACATATAACTGGGTGAGGATATTTTAGTGAATTAGAAACCTTTTTTTCAGAATATCACAAAGACCATGGAAACAAAAAAAAATCCAATCCTTTCAATAGCTCGATTTTTTTTGTAGTTAATTGTATTTATTTTTTGCCAATTCTATAAATATGAATATTTATTTCCCTATATTTGTTACCAATACCGTAAAACAAAACATAAACGATGTTCGATTCATACGCTTAACGTTTTATGCAATTAAAACTCACGGCAACATCGATTAATTGAAATCGGAACTAGAACTAGAACCTCTCTATCAATTTTCGATCCACTCAAAACATAATAGTTATTACGATTTCGAGAGTGAGAGGTATATATATATTTCATTGGGGTAAGTATCACAGTGTTATTTGAGGAATTTTTAGTTTTTGGTTTAAATTTTGCTTTAACTAAACATGCATTTAATTAAAACATATTTTAAGTGCATCCTGCTGAGCATAAAGTATTTAATCTTTTGAAAGGTTTCGTACTACAATTAAGAAAAAATGGAACTCTCAGTCTTTCAAGACGGTTTACCTCAAGTTTGTATGAAGATATCAACTTTAAAGTAAAATCTAATATCTATGGACGGTTATGTATGGAATTCACGTATTCAAAACCTATAGGGCATTTCACGTTGACCTAATTTTTTTGGCAAGAAGTGAGAAATTGCAGTTCAAATAAAGAAAATCCGATAAGTTTTATTTATACTACAAGTTAAAATTATTCCAAATTTATAATTATAGCTCATTTCATACCTTTCTAATATTCAATGTCAACCTTTATATGTTGTACTTTCCACAGACCTACAATCCTGAAATTGGTAGAGGAACCCTCGAAAAATTTGACTGTTCCCCCACCAAGTAAAGTAATATACGTGTAAATAAAGTGAATAATTTCAACATTCTTTTGTAATTGAATACCAGCGAGTACCGGTCGCCAGTGACCGCAGGATCGACCTCTACAGAAGATTATCATTTGTATCATACGCTACGCTGAACTCGTAAAATACTGTCATTTTTAAGTTCGCCAATCGTTATGTCAAGTTCTATTCTAGGGATTCATTTAAAAGTATTCTATTTTTTTCTTTCTTTTTTGTATGATGTATTTCTCATATAGAAGGATGGCAGAAGGAACTTACTGCTAGAACACTTCGTTCCCCAGTTTCCGACGACATTTACAACGAAGAAACAATATTTCTAAACGAAAGCCTTGTTTATTTATCAGAGAAATGTTTTCATGCAAATAAAAATAAACGTGGTACACTGTATCGGGTTTGGGGAAACCATTTAAGTGTTATCGTCTTTATTACAGAAAGCCTACAAAATTGGTCAAAACAAACATTTTTATTATGAAATGTTCCGTTTTTTTTTTAAAGTATTTACCCAATCGTATCGAATTTTTGATTAAATTAATTTACCAATGAAATTATGATGAGATACGAGAATTTGAGGCTGGTCATGGCGCAGGGATACAAAAGACTGACAGATATGACTGTAAACTGGACTGGTCGTGGGTTCGATGCTTACTCGTGAAAATGAAATATTTAATATTTTAATTTTATCGCCCTGGTGTCGAGCGCGGCGTTGAATTCCAGCACTTATTAAGCAATGCTTTAAGAATTCAGCGGAAAATCTTAATACTAGGTTCCCCGTCCCTAACCTGCTGTATGCGGGATACAGCGTGAAGCTAATAAACAAAAACAAGAAATTATTAATAAATAAATAACAGAGAATTTTATTATCTTAAAGTAATTTCAATTAAGATAGCAGATTCGATATGACCAGGTGTAAGATATTGTATTACAATTATTAGTACCTATTGCCATTTCAATATAACTTGTAGCGCAACACCTCGATCAACATCTTAATAGATAGTCAATAAGTTGTTTGATTAAAATCCGGATATAGAATAGATAGATTCTGGAATTCTGGTTCCTAACTGCATTTAGGAATATACCTACTCGTATAATTACTAGGCTTATGTTTAAATAAATATAATATACAAGCCGTCGTGGCGCAGTGGTACCGTGAAAACGTGACGATTGTGGATTCGATTCCCACTTGGGGGGCGATATTTAATTTATTTTAATTTCCCTTCACTGGTAGAGGCAGCGCGAAGTCGATTTCCTCCATTCAACATGCAATATCTCGGAAAATATTGGGGAGTGTAGTAGTGTCTAAATATTATGTTCCCTCTGCCTATAACTACTTGCTATGTTTGAAAAAGAGTGAAACTGCTTATAAGGCCGTCGTATCGGCACAAGGGTGTAACTGTAACGCGACGGTGGTGGGTTCGATCCCCACTCGAGGAAGTGAAATGTTTATTTACATTTATATTTCTATTTCTTCGCTCTGGTATAGAGGCAAAGCGCGGCGTTGAGAATTCGGCAGAAAGTGGGGAACGAAGTGTTTTAACACTAGGTTCCCTCTGTCTACCCTGTTATGTGAGAGTTACATCATGAAGCTGATTTGATTTATTTTTTTGTGAATAATATAATGCATGAACTTAAGCTATCAAATATTTTACCGATTACTCATCAAAATATAAATAAATTATATGGACCAAACGAATAAAATTTTGTGGTTTCAGGAATTAATTTCTATTATTAAGACTCAAATTTTCATGATAAAGCAATATTTGAACGGATCAGATATTTAAATCCAAGATTTGGCGTTTCGTACGTTAGCACTTTTTCAAGGTGAATAAACAATAAAACTGTTTCACGCTGTATCCCGCACACTGCACCGTAGGCAGAGTGTTAAAACACTCCGACCCCTATATATAAATAGTGTCTAACGGTAAATTAAATTCTCCATAGTGTATGTAAATTATACAACTCATCCCAATTAAACAACGCAAATCCCGAACGAAACTTCAAGGACGCACCCTAAAATCCCTTTGACGGATTTATTTTAAGGCTTAGAAAAGCATCATTAATGGTGCCAAAACATTTTTATGTTAATCTCAACCATTAGGCCAAACACTTTGATATATTTCTAATTAAATATAAAACGTGATAGAGTAACTCTTATTAGAGGAAAATAAGTAGGTACCTACATTTTCCATACAGATCTATAATATAAAAAAATGTAACTAGTTTATCGCTTATTGACGTCAAAAACAAGGATTATAATATTAAATAGGTGATGTAATAGCAAAATAAACATATTTATTACAAAATCAGCTTCACGCGCATGCCGCACACAGCAAGGTAGGCACAAGGAACCTAGTGTTGAAACACTTCGTTCCCAAGTTATATATAGCGAAATTCAATGACGAACTTTGCCTCGACACCAAAGCGAAGAAATAAAAGTATAAATTTAAGTAAATATTTAATTTCCCCGAATGGGCATCGAACCTACAGCCAGTCGCGATGCCCTAAGAATGGCCTCATAATATATTTATTACAACGATTTAAATAAAAAAAAAATGTTATTATTTTCATTCAATACAGTTTGTATTCCCGAAGGCCATAAAGCAATACCTATTCACGGTACCAAGTAATTAATGTTTACTTTATTATGGGAACTATTTAGCTAAAATTTAATGGGAATTTCGCAAATCATTATGTTTTACATAGTTAATGTTTCCTTTTGCATATTGAATGATGATTTGGTTTAATTGTTCGTATCTCACAGTCTTTTGTATGCGATGGTTGCCGGTTCAAATCGTATATAAAAAAAAAACTATTTCAAAATAGTATCTTTCAGTTTATTTACATAGCGTACTGTAACCGTAGCTAGCTTAATTTAATCAAAATTACAAAAACAAAATATGTTTTTTATTTCTTTTTAAGAATATATTTCGTACTAATTTAGGAACAATGCTATTACCGACGCCAACAGCGTGGCACTTATTACTAAATTTAGAATCGATAAGGAATTCAGGCTGAGCTTTGTAAAATCAGCTACTTATCCTATTAAAAAATCAAATCAATCAGCTTCACGCTGTATCCCGCACACAGCAGGGTAGGCAGAGGGAACCTAGTGTTAAGATACTCCGTTCCCCACTTTCCGCCGAATTCTGGAGGCATTGCGTGTTGAGTAGCAGAACTCGCTCGCTTTGCGGCTTTGCCCACGTGATCAAATAGATAGCAAAATTTATTTGTCCTATACAGTTGTTCCTAAGATCATAGCGTTCAACCAAACAAACTCTTCAGCTTTATAATATTAGTATAAATAAATATTACCTAAGCCAAAATAAATTAATTTATTATCGTTTTAAAAAACAAAATGGGAGAGCCACCTCCTGTCCATTCAGCGATTTGTGAAATGTATAAAGAAACCCTTTAGTCTATTTACTGATTTCTGGCTGCGGCGGCATTTCATTTAACTATAGACCACCAAATGTGATCCCCTATTTAAATTAAACCGCAAGCACGAAAACCTTAACTTATATTTAAAATGTTATAGTTAAGTTCCATAGTTTAATATGGTATGGAAAAACTGTATTTTATGTAATACAAAATTACTTTTTTTGTTAAATATTTTGTAATATTAAAATGGAGGATTGATACAAATAATGGGCATTGCATTACATGAGTTAGCTATGGAAACAAAAACAATTTTTAAGATCCTCCATATTTTAACTGGTATTAGTCAAATCTTTGTGTTGCCGTTTGTGTGACCGGGCTATTGATAAGAACAATGAAATCTCTTCTGTGAGTGACAGAAAAAGATCTGGCGGTCCATGTAGTGTTCGTACGAAAAAGGTGATCAGAGACTCCTTAGTCCACAAAAAAATGGCTCAGTCACTCGACTGAGATATATTTTTGTGAAAAAGCTATCAAAATATCGACACAAGATATCATTCTTGAGAAGATAGTTAAGCTCCTTAACACACTATGTTCAATAACCAAGAATGGTCCTTTCAGAAAAACTCGCGCCGGGTCATAAATCTCGATCCACCCAATCTTAGAAACTTCTGGACTTCATAAGAGGTGAGGACCGTCATCTAGTTCTGTTGTTATTCCACTGGATTATGATTTATGATCACTTTTAGAGCGTAAAGCTTGACCTTAACAGTATGACAACTTTTGGTCCCTAAAACTGCGAATTTTCTGAAGAATTTTCCCATAGAAAGAGTGCGTGCTGCTATTGATAACTATTGTTTGCCATTTGAGATCAATTCGAATAAGCTTTATATATTTTAATAGTTTTATATTAATGTATTTAACTTACATACTGTAAAAATAATAAATGACACGTACAATAGAAAAAATGTTTTTTCTGTATAACAATGTTTGTGGCAAGACTAAGTATTTACCGGTTATACGTGACTGCTCTCTCTCGTTCCCACTCAGGGCAGAATTTTTATTTATACTTTTGAATTAATGAACATAAAAAATAACAAAATATAACCGAATATCTTTAGATTAGGTCTTGTGCCTTCCGTGTTTTGAACGAAAAGGCGTGAAGCTTTTTTTTCACCTGGTGGTAAGAGAACTCTCACGACCTCGTGCAATACCAGAGCCACAGGTGCATTGCCAGTAGTTAAAGGAGGTAGATGCGGTTATTAAAACTGTTATTATATTAGAATTCACAGATACAATGTCACTTGTTAAATGTAAATTAAGAATGCACATTCTAAAATCTAGTTCACAATTAATATGTATTTTTCTTGTGTAAATGTAAACTTTTAATATTGATTTACTCTTGCCTCAACTTCGTCTCACAATACTTAACTAAGATACTTGTTGGTAATCATATTAGAGTTTAAAGTGAATGATCAAGAGCTAGCTGTATAAATTGAATTATATACCACTAACAGGCTTTACTTTTCTCATTTTGTGCATTTTAATCAGATGTTAAATGTATGAGATTATTTTGAACTAAGAATAATAATTTGTAACTTTTATAAGCATATTTTAATATAAATATATTTTTTCAGCTTCACGTTATATACCGCACACTGCAGGACTGAAATGAAAACGGAACTTAACCCTGCGCTTTGACTCGACACTAGAGCGAAGAAATGAAAATATAAAATATTTAATTTCCTCGAGTGGGAATCGAATCTACAACCTGTTGTGTTTACAGCCACACGCCATCCTGCGCCATCGCGTGTCGATGCGTCAATTAATTTGAGATAATCTTTATTTAAGTTAAGAGATGTTTTAAAAACACTGCTGTATTTTACGTAGTGAAAAATAATTTTGTGATATAACTACTGCGTGCTCGGAAACGAAATCTTGTGAAGCGAAAGCATTGGTAAACTAATCGTGAGGGTTTGTCTAATCAAATTATAGAACAAATATATAAAGAATAATATACATTCAAAAAAATTTTTATCTATATACTAGCGACCCCCTTGCGGCTTCGCCCGCTTTTACTACTGGATTATTCATATAATGTATGTTTGCAAAGCACTTAATATAATGTGAAAATTAATTAAACCCTAATGCAACCCGCATTTTCGTAGTTTCAATAAGGATTTTCCAATTGTTTTACACAGCAAGGATTTTTTAGTAGGTACCGTAATTTTAAATCTGTGCTACTAATCTTTTCAAGTACTTATTAAAATATATTTAAATGACTATTTTTAGATAGTTAAATGACTATTTTTAAACGGAAGAAATTATAAACAAAAGCCTACCTACTAATAACTACTACAAAAAATATATCGCGCTGAAATAATACATTCAACTCTAATTATCCAATACGTGCAAACGCATCTAAATCTTCGTTGCTATAAAGGCAGGCGGGTTTTTTTTTGCTTGTGGTTAATGCTGAAGAGGGTATTCTGTCCCTGATGAAAAGCAAGCACTACGTGGCTGCCTGTGAGGAAAATTAAATAGAATGCATCGGCCGGGAATCAAACACGGGCCGCCCGCGTGGCAGGCGAGCATTCTACCACTGAACCACCGATGCGTGTAAGACAGGCGGGCGCGGCGGACGCATGGCGAGTGGCGAGCCGTTTCGCAGCAAGGATTTTTTGATATTGTAACAACTTCTAAAGTACTTATTAAAATGAAAAACAGTAAAGACAGTTTTGATCTACATTAAATGGCCAACGTAATTAATATACTTATTTATATGCTGAGAGTAAGGGATAAGTAAAACTTGAGTCGATACTGCTGAAGTGTCAACGACGTGATGTGTCAACAATTAAATGCTTTTTTCTCTTAAATTATTCGCAATTTCGAAATTTTATCTTCGTTTAACGTAGAAAATGAATAAAGTATTTTAAAGGATAAGGATTAATACCATTATGGAAAAATATCCCTCACAATAAAAAATATATTGAAATTATTATTTTTAGACAGAAATATGATCACTACACGTTAACCTTAAAAGATAAAAATATGCTCTCGCGGACTTTTTTGTAGATCTCATTGAGAGGAACAATACTCCAGTACATTTTTTTCCTGTAGTACTTACCATTAAAGCAGCGCATGCGCGAAAGTGTCTCAGCGGGTAGGACTTTATTCATATTTTTCGTATTTATGTTAATTTACATAAGAATGTACAAATAATAAACTATATATAAACCTTCTACGAAAAATACTCGACCTAATGGTGAAAACCACAATAAAATCCGTTGGGTGGTTTAGAAGAAGAAGAGTTAGAAACAACAGACAGACACGAAAAGCGACTTTGTTTTATAAGATATAGGATATAAAATCGAAAGGTCACTCACTCATCACGAAATCTCAGAAACTACAAGTGCTAGGAATCTCAAATTTTGCATAGGAGTTACTTATAGGACGTAGGTGCTCGCTAAGACGGCAATTTGCAATTATCGACTTCTAAGGGGTTGTTTTTGGGGTCGAAAGTTTGTATGAAACTTCGTTATACTACAAATGCTAGGAGTCTCAAATTTTGCATAGACGTCACTAGGACGTAGTCATGGAGACAGAAATTAATAATAACATAGTTCACGCGGGTGTAACCGCGAGCGGGCCGCTAGTACTTTATAAAATTGTAGACGTTTTTCGTAATACACAGGTATAAACGGATTTTTTTCATATGTTGTTAAATCTCCTATGTCATTTTTATTTCGTATTATAACCTCGACACTAGAGCAAAAATATTTTAAATAAATATTTCATTTTCTCGAGTGGGAATCGAACCAAGAACCAGATGCGTTTACAGTGCACTTTGTGCCCCACGACTGGGCCGTTATTATTATTCTATTCTTGTTTCGTATTATAATATGAATATAGTAAGTATTCATTCAATGATATTACCAATTTATTTTTAATAATATTGTTATAAGTAAGCTAATATTTGAAATTAATTCTGAACATCGCAATCTCAAGAAGAAATTTTATATTATTGCTAGAGTGTTCCTTTGTAGAACTAGCAACTTTAAGTTTTGTTCCTTTAACCGTCGGCTTTATGAAATGTCAGAAGTCAAGTTGCATAAAGATTTGCCTTCGAGAAATTAATAGGGAATTCATTTAAATCAACTACTTGAGATGTTTTCTTTATATTTTGTCCATTTATCATTTCCTTTGTTCGGAGTTTTAATATCACTCTCAATGATTATTTACGCTAGATATAAAGTTTATTTTTTCTTTACTTTGTTATGTTTTGTGTACCTTTATTTCTCTGTGATTATTTTATTTGTCATTTAATGATTTTCTAGTTTATGAATGTAACCAATCAACCCCCGAGAGAGGATCGAACCCAGACCACAACAGCGAGACATTACCTTTTTAATTTAAATTTATTAGCATTTAAATGAAATGACGAAAATGCATTATGACATTACTGAAAATTCTTGATATTTTTCTCATATTAATAGATCCACAGTTGTTATTTTATTAATCGTTCTTTAATTTTACTCGTAATACATTTGTTTAAACTTGAAGTTAATGTTGTTAGCCCTACTGGCTTTTCACACGACACCCACCCAGTGTCGCTGTAAGGTACTCTGTCCCTGGAAAATTTGCAAACACTATGTGGCTGCTTGTGAGGATGCCGACGGCGGTGAAGGCCTCCTCTGCGGGACTTGAACCTCGGCTTGCGGCTGTCGTTATCCATTCTTATGATGATGATGAGATGAGATTAGATGATGAGAGATGGGCAACTGGCCCGTTATCCATTCTTAGGACTGTTTATTTATAGCCTTATCCCTGTTATCTCATCTATAAATAGTGTTGTTCTATATCTGTACTACCCTTTTCATTGATCCGGATATATTTAATTTCTAATAGCTTATCTGTTGTTGCTAAAATTATAGTTTAAAAATATTGTTAAAGAATCCGTCGACAGTTGAGGAATTGTTATAATAATTTAAAAGATTTTAACATTCCCTCTCTATTGAGAGGAAACGCGACGTTGAATTCCGCCACTCAAAACTCACGTACAACGGTGTGTTTTAACTCTACTTAATTTTTTGAGTTTCAAAATCTTGAAGGATTCCTTTTTTTTGAACTCTATGTAATAGAGACGACATAACCTATATTACTTTTAGGAAGAATAGAGATTATGTTTCACAGAAAACAAAGTTTTCATAAAGTATAAAGTTACATACAAAGATATTTTTAAAATAAACTCCATTAACACAATTTATTTTTATACTTTGCTATCGTCATATAGGATCTTTAAAAAAATCAGCAGTTTTGAGCGTGAAGAGGTAAAAAGAGTGTCTAGACACTACGCTGTCTCTGCCTACGCAACTTGGTATATCCGAGATAAAGCTATATATAATAATCTATAACAATAAACATCCTATAGGCTACGACCTTTTATCTAAGGGAAAGACAATGATCTCATAGCCCTTGACTCGCTATCAAAAAATCACAAAATCCCTTTAAAACTAAACCATTTACTGACCACTCGGGGTACGTCCACGAATAATAGTAATATATTTAAAGATTAAGTAAAACTACAAATTTAGTCACAATATAGACTAGCAAATCACAATAATTTGAATAGTTTGTTAGAAATCAGATTAAAATTGTTATAAAAATAAATAAGACATATGTAGGTAGTAAGTACATTATTATAATAAAAATATTTTTTTAAATAAAATTATATTTCATGCATATTTTTTACTGTAAAAGTAAGTTTTCAATTTACACCTGAAAACTACGTTACGTAGGGCGGAGGAAATCTATTATTAAGTCAGCTACTCTCCGCTTTCCGCCTGAATTCGACAGTGTGCAAATAAATACACAGTATTTATGTTTTTGAATCCTCCATGCTGTTAGAGTCCTTAAAGGACCATTTTTAGGACTTTTACTTGAGTGATTATGAGCCATGGACTTTTCTTATAAAAAAAGACAAAAATTATATTAATATAAAAAAAAATAAAGAAATAAAGAGATCCTTAAAATTATCTTTCCTGTGTTCGTCTTAAACAATTTTGAATAATACATCAGCGACGACGCGAAAGGTCGGGCAATTTTTATTAATGTATTCTTATAGACTTTCAACAAAAGATTATTTACGATAGAAGTTTTTTAAAAAAATATGATTTTATTACATAAAAAAGTTCTGCTTTATTTTGCAATAAAAATATTTTATTTATAATATTTTTTTGCATTATTATAATAAAATCATTAAATAAATATATTTAATAATATTCTTTTAATTTTAAATATTACAAAAAAAAATAGTTATAATGAATTCCGACCAAAGAAAAACGCATACAAATACAAAACCAAAGTTTAATTAATATATGAAAATATTTTAATTCACACAAATACAAGATTTAATTTAAATACAAAAAAAAAAGTATAATTTTAATAATTATTTCAAGAAAATAACGAGAAAAGTCGAACTTATCATAAAAAAACAAACGTTAAAAAAGTTCAAACAAAATCAAGTTCAACTTCCACAATAAATGTAACGAGCGCAAATAAAATGACAACTTATGTTATTCTTACCTTCGAAGAGGGAAGAGGGAAACGAACGCGATAGTCAACTTTCCGAGAACTATTTAACGCGACTTTTCTAGGCGACAGTCGGCGCGCGATTCAGAGGGAAAACAATGGCGTCAGGTTACGGGAGGGGCGTCCCCACCTATCTGTTGCTCCGCGCATGTGCTTTGAAAATAACTGAAATCGAGTGAGAAGCCTTAATAAAGCTTAAAATTTTGATATTAAATGTTGTTTGAGAAATTATATCAAATTAAAATTAAATCAGCTTCCCGTACACAGAAGGATTGGCAGAGGGAACTTATTGTTAAGACACTCCGTTCCCCACTTTCCGTCGAATTCTGGAGGCGGTGCGTGTTTAGTGGCAGAACTCAACGCCGCGCTTTTTGTCTCTACACCAGAGCGAATAAATGAAAATATAAATTTCAATAAATATTTCATTTCCTCCAAATATTAAATACTAAATATTTCATCGAGTGGGAATCGAACCCACAAGCTCTCGCGTAACACGCTTGTGCTCCTGCGCCACAACTGGCATCAAAATAATTACACAACTTTAACATTTTTTTAAGAAACTTCAGTGACTTCTAGCTTAATGACATTCTATATAATCCATACAAGTAATAGAGGACGCCCGTCCACACTGTCGCAAATATTAATTAAGGTGATGTCTTATTTAATACCTCATAAAGTTCTCTTCAAATATATTCCGAGATGGTGAGTGATTGTGTCGTTTGAAACACGGAAGGGCTTTTTCAATTTACCAAATATACTTAATATTAGACTAATGCTATTAGTTTATACTATATGTATACGAGTACGTAGACCACACGGAACAGAGTTAAAAGGATTAATTTGGTTGAAGGATTCTATGTATATATTTTGTACTATACCGAAATTAAATATGTGATTTAGTACCACTCTACATACATAAAATGCAATAATATACTGAAAAACAAAAAAAAACTAAATATAAACAGATTTTGATACAAATCTAAAAATATGCTTGTTTTCTTTCTCATACGCATATTTTGCAGCTGTAAGTTTACTATAAATTCAGCTTCACGCTGTTTCCCGCACACAGTAGGGTAGGCAGAGAGAACCTACTTAGTGTTAAGTCCGTTCCCTGTTTTCCGTCGAATTCTGAAGGCATTGCGTTTAGAGTGGCGGCCTCGACACCAGAGCGAAGAAATGAAAATATAAATTTAAAGAAGTTCCGGTGGTTTGCAGAGACAAAATGTCATGACACAAATCCCACGGTCTATGCGAAAAAAGCATAAAAAGGAAAAACATTAGACGAAACGAACAAATTAGAAATTCATAAATTCTTATAAATAAGTTTATTTTGTTTTTAAATTTTCTTTCTCTTATATTTTATTTACTTCTTTTATTCATTGTGCCTCAGGCTACATTTTGGCTAAAAGTTAAAAGTATCTATTTCCGAGTTATAGCACTTTTAAAAGGTTGTATTTTATAATAAATGTAAATGGTTATTTCCTTCAATTAAGTAGCATTTCTTTTTAACAAATCATCCATTTTATATCAGTTTCATTACAAACAAATCTATACATTCATTAATAGTGTACCTATATCTTTCTATTTGTTCGACCTAGCTGGACCGATTTTCACGAGACTAACGCTGAAAGATTTGAGAGAGATGAACAACCCTCTCAGGGTTATGGACAAAATTGATTTTAATATGAAATAACTACATCTTTTTAAATATATATTTTTTGTAAATAAAATCGTGTAATCGTGTTCTTAATTTCTTAAGAGTTATTAAAAAAAATCTTCTTCACAATGTAGCCCGCACACATCAGGGTAGGCAGAGGGAACCTTGTGTTAAGACACTCCGTTCTGCACTTTCTGCCGAATTCTGGAGACATTACGTGTTGAGTGGCAGAACTCAACGCCGCGCTGGCCTCGAAACCAGAGCGAAGAAATGGAATGGTTCTAAAGATTTTTTCATATCCCTAATAATTTCAGCCTATTCGAAAAAAAACAAAAACAGTTCTACTACGACTCACAATTGTGTTAAATAAGTATTTCTAGGTGAAAACAGTATTTTAACTATGTTTCTTTTTAACACGCATTGTCCTATACAATAGTAGAATATATTTTTTAAATTATTAATATATTGTTAAATTTTAACCCTGAACTAACAAAATGACATGCGAATAACATAAATCCGGATATTACCTTTACATTAATCATCATTCATAATACGATTTTGCATATTATTAAATAATAATGAATGTCAATTTCCACGGACTAATTAAAATCAGTATTTATGGAATAAAAGGCTATTATTTACTGTTGTCATTATTTAAAATTTATTCAGTAAAATATTTTAGTAATCCAATATTGGTATTAAAGTTGACTTTAAATAAGAAATAATTAAACTTTTGATTATATTTTGTGGTAGAATACAAGCATTCTATTCTGAATATTAAATTAAAAAATCGAAATATAAATGAACGAAATAAATGACGATGTAATGTAACGTCAGAGGCTTTAATTTTAAAAGGAGATAACGTACTTATGTACACTTACATGTGAATTTTGATAATAGAAATGTTATTTTAAAAAGTAAAAGAATCTTTTAAAAAGTAAAATTCTGGCTGACAATTCTTATCTATACTATCTCCAAAATCACTAAAAGACCTCTTAAAAATTATGATTTTTGCTTTTAAGAAAACCTCGACCCGAAGAAAAAACCAGGCGTCTCCATTACAAAACACAGTAAGCCCAAGAACGTCGGAGAAGTGGAATACGAGCTATTCTGTCATTAAAAAACCATAAAATCTGATGATACATATTTAATATTTTGTAACAAAATTAAAATATATTTATAAAATTTAATTCATTTTTTTTAAGGCTAGTAGTACCTTTTATACACTTCACCTCATTAAAGTCAGTAGCAAAACGTTGTTAAATACTATCTTAGAAATTAATAACAAAAGGTGGATTAAAGTAATCTAATGATGATGTTATTGGAGAAGCTTGTTGTTGTTAAACATGGGACCCTCTTATTTACCTCGTGCACGGAGGACGGAGGGCGGATGGCGGAGGACAGAGGGCGGAGGGGGGGCGGCCAGTACAGGCCGATAATGAGGAGCACTCAGCAAACATTGTTATAGTGAGATAGCTGATTAATACAATTTATCGTGAATTTTCGCCGTAAAGCTAGTTTCTATGAGAAAATAGACTATTTTTTACACATAAATTCAAAATATTTCATTAATTCAAATAAAAAGCTGAATAGGAATTCTTGCGGCTAGTATAGAATAATTTTAGAAGTGTAACTGAAACATAAACGAAAAAAATGAAAATAAAATATTTTCATCTATTTAATTAATAATTTAGTAATAGGTAGGTATAATAATCTTTTTAAGTGCTTTTTGTATCAACTCACGTACTTTATTTAGTATGGACAGATTTGTAAATTCATATCTGTCAATACGAAATAAAATGTTTCTATAGGTTTTGATTTTTCATTTTATATCTGGGCTTTTACAAAAAAAAAATCACGTTTTCACAATGTTTGTATAAAATTGCATCTGTTGTTATCTATATATACACAGAGCTGACGCCGTCGTGGCCCAGAGAGACGAGGGTGTAACTGTAACGCGATGGTTGGGTTATTCGCTCTGGCACCAAGGCAAAAGCCCGGCGTTGAGTTACGCCACTCAACACGCCTCGGCTCGACGTTAATTAAACAAAATTAAACAAAAAAAACGATGACATTTTTATAATAAAATTTATATATTGTGAATATTAAAACAATAAATATAACATCATTATAATAAATAGTATAATATGTTAACAATTTCCTAAACCTAGTTTAGACGGCTAACCGTAGAGAGCAAACAAGCGCACCCTTGTCGACATCAAATTAAACTCACACCACGAGATAGCGACCAAAACTGTCGACTGTTCGTCCAGTCCTTTCGTTAAATAAGGCTCTTCAAATTTACACTAACATGTTAGAAAATATTTTTTTTATTTATGTTTCAAAGCTCGTCTGACCGCCTGAATTTCTACGAGTTATGTAATTAAATATTTTTTATATATGCTATTCCAGTTCCCCTTATACAATTTGACTTCCCTATTTTTTACAAGCAGGCACCAGATCAAATATCTACCTCGCAGTCCAGTACGAGCTGGAAGTACACTAACTGCAAATATAATAAAGCCTGTACGTAAAAACATTGTCAAGTGAAATTTAGTGCTTGAATTTTATCTGGAGTGAACCTATATGAATCACTCATTCTTTTGTCGGTGTTGTCGAGAACGACGTATTTTTTTAACATTTAACTTGGCTCTAATTTCACATATTTTTTTATTTTTTGCATTATGTTTTTAATATACTTCAAATTTATAAAGAATATTATTTTGCTGTTTTACCAAGAACCAACTAAATCAAATGTAATTTTTACTATGTAAATATTGAACAATATAATTCTGACCGTCGCGACGCGTCGTGGCATGGGCACAAGCGTCCAACTGTAAACGCGAGGGTTCTAGGTTCGATCCCCACGTCGGGAAATGGAATATTTAATAATTTCATATCCTGGTAACGAAGCAAAGCGGAGCTTTAAGTTTCGCCACGCAACACGCAATACCTCAAGAATTCGCTGGATAATAAAGAACGAAAATGTCTTATTGTGGAACAGAGTTTCTTAACACTAGGTTCCCAGGTTCCCTCAACAACTTCTACTTCCACTTGCAAAATGCGGGATACAGCAATGTACGGAACATTTAGTCATTTTTATATGTAAGTATTAAGAGGAGGCTTTTATCGACATTTTGATGTCAGCGTTCACTCACAATTAGCTTACTGCAGTGGTCAGCGGGTTAAGTGCACAGACGAGTAATGGTCATTGTATTAATTAAATATAATTCTATCGTCTAGCTCGCCATTAAATAATTAGAGTATAGATAGGATAAGAATTCTTAGATTTTTCTTTAGAATAATTGTTTGTAAGTTTATTGTTTGGTATTTTTATATATAATTTTATTATAGTATTAGTGTTATTTATATTTGTTAATCTTTGGAACTCCACATCACTCTTTTTTTCGTTACCAGAGCGAAGAAATTGAAATATTAAATATTTCATTTCCTCGAGTGGGAATCGAACCCACAACTTGTCGCTTTTACAGTCACACTGTGCCCCTGCGCCCCGACTGGTTTCACGTTTTATATGCGCTCTTAATTACTGTGTATTTTTATAGGGTGAGTTTAATTTAAACTTAATTAGAACATGAGACGGTTGCTCCCAAAATGAATTTAAATAACAGAAGTACCGTTTGACGTTCCTCACAAATTAGCGGACATTTTGGAATGACTAAAATATAATATTATTATTACTATTATTTAACAAGATATTTTTCAATCATTAACATTAAATCCTTTCTTAGTATGCAAGAACTGAAGTTTAGTGGTTTAAGTAACAATTCATAGCTCAACGACTGTGAGTTCGATTCCCTCACGGGAATGTGAGGTATGTCATATTTTAATTTTTTCGCTCTGGTAACAGGCGAAGCCCAAGTACGCAATGCCTCAAGCAGCAGAAAATGGGGAACGGACTATCTTAACACTAGGTTCCCTCTGCCTTTCCTGCTATATGTTTAGGACATAGCGTGAGCTGAATAAAAAGTGTCTAATTATAAACAACAGAAGTATTTTTCACAGCATTCAAATACGAATATAGAAGATAACACTAGTACCTGTATATATATGCACTTTAATTATTCTGTGAGAAAATTTCAAAATGATATAAGATAACAAAATAATATTGTACAGTACTAACTGAGAAATGGTAATTTCTCTTATTAACTTAACCACGATCATTGGAACGGGTTGGACTACTAAACACAATTATATTTTCATTCACTATTTGAAATTATAAATAAATAAATAAATATATAAATAAATAAATAAATCAGCTTCACGCTGTATCCCGCAAACAGCGGAATTTCCGTAGCGCTTAAAAAATTCTGGAGGCGTTGCGTGTTGAGTGGCAGAATTCAACGACGCTTTTGAAAAAAGCTTTTTATAAATATATCCATATTAATATAATGGATATTTAATAAATGAAAAAAAAAACGCCTTTGTGGCGCAAGCTCACTGTAAACGACACGGTTGTGGATTCGATTCCCACTTGAGAGAATGTTTAATATTTTCATTTCCTGACATCATCTCAGATTATAATATGATCTAGAATATAGATAGATAATGTTGAGTTTCTTGCCGGCTCTTCTCAGCAGAACTGCCTTCGGAAGTGGTGGTAGCTTTTTGTTCATTTGTTCATTCGACGATTCAAAAGTGCTTATAATAAGTTTATTTGAATAAAGAATATTTTGAATTTGAATTTGAATTTGAATAATCTAGTATAGTATTTACTAGGTACACACATACATACATACAAACACTAAGACCACTACTTGTCACTCTCGTACACAGCTTAATAGACTAACGCGAGCGTGATAATGTTCGGTCATCAACATTAACAAATATTGATGTTTGTTCTCGTTTGCGTGATTAGACCAACTCAAAGTAACGAGTGAATACAAAATTATGTTTCCTTTTAAAACATGGATTCAATGTATGTATTTATTTGGCAGTTTAGTTTAGGCAGAGGGAACCTAGCGTATGAAAGTAGATATTACACTCCGTTCCCGACTTTTCGTCGCCGAGAAAAAGAAAAAGAGAAAGAACAGAAAGTGAGTGGTGAGTTGAGTGGAGGAACTTAACGCCGTGCTTTGCCTCGACACTAGAGTGAAGAAATGATAATATCAATTTAAATAAATATTTATTTTCCTCGGGTGAGGATCGAACCCAAAACGAGTCGCATTGAAAGTCACATTTTTTGCCCCTGCGCCTCACCTGGCTTTTGGTTATAACACAAGGTACAAGCGTATGACTGTAAATACGACAGATAGTGGTGATCGGTGGAAAGTGGAGAACGGAAGTGTCTTAATGGGAACGGAGTGTCTTAACACTAGGATTCCCTATTTCTTCTATCTACCCTACTACGTGCGGGATACACCGTGAAGCTGGAAAAAATCAATTAGTATGTACCTGTATACAAAATATTTGTAAATCATGTGTCATAAGTAACAATAATATCTTAAAGAATAAGAGTAATGGCCGCTTAAAACTGATTGAGGAAATATTTGCTATAATCGGTTAAGCAATAACCCATATTTCTATACCTAGAAATGGAATCAAGATTCTCCTTGATTAGCGATTTAAATCACCCAATGACAATATTTCAGACTTCCCTCTCAATATGTAAAAAAGTAAATAAATAAATCAGCTTCACGATTCATCCCGCACACAGCAGGCTAGGCAGAGGGAACGCCGTGTTAAGACACTCCGTCCCCCAAGCACATGTTATTATTTAATTTGAAAAATTATTACTTTGATAGAGTTGTAGAATTGCCGAAAAATATACATTAAATATCAATATGATGAGAATGTGAATTCTTGTACCGCGGCCTAAGTAGGCAAAAAATTTCAGGCAGTAGAATAAATACTATTGGATTTAGAGCGCCCGTATCACAAGATTTATGAAAGAAATTGGTTTGGTGTTCCAAACATCGACCTGAATCACAAGTAACCTTAGAGGAATGTTCATTTTATTGAGGCAGAGAGATGTTTGCAGAGAGAATTAATGACAAGACACTCCGTTCTTTACTTTCCAACTACACTTTGCCTTTCCTGAACGAGGAAATGAAAATAACTTATGACCCCGATTGGGAATCGATCCCGCAACTATCATCTTTTATACGCTATTCCATATTTCACTGCATCAAAATATATACAATTTTTTTTTTTTATATACAATTACATTAAAAATGCAATTTATTTTCATTTCTATCTATATGACGTAGAATATAACAAAATAACTGAACTAAAAGATTTAAATTATGAATATTATTGCGTAGCGCTATACTAATAGTAATCGATTTCATGCTAATGAAAACTCTATGGAAATATCCCTTTTTATAATTATAACACTATTTTCTTTATAATAATAGAAACTAATATTAATAAAAATAAATTAATTAGAATTAATTAGTGCAAATAGCAATCTTAGTCGTAGCTCAAAGGCAGCGTCTGACGGTAATCGCAATGGTCGCAGGTTCAATTCCCACTCAGCAGAAAGGATTTCATATTCTCATTTATAAAAATAGCTAAAAGGGCTAAAGCCCGAAATGTCTCCTAATTTGGCTGATTGAAAAAAAATTTTTGTTTGTATCATGGGCATGGACAGGCAGAACAATTTTATGAACATTGTGATTTGGCGGTGAAACTTAACGCCGCACTGTGTATCTGTAATTGAAACGGGAAACCAAAAATCTATAGTATGTAAAAAATAATTATTAATTTATAATAATACTCTTGCAGAGAATAACCTCAAATTTAATAACAGTTTTCGAAAAAATTCAACAGCATTAAAATATAACGTGATTAGTGACGTAATAGAGGCAAATTAATATCTGTTACTAATTTAGAGTGCTCTATTACTTTATTCTAGCTTGCACAAGATAATTATATTTGCAACTCTGCTTTTGATACAAAATTTATAGTGGTTACAGTGTAGTGTCAATCTTTTATGTTTCTTTATAATAGAGCATTTCTATACCTTCTACTGAAAAAGTAGTGAGATTATTATTTACTCTATGTTTTTCTCTTTTTTTATTTGTTTCAAAATGTACAACGTCTGTCTGAAAACGCGACGACTAATAATAGGTTCGATTCCCTTTCGCGGGATCCCCAATCACTCTCATTCAAGACAAATTTCGAAGTAGAGTTCCGCTCTAAAATTTGGCGGTGCACGCGGAGGTTCCTTCTGCCTACACTGCTGTAAGTGGGATACAGTGTAAAGCTCGACGAATGTAATATTGTTTTATACAAAAAGAAATTAGTACCAAATATCAAAATATAAATAAATTTATTATTTTTTTTTCAAAAATCTTGTCCTGTTAAATTTTAATTACGACATTTTTTTGGAAGAAATAACGGAATATTCCATCTAAACTAATTATTGCTGATTGAATGCTCGTATTTCAAAACTACGGCTCAAATAATTAAAAAAAATTTTTAGATAAGATAGTCCTTTTATAGAAAAAAAGATTTATTACATTCACACTTCAATTGTTTCTATGTAAAGCGGTCAGATTATCCTAATAATTAAATACTATTCATTTATCATGAACAACTTTTACTTATTTCGATTAAGCCAGGCAACAGCTATTTTAATATAATAATTAATATCAAATTACTTTCTTTACAATATGTATATTAATAATAACAAGTTTGATGTCGGGTAGTAAAAAGAGATATCGTATTTAGTAAAATTCTCGTGATAATATTAAATTAATGATAAAACCTTAATACGTTCTGTCTCACGGATCAAGCAAAAACAATCGAAGGTATACGTAATTTCTTCGTAATAGTCTCACATTGCATCCGTTTAGCTAGACTAGTATCTGGAATAATAGAATGAACTATATATACTTCGGTCACCGCACTCCTCGTAATTTTCGGCACAGTGCGTGTTGAGTGGAGAAACTCCAAGCTGACTGACTTGTTACTAGAATGAGAAAATGATAATATGAAATCCTTTCTGCCGAGTGGGAATTGAACCTGCAACCATCGCAATTACCGTCAGACCCTGTGCCTTTGAGCTACGACTAAGTTTGCTATTTGCACTAATGGATTTTAATTTATTTATTCTTATTAATATTAATTTCTATTATTATATAAACAAAACAGTGTTATAATTTTGAGTGTCATTAAAATGTATATAGGAAATAAGAGCCAAGTTCAATATGAATAAGGCGTCGTTCTCGCCTACTGTGAATAACAAAATGAGATCTATATGGATGTCCAGTTCTGTATTCACTAGGGATATGTAATGATTTTAATAAGTATGCCAAAATTTATGGATTTAAATTAAATAATTTACGAATTACGATAAAGGAGTTTTTGAACTTGATTAGACACTCTGTCGTATTTCTAAATATATACTAAATTACGCGTATCGCAGATATTCTGTGGAACACGTGGAGAGTTTCGAATTTTACAAGTATATACTGTAAGAATGATTGATAAGAGATAAGAAATGTATAATATCGATAAACAATACATAAATGTTATGCTGACAATAGCAATGATTTAATAATGATAGCATCTCTAGATAACTCACGTACGGCCATCTGGAGCCTATGTAGGTAGGATATAGCGATCTTGCAACTGATAAACATACACGTAATACTATTAAATACATATAATCATAAATAGATAGATAGATAAATTGACATTAGATACAAAAAATGACTAAATATCTGGCTTTCAAAATTACGGTTTCTGGTTCAGAAATTATTGGCAACTTGGCTAAAAGTCCAACATGTGAGCCGTATTTATTTTATATTATCGTGAAATTTTAAATAAATACATGTGTAAAATTCATATCGTATATCGATTATTACTAAAACAAATAAAGAAATTCGAGAGTGGAAAAAAATCGATTTCGAATTATTAAATAGTAATAATTCGAGTAATTCGAGTCTACCTCTATATTATATAATATTTCCCATATGAAAATCTTTGCATAATATGACGAAATTATTAACAAGCATACCAGTTCTTAGCTAAGGAGGAAGGAGCACTCAAGCGAGGAACCTCGCTCATTACCCTTAACCTTGTATAGACATCTATTTTACAGCATGCGACAGACGATTGCACAACTTGATACTTTTAATGAGCTAGGCGTTTCCATTCAAATCGTAATCGAGCAATAATACGAGTGGACGCTGTTTACGTATGTACGTACACGCTTCATTTAGCAAGATAAGTAGAGGGAGCCTAGTGTTAAAACACTACCCACTTTACGCCGAATTCTGCAGGTATTGTGTGTGGTGAAACTCAACGCCGCGCTTTGTTTCGAATCCAAAGCAAAGAAATGAAAATATTAAATATTTCATTTCTTCGAGCAGGAGTCAAACCTACGACCCATCATGTTTTCAGTATTGCCAACTGAATACAATATTACCATTTTAAAATGCTCTGAAGTAAAACAAAACTGAAATTTATATCTGCAAAAGTCCAAAACTGATAACACTATATACATTTTTCCAACTGTATACAGCAGTATACAGTTTGTTGACTGATTGTAAACAATAAAAAATATATATTATTATACTGCTTTTTCTATCTATCTATATGGACCGTTTATTTTGAAAGTGGTGTAAGTCCATTTTTTCCAAAAATGAGCTATCATGTAATTCATGCTTAATTTAATGTATTTTTTTTATATATAACTAGTCCGTGTTTAATTTCTCAAAAAAAACCCATGTTTTGAACAACTTAAAATCAGTCGGTAAATGAAATTGCATAATCATCGACATACTAACCTTTAATTTTCTCGAAACAAAAGAAAATGGACTTACACCACTCTCAAAA
>JAKRZM010000772.1:1135267-1198433 GCA_036379175.1 Heliconius cydno galanthus | reverse complement strand
CCGTTGCTAAGCAACGATTTGCAAAGTTTGTTGTTAGAAAACGTCACCCAAAATGAGCTTACTTAACGCATCTCTCTATGGAAAACTGAAAATAATTTCATAAATATATTAAATAAATATTCGTATAGTTCAAGCGGGCGTAGCCGCGTTCGGATCCACTAGTATTATATATTTAAAACATATAAAAAACATTCAATGTTTAATGGCAATTGTGACTAATACGACGGTTCGCTTTCATACCATAACGCCTCGAAAATTCTGCGGAAAGTGGGGAAAGGTGGGGTTCCCCAGCCTACCCTGCTTTATGCAAAATATGTAACCTCCAAGGCAACATTTTTTTTTATTTATAGTGACTTCTAGACTTCTAGTCACTATAGAAACACTATTATATTAGATTATATTAGAACACGAACGCAAAACGACACGACACAGCTCTAACGAAATAAATAATCGTACGAAATAAATAAAAGTAAGCGAAGCCGCGGGTGGGTGCTTGTGGAATAGCTTACATCTGTGAAATTACGTCAACTTTACCTAACTAAATGAGAAGACCTTTTTCCATTTAACTTTTCCGTCATATCAAGTTGAAGTAGGCGTGTTACCTGTACTGCGTAATAATGTTGCTTTTCATCTTCTCTCTTCTATCATATAAACTAAGTGACAGAATCAGTTGGCACTGGATCTGATGATGTAAATCCTCCGTATAACGAGAATAGGCTTTTTTTACTTAATGTTATTTCTACATGACGCCAGTTGTGGTGGAACGGCGAAGAGTAACTTAGCAGTAGGTTCCCTCAACTTAACCGGCTCTGTGCGGGATACAGCGTATGCACTATACAATATTTATTACATATTCTACTCGTGGCGCAAAATCTGACAGTAAGCGCGATGACTGGGCCCACATGGGCGAATGAGTTTTTTCTTTTTCCGTTGACCTTGTAAATTAAACAAAAAGTGAGAACGTATCGTACAAATAAAGGCAAAATTCTAAAATATATAAATATATCAAAGAAAACATCATTACAATATTTATAAAATATAGTTTATTCCAGGCAAAATTAACTCATAAACTGAAATTTGACTATTTTTATAGATTGCACTTCCCATTAACCTATGATCGTAGTACGGAACCCTCAGTGGACGGTACGACGCACACTTGACCGGTTTCCTGATATGTATAATGCTTTTATACGTATTGTAATTTAAATGTAAAACAGATGGACATTCAAAATATGTAAAATGCCCGAACCAGCTTTTCCAAGATTTAATTATTTAACACAGTCTACGTAAATATTTAATGTTAAGCCGGAGACTTGCTTCACTGTTTACAGCAAAATAAAGATATGAGTAGTTTCGTGAGAGCAGCATAGGCTTATCGCTAAGCTTATGAGTTGGTGGGATGTCAAGTATTATATTTTGTAACAGTTTCATATAATATTTAAAACACCTGTTTACATTTCCTATCCATTTCCAAGGGTCTGTACTTTAAATATTTTTACCAAAAAAGTTATTTCGTGTGATGGAAAAATAAGCATAGAAAACAAATTTATTTATTTTTGCATTGTACAAACAGTGTACGACGGGTATCTACTGAACTATTGGATCAATTTATTGTTTTTTTTTTCGTATAGCCCACTAGACCCTGCACATACATAATAATGTATGGGCAGAGTTTAGTTGTAATTTATTTAAGAAAAAAGATAGTGATAAGATACGCAGCTCTCCGTGAAACTCAACAGAGGAGACCTGAAATATATTTATTTCCCCAGTGAAGATTGACATACATTTCGTTGTGGAAATATATTATATAAAAAAATCCCTATATGGAATATGAACCCCAATACTATGCGCTATGTGAGATATACCTTGCTACTTTAATATAACAATATTGTCATGTTATTACGGAACATTGAGACTTGAGAGATACGATTTGAATATTCAATATTGTTGAAAATTCATATAACGTAGCTTAGAAACCGTATGAATCCTTCTTTCCAAAGTGGATATAATAAACCTTATAAAAAAGTGAATTCTACTAAAAAATATTAAAAAAAACAGCTTCACGCTTTTTCACGCACACAGCAGAATAATCAGGGCGAACTTAGTGTTAAGTTACTCCGATCCATTCCCCACTTTCCCCTGTATTATGGAGGCATTGTGTGATGAGTGGCGGAACTCAACGCCGCATTGCTTCGACACCAGGGCGAAGAAAATGAAATATAAATATAATCCATACGTATATTATAAATTCGAAAGTAACTCTGTCTGTCTGTTTGTCTGTCTTTTACGCAATCAGGCCCAAACCGCTAATTTAATTGTGATTAAATACTCATATAGAGATACTTGCGGTTCCCGGGATGAACATAGGATACTATTTTTTCTCATATTTGTAATATTTTAGATATATATCAATATATTAAAATACTTATTAATTTGACATGCAATTTATTCCGCCATGTTTATAACAACCGCCGTTGCTAAGCAACGATTTGGAAAGTTTGTTGTTAGAAAACGTCACCCAAAATGAGCTTGCTTAACGCATCTCTCTATTGAAAACTGAAAATATTTTCATAAATATATTTAATAAATATTCGTATAGTTCAAGCGGGCGTAGCCGCGTCGGAGCCCACTAGTGTAATAATAAAAATAAAATATTTATGCCAGAGACTATAGCTTTTGTATCTTCTCGTCGGTTCTCAATGTTCTGGTATTGTATGTTGAAAGTAGCAAAGGTCGTTTTGGTGTCCGAGACCTGAATCTCAGCCGTGAGCTGGCGCTACATTTAGGCCTATCATAAATGCTTAAGAACTCTTACTTCAAGAAGAAGTCACGGCGCAGGTGGACTTGAATAAGCCCTAGTGGTCCCATAAAAAGAGTATCATCTTTACTGGTAAATAAAACTGAAGTGTTAAGATTTATTAAGTGTATAACAGTATATAGAGAACCATACTGTAATATTAAAGAAAAATTCGCAAATATATTTTGATTACTATTAAATAAATATTCGTATAGCCTAGCATAGAAAATATTAGAAACCAATAACACGCGTAAAACCGATAGGCAAATGGTGATCTTTCGACATAATATTAGGATACAAATATTCTTATTCTTATCTCGCCTTTCAGAAAGTGCATGTAGTTCCATATTTGCATTTCTTTGTGCAAGTTACATTGTAGTAGAACTATTGTATTATTTATTGTGCGGGCACATGAATAAACACATGTTCTAATCTATAAACGTAACGTAATGTATACGTATTGATCTACGTAAGACAAGTTGTCCAATAATGCCTTGTTCGTGTTTAGCATAAATATAATATAATATTACATATAAGTATGTAAATATACTTTTATATATATGTATGGCCGTATATGTATAAATATTTATATATAATTGAATTCCCACTCGTGTGAATGAATTATTATTTACTAGCGGCCCGCCCGCGGCTTCGCCTGCGTGAACTACGTTATTATTAATTTCTATTGAACCTACGTCCTATAAGTGACGTCCATGCAAAATTTGAGACTCCTAGCATTTGTAGTAACGATGTTTCATACAAACTTTCAACCCCAAAAACAATCCCTTAGAAGTCGAATATTGCAAATTTCCGTCTTAGCGAGCACCTACGGGTGTACGAACTACGTTCCCTCTGGTTACCCTGCTGTATGCGAGTTACAGCGTGAAACTGAAAGTGTAAGTGATAATGATTTCTCTGAACTGATTACTTGATTTATTCTCTAGACTCATTTAATTACTTGTTCTAAAACGAAGAGTCTTATATTTTTAATGTTAAAATAAAAAATATACAATTAAAAAAAACTCTAATATAATTTAAAATAAAAAATAATTTCGAATAGCAACACTTTCGTTATTATAAATAAAATCAAACAAATATCACTCGATAAAAATGTCAACAATATTTTTTTAAGTTAAAACAATGCAGCGAGGCGTAAATACAAATATCTACAACGAAATGAAAACGACAGACATTGTTACCTCCAAGGCCTAATAATTGCTGAGACAAATTCGTTTTGTTTACTTCGGCGGGATAACAAAAAACTATCTGTGGACCAACTTCTCTTTAGACGACGCCAATAATAATGGAAACTTCTAAATAGTTTCGTCGAGTTTCTAGATCAATCGAAAAAATAAAAGTAACATGTACAAACGTAAAAGAATAGTAATATAAAGTTTTAAAAGTGACATTATGTGTGTGCCCGCGGATCAAAGGTTTTTTTTTTAAGAAATAAATAAAATAATCATGTTAATATGTATGAGTACTTAAATATTATTGGTTACTTATTTGTATTTTCACTATAAAACTATAATTTTATTTTATACCCGATTTTCGCCATAATTATAAAAAGGAATATTATTTTTAGGGTTTAGGTGATAACAAACGCCCATCGTTGAGTTCAAGCCACTCAACAGAAAATGACTTAAAAAAATCAACGGAAAATAGGGAACGGAGTGTGTTTCCACTAACTAACACTAGGTTTCCTCTGTCTACCATGATATGTGCGGGAAACAGCTAGTCACTATAAAGAAAAGAAATGTCGTCAATAAAAAATATCATACATCTCAAAAAGAAGATGAAATTCATCTTCTAGAATATTTTAAAAATAAAGAACACACTACCATCGTTTTCATATATGGCACACCGTTATTGGATACAATCATTTTAAACTAAAATATCTATCTAGTACAAGCATCACACTCCAATATCCTATTAACCCAGTATGGTAAATACATTTGGCTCATATTAAAATTAAAGTACTTTTAACCTAGAGTTAAGTATTAGTGGAACTTGTGAGTTAGGTTCTTTTAGTTATGACGTCATCGTGTTGTAGGACAAATTACATAATGTCAATAACGATATTATTCAGAAAAGAAAATATGCATAGGAAAAAAAGCGGGAAACGAAAAACTAAACAAAAAACACTTTTCTAACTATTTTCCGTTGAATTCTGCATGCATATCATGTTGAGAGCACATATTAAATATTTCACTTCCTCTAGTGGGAATCGAACCCATAACCTGTCGTCTTTACAGTCAAATATATATAAGTAAAATTTAAATATAGTCAATCTCAAATATATAGCCACCTTGTATGGTCTTATTTATGTTATAATAAAATTAAATTTGAATTTTTACGGGAAATAAATGTGAATATAATGAGTCCCTATCGCACCTTCGTATCTAAATCTTATAAATATAATTGAGATAAGGGCGCCGCTATCTTGTCTAAATTGTATCTTTGACTACTGCATTCTGTTGTATCACACATATTCGTTTTTGGTGAAGACCGATGTTTTGCATACATTTTAATCCCTATCTACTATTAATATCTATAGTGTGGAAGTGTACATTTTCAAAACAAATAGTAACATATTTTTCTACGATAAAATGGAATAATAGTTAAAATTATAATTGTTATGACAAAAATTGAAATTTTATTTTATGTGAATCTGTATGAAAAAAATAAATGTGTGAAAAAATCATCTGAAATATCTCGTTATTGACAAATGTTATTGAACTATATTGCGAAGTCCATATAAAATATTATATTTTTTTATTTGAAAATGTTAAATAGTTTTAAATATAGAGTATGAAATAAGTATGAGACATGCTTGTGCCTTGCCATGTTTTCTATTTGTTTATATATCGGCACCTCTATATGTAACTTTGGAATTTACTTCATTTTAGGGGTCCATAACTCAAAAGAAAAAACGGTACCTTGTAATATTACTTTGTTATGTTATTTATAACACTGGAAAAAAACATTACTATCTTGTCTTTGTAGTTCTTTTCATACAAAAATAGAACATACGCCCGCAAAATTAAATATGTCTACTTTTATTAATTACACTTATATCTCGTTAGCGTTATCATGAACTTGGTGCGGAACCCTTAGTGAGTGAATCCGACATGAGCTTGACTATTTTTTTACAGTTGAACGTGCCTTCTATACTCACTAAGGTATATTTACATTAAATAATAATGCTAGTATACGCCGTAATAATAATATAATAAATACTTTTTAATCACACAATTAATGTTATGTATTTTTTAGATTAACTTATAAAGAATCCGCAAAAAATATCAAAGCCATGTTTGAGGAATAAAGTAGAAGGAAATGGAAAAAAAACGTTCATTATACTGTTTGAGTTTAAAATTACTGTAATAATATGAATATCATCTTGCTTAAATTTTATTTTGGAATATGTAAAGAAAACGTTGAAACACATATTACATAGAGAAGTCGCTCATGGCGCAGTAGAAAAGTGTTCTAACTTTTATTACGGGTTGAATTCCCTCCAAGAAAAATAGGTTATTATTTTAACTCATTTATTGACAAAACAGTGCAGAGTTGAATTCCACAACACTTGTGTCTTCTCGAAAACGGAGTGTCACTAACACTAAGTTTCACCTGTCGTACGGAAAAAAGCATAGAGTTGCAATCTTGTTAAGAAAGCGTCATTACCATACGGTAACACAATAAAGAAGATGATTAGAGATAATAAAAATACAGTCGAATTGATAACCTCCTTCTTTTTTAAGTCGGTTAATAAGTAATAACAATCTGATTCAAAATAAGTAAAATATCTTAAATCACGAGCGCTTATAACATGTTTTGTTAGCCAGTGAAGCCGTGGAGGACGTCATCATCTTCATTATTAGTGCTTAAACACATACACGACTCGTAATTGAAACAAAGATTTATTTCCAGGACATAATGTCACGGATTTCCATTCATTTTGTACATTTTTTTTAGCGTGACACCGTATCGCGTACACAGCAGGGTAGGCAGAGGGAACCTAGTGTTAAGACACTCGGTTCTCCATTTTTCGCCGAATTCTGGAGGCATTGCGGGTTCAGTGGCAGAACTCAACGTCACGATTTGCCTCAACACCAGAGCAAACAATTGAAAATATTAAATATTTCATTTCCTCGATTGGGAAGCGAACCCACAATTTGTCGCGCTTACATTCTCACTTTTAGCCACTGCGCCACGATTGTTCTCAAAAAAACTCGTAAAATATCAAATCAAATCAGTTCCCCACTTTCTGCCGAATTCGGGAGGCATTACGTGTTGAGTGGCAGAATTCAACGCCGCGCTTTGCCTCGACACCAGAGCAAACAATTGAAAATATTAAATATCTCATTTCCTCGATTGGGAAATGACAGAGCGAAGAAATGGAAATATAAACTTAAATAAATATTTCAACTCTTCGAGTGGGGATCAAACCCACAACCAGTCGGTTTTACAGTCACACTTTGTGGCCCTGCGCCACGACTGGCCTTAAAAATATTGTTAAAAATATTTTATTTTTCTATTTAATTTGATTTTTGAAGTATGTAGATACATACGATGGAAATTCGGACAATAAATTCAATAGATTAATAGCATGAGTTTGAATCGAACATTCAATGTGTACTGTAATACTACGTTACTGAATAGCTCTATCCATACTGCTGCTTTGCTTCGATTAAGATTTACTATAAATAGATAGATAGATAGATATATAGATAGATAGATAGATATGTCACCATAAAAAGGTACATTAAAAAATTTAAATAAAATAAATAGGAGTATGTCTCAAAATAAATTACAAAACAAAGTAAGAAAATGAAAATATTAAATATTTCATTCTCTTAGTTGGAATCGAACCCATAACCGCGAATTACAGTCACTTGCTTGTACCACTACACCACGACTGACTCAAAATACAAAATTTGTTTTATTAATATTAATTAAGAAATAAAAAATAGTAATTTATTTAAATTTCCGCTAATTTAAGTAGTATTATATATAATCTACTATGATGTAATTACAAATAGATATATTTATACTTGTTCAAATGTAATACACGTTTTTTATCATTTTTCATTCTCAAACAATTAGGCTGACTGTCGTGCTGATTAGATCCTTTATTGTGTTATAGTCTACATAGAAGATTGTATATCTTGCTTGCTTGCTATTGCTGATAATTATTATAGAAGCATTCAAATTGTATTTATCATTAAAAAATATTTGTAAACGAAGTGATATTTTGAGATTATAAAATAAAATAAAAAATCAGCTTCACGCTGTACCCCGCACACAGCAGGGTAGGCAGAGGGAACCTAGTGTTAAGTCTCCGTTACCCACTTTCTGCCGAATTCTGGAAGCCTTGCGTGTTGAGTGGCAGAACTCAACTAACTAATATAAACGTAAATAAATATTTCACTTCCTCGAGTGGGGATCGAACCCACAACCGTCGCGTGACAGTCACATCCTTGTGCGGCTGCGCCACGACGGCCCCTAAGATTATCAGTTCTTAAGAGAACTGATGATTATAATTTCTGTCTCTCTCATTGACTGTCTCTGTCATGGTGCAGCGGTACAACGTGTGACTGTCAACGCGGCGGTTATCGGCTTGGTCCACACTCGGGGAAAAGAATCATTCTCATTTGTTCGGTCTGGTGGTCGCGATCTGGCGCTGATCGCACCTCGCCACCAACGCCGCACTACTGCGTTGAGTTTCGCCGTCCAACACGTATTGTCTCGAAAAATTGACGGAAAGTGAGAACGGAGTGTTTTAACACTACATTTCCTCTGCCTACCCTTCCTATATATTGTATAACGAAAGTTTGAACAGCGTTTAATAAAACTGTAAATTTTTAAGATGCTAATTTTTATGATTTTCTTAATAATATTTAATGTTCTATTAAAAGCCTATGACGTAATTGATATCACCTTCTTTAATTTGTTGAAAGTAACGTTGATGATTTCAAATGTAGGTCACGAAACTAAAGTAGTTATGAATAAGTAAAATTTTCACTTTAATTTTTTTGCTCCTACTGCTTACTATTTATGCACTAGTTGCAGAAAATAACAGATATGTCTTGAGACAAAATAAAACTAAAAAATAAATATGGCAGTCTTATAAAAACATGTTTTTTTTAATCTATTTTCTAATTCATAGAATGGAATAGACTTCATTGATAATGGATCTATCACTTATATGTTCAGACCTACAAAAATGAAAGTAAATAGTAAATTTAAAGTATAGTTTATTGACAAATTCAACTTACAATTAAATTTATATCTGTCTTTTTTGTTCCGTATATATTTAAGTACATTTATGCAGTGTTTTGAATTAAAAATGTGACCGACGTGATTTTTTTTATCTACTCTCGGTCTACACTAAGATATATAAATAAAACTTACAAAAGAAGTACTGCTTAACTAAAAAAAACCGGACAAGTGCGAATTGGACTCGCGTACCAAACAGCAAAAAGATCATGTTTGTTGTATGGGTGCGCTCTAAAGCACTAATTTTATTCTGTTTTTTAGTATTTGTAGTTATAGCTGCAACAAAAATATATAACCTGTGAAAATGTCAACTGTCTATCTATTACGGTTAACTGCCTGATTACATACGGACAGACAGACAGCGGAGTCTCAGTCATATAGCCCCGTTTTTCCCTTTGGGTAAGGAGCCCTAAAAGAGAAAGGTAGGGCTTAAATTCAACTACCATGTTAACAAGTATTCAAGAGGACACGACAAGAAAAGGTCTTAATGTAGAAGATATAAGTGAACTAATCACATGGCATCACGTGATAAGGAAAACCGACCGCGTGTGATGAGACAAGAAGAGAGCAAAGAAGAATAAAAAGGAGAAGTCTTGATAAAGAAGTCTTAATAAATATATACATATTATGTTTATGAAAAGCCAGTGGATCTATATAAATATACATCTATAAATATCAACAGTACGAATTTAAACAATTTTCAAGATACCCTGACCTTTCTCAACAGATATTGTATTCTAAGCCGCTCGTGCCTCTAAATCTGTGATATTTTTAAATAGTTGCAATGAATATGGAAAAACAATAAGCTTAAATCAATCGATATTTATTTATATGATATTTTTGTGTAAATGGTATTTTTTTCAAATTCAAGCTTAATTTTGTATTAGTAAATATTTTGGATAAATAGATGAAGATTTTGGAGTGGATAAAATCTATTCTGGGGAGGGCACAAAGATACCTCTTCTTCTCGCCTATTCCCAAGGAGGATTCCTTGATATCAAGTTAATTAGTGAGAACTAAGTGTAAGGACACCTTAGTTCTCCGCTTTCCAATGTAACGATTGATTAAAATGATACAGAAAAATCCATAAATATATAATATCGATAATATATATATCGATATATTTTTTCAATTAAAACTTATATATTGGCAAGAAAAGTCTTCTACCATGTAAATCAGATATCGTATGATAAAAATTACATTTTAATATAATAACTTAAAAGTTATGGTAAACTATTAAACTAGGCACTGGAACGTAAAAGGAACCCATAACTGTCAATACATTATGACATAATATTTATCAACTTACATAAGTATCTCTTGTAGCTGTTGCTTTATCTGTAAAAGGAAACCTTTAATTTTAAAATCAGCAACACGCGGCCATTATCATTGACAAAGTTTATTGCACATATTTATTTTCCGTTCGAATAGCTGTATTGAATAACTATATGTTTTTTTTTATTTTCACTCTATATCCCGCATATAGCAAGGTAGGCAAACTTAGTGTTAAGACAGCCGGTTCCCATAAAAAGATTTGTGTTCTCAACTCTCCGGCATTCGGGAGGCATTTCGTGTTGAGTAGCGGAATTCAAATTTCGGAAAATATTAAACATTCCATTTCCTCGACTGTGAATCGAACCTACAACCCGTCGCGTTTACAAACTCACAGATACCCCTGCATCGACCGGCCTCATACATATGTATGTATATATACTATTTGCGCATACTTCACGCTTTTGTATAGAAAAACAATTTAAGAAAATGTACAGTATTATTTACGTAATATATACCAGAACAGATGTTCATCCTTCGACATTACTAAGAGATAATTAACCAAAACTCACGAAAACCAATATCCGAATTACCACTACCATTTTAAAGTAACGTCGTCGCTTGGAGACACCAATCCATCCTGATACCTTAAGACTGCGAGGACAAATTTACTTTAGGATGAGAAGAAGCACGACCTTCACATCTTTCCACATGAAGTGACTCACATTATCTCTTTAAAATGAAGAAAAAATATTTTCAAAACCGTCTAACGCGAAGATCACGCGCTTCCGAAGGATTTACACTTTCAAGATTTATTTACAAATCTGAAATAATGTGCCTTTTAGAGAAATATATGATTTCGACTAACTTATATCGATAGTGATATAGATAAGTAATACTTACAGCTGTTTGGAGGGATGAAATTGGTGTTTTTAATAGTCAAGTTTTAACTTTAACAAGTCACATTCGAAAATAATCCGTTAAGAACGAGCGTAAAGTCCGCTCTCTAAGAGCGAGGACGCGAGACTGGAGTACGATCGAGACACGAGGCTCGCGGGGTGATAACCGCTGATAAGCGACGTCATCAGCTACATGATGCTCACTAAAATGAAAAGAAAATAAAAAGCCTATACTATGTTTTAAAATATATTCTTAAAACAAACTTTGCTATACTGTATAGTGGGTTTAGTTTCGTATTTGTTTTTTTTTCGTATTATAGTATAGTTAAATATTGTTATACGTCAATACGTTACATGTGAATATGTACATAATTTATTCAAATAAAGCGAAATGTAAATATAATGAAAGCATAAATATATCTTGTTGTATTTACTGTGTCCATTAAAAAACAACTGTAAATACATTTTTTTTGTTTGCCTAAATTAATATAAAGAAATTTCAGGTATCTAATCTAGCTTCTTCAATTTCTTCTGTAGGCAGCGAGCACCTGTGGAACCTAGAGTTAAGACACTCCGTTCTCCACTTTCCGCTGAGTTCGGGGCATTGCGTGTTGAGTAGCGGAACTCAATTCCGCGTTTTGCCTCGTTACCACAGTTTTCAGTCACGTTTATATCCCTGCGCGCCTTATATACTGATAACTTTCATATATAATAAAACCTTCTTTGAATTAGTATTCGAATTCTGTACCTTCTAACTTATCTACGAGGGCATAGAACACAGCGATTGAGTATAACAATCTTAGACAACGCTTTATCGTGTATTTTAGACATATCCTTCACAACTGATTAAGCTAAGAGCTTGTACTTATGTCAACAATTTGTTTAAGCATTGCAGTGCCAAGACATTCTCTTCATTGACATAGTTCAGCTAAGGTTTATATTAAAGTTATATTTTCAAACATGTATAGTTTATATAGCTTCACGCTCAATTTAGTATAATTAATTCATTTAGGAGAAAATAGTGTCAAAATTTCCAAACAAAATTTTATGTAATAATAAAATAAATAATGTTATTCTTAATATGTACCTACGTTCATTTATTTTTATTTTCTTATTAGAATAGATTAGATGATGCTTTAAAAACAAAATATATAATGATACATGCTGAAGAGAGATTTTTCTCATTTTGAGCTTACTCTCCGTGAAAAGTGAAAATAATTTCGAGTTATGAATGACACAAATGTATCCTACATTTCCCAACAAATTTTTGTAAAATAATATAATACTAAGCATTAAGTTAATAGATAACAAAGAGCAGCTTCACGCTGTATCCCGCACACAGCAGGGTAGGCAAATCGAACCTAGTGTTAAGACACTCCGTTCACCATTTTCTATTTTTTTTCTATCTTTTGTATCTTTCTTTTGTATCTATCTTTCACTTTCTATCTTTTGTATTTTGAGTCAGTCATGGTGTAGTGGTACAAGCAAGTAACTGTAATTCGCGGTTGTGGATTCGAATTTTACGAGGCAATTCGTGTTGATCGGTATAATTTCCTCCGAGTCCGAACTCAGAACCGTCGCGTTACAACCACAACCGTGTGCCCCTACGCCACGATGGCCTCTATTATACAGATATATCCTATAAATTCAATATAAACATATATCAAAATATTTTTCTATGCAAGAAGATATATTAACTGAACTTCTTCCTTACAGTTAATAAATCGTATATTGAAGCCGGCGTTTTATTGCCAGCAGAAATGCACGAGACAGAACCGATGTTAACGGTACGGTGAGCACCACGTACGTACTCGTACCTATATACGTACGGTATTGTGAATAAAAGGTATGGAGCATTCAATAAAATCAGGCTTGTCTTTGTTGGGAGCAATGCAGTGCATCACAAAATAGCTGGTTCTCTCTCAGGGTTCTATTTGAAGAGTCAAAGAACTGAAATTCCTACTGTACTGGGCACTAGTGGGTGTTAAATTAAAATGTCTGTATTAAATTTATCAATTTTAAAATCTTTTTTTAAATAGTTTTTAAATAATTATATTTAAATATTTATTGTCCATGTCCATGTCCATGTCCAAGGTGGTTGTGTAAACATTTGTAATCCGCCATTTCGTTGCGGCAACTTTTTGGATTAATTACAATATTAGTTATGCATATTTATGTAATTTCATTATAATCAGAATTGAAGTTTTAATCAGAATTTCAGCTCAATTGGACACTGGAAAATAAATTTAATTGAGGTTGCAAGATTTCATATGCAAGTTAACACTTACTTATAGTTAAAGTTAAATAAAGCTTCTAACATAATAAGTACATAAAAACGTAACCCTTCCTCATTTTATTTTAATAATTAAATGAAAGAGTAGGAAAAGAGTTTTCAAAGGATTACTCGATGGTTTGAAAATTGATTACATATGAGTAATTATTTTTATCTTGTTAATAAAGGCGCGGCGTTAACTTTGCTCCTATAATTTCCGTAGGCGCTTATAAATTATTAGGACTTAGGGGTATTTAGCAGGGGGGCAGAAAAGAAAAAATCAGCTTCAACCTGTATCCCGCACACAGCAGGGCAGGCAGAGGAAACCTATTGTTGAGACACTCCGTTCCCCACTTTCCTCAGAATTTTGGAGGCTTTCTGTGTTGAGTTGCGGAACTCAACGCCGCGTTTGGCTTCGTCACCAGGACGAAGAAATGGAAATATAAATTTAAATAACTATTTCATTACGCCGGGGGGGATCGAACCCACAGTTTTCATCCCACATTACAGTCACACCTTTGTGCCCCTGGGCCACGACGGCCTCTATATTATATGCCATATTAAAATTATCATCAAAGGTGTTTTAGGGTAGATATAAATAATATAAAATTGAAGTCTTTAATTGTATGTGATTTCAAAATAACCGTGTTTTTAAATTTATACAATACTAAAACACATACAAATTTTTTTTTTTGTTTGTTCGTTTGTATTTTTGCAGTTAAATAATAATACCTTCATTATGACTATTAAAATATTTTTTTCAAATCAATATAATATGTACTAAATAATTTATTATTTTAAATTAAATTATATATAATGATATATATGAAATATATATTTCTAATACTTGAACTCTAGATAGAAATGTTTATTTTCCAAACTATAAATATAATAAAACTAACTAACTATTTATAATTATCTATCATAATTGATATTACTATAATAAATATTAAGAACAAGTAATTATCTGTCACGTAACACAAAAATGCACATCCTTCTTTCTAGATGGCGCTTTTCTAACTCTGTCACGTCAAAAATAGAACTGTATAGTTCGAAATATATCAAGTATAATTTTAGAAAAGTTTGCATGCAGCTCTCGACCATCGCACACACGTTTCAAGAACAAAAAGGTAATTTGCTATTTAATATTTATTATTATAATATTATTTAAGATATATTTATTTCAATTTATATTTTCATTTCTTCGCCCTGGTGGCCCCTCGGATCTTAAAACGCGGCGTTGAGGACCGCCACTCAACACGCAACTGGTGGACGAATGGGGAATGAAGCGTCTCAACAATAGGTTCCCTCTGCCTACACTGATGTGTGCGGGATAAAGTCTGATGCTGAAAGAAAATTACATGAATAAAACTCAACTATCCTATGGTTTTTAAAAATAAATATATATAGACACTTATCTAGAACTGAAGTATCTCACGGAAAGATGATTGCAAAATTTAGACGCTGAAATACCAAACTGGATATTAGTGACTCTACCCGCGACGGTAGCCGCGAAAGAAAAGAGATCAAATTCTTCCGTCAGATAAGAACACTATAGAAAGACTTTATAGCTTGAACGCATATTGGTATTACATTTTCATAAGATATTTTGATTTAACAGTCAATATAGAATAACCCACTATACCTAAAAGGCGAGCATTTTATTTGCGAAATTTGACTTTAAAATAGGTATTTTGGATTATAAGTCATTAACCGACTTTAAAAGAAAGGAGATTATCAGCTTGATATGGTGTTGGTTTGGCGTGTTTTAGTTTGATGATTTATTTAGTGTAACAAGCGCGTGTGATAAATTTCGTAATAGTGTGTATGTTTGTCCAGAAAATTCTAAAAAACTAAAAGTCACATCGAGATTTGATTTAAAACTGATATAGTTCAACTTAACGAACAGTCTAAATTGCATCAAAATCAGTTTAGCAGTTTTTGAGGTATGGAAATAATAGATTGTTGATGGATTAAATCCTATAAATTAATTTATATTGATCGATATATATATATATATATATATATGAATACATTTGTTAAACATGAATATTTACTTGTATATATAAAATACAATCAATAATAAACGAGTGTTTCGTTCTGTTGTAACAGTAATTGGTCACAATATTAACAATTTATAGGAAAATGTGCAATTACGAAATTTCCGTGTTTCAATTACCTACCTATGATTTAAATTAATATGTGATTCAAATAGCTTGTGTAATTATGAGATAATTAATACATAATTTTCGTGAAAATTGAAATTGATGAACATAGATTTAAAATGCCATAGGGAGACAAGCATGTGACCGTAAACGCGACGACGACGTGGGTTCGATACCCACTCCAGGAAATATTTAATATTTTAATTTCTTCGCTCTTGTATCGAAACAAAGCGCGACGTTGATTTACGCCATTAAACTCGGTACACGTCTAGCATTTGGCGGAAAATGTGGAGGGGACTATCTTAACACTAGGTTCCCTCTGCCTAGCCTGCTGTGTGCGGGATACAGTGTTAAAATTAATAAAAACTTTTATTGTGCGAATAGTCGAAAGTACTTATAAAACTCATTTTGTTCTATACATAACTTCATAAGAACAGTAAGGGCTGATAGCAGAATTCAATGCTTAACTTAGTCTTTAGTGAAACATTTTTTTTGTTACAAATAAAGTTATAAGTGTCACAGCGTCTGACTGAAAGCCCGATGGTAGTAGGTTTGGTTCCCATTCGGAGGAACGTGTTATTTTTATTTATTAACTGGTTGATTTCCCCCTGTCCTGTCCTATATGCGGAAAGAAATATACGAAAACGGCGTCATATATTTGATTTAATATCTTGTTGCGTAAAACAAAACATTAAATAGACTAGATTACAATAACTATATATACAATAATGATATCGTTTTATAAATAAATCCCTAACATTCCACTGTTAGTCCTAAGTAATTAATATGAAAATTATACATATTACAAATATCTAAATATCAAATATTTCTATTTAATAATATAATTGAAAAATTTCTATTATCAGACAGCCACGCAACTCTCTGACATTTAGATTAGAGGCATGGAAATGTGAATGCGCTAAATCCGTACCCGCTACCACCAATAGCATAGGAACGTACCTAGGATTTAATGTGAACGATTAATCGGCGTTAAACGCCTACACATTGTCCAATTATCGTAAGCTGAACCTAAATTAGTGCATAGAGTACCTAAATGCCGTGATCGAGGATAATTTCATTATTGAATTATGAGGATGTATGGTTTATGGACGGAATGTCTTTACACTAGGGTTCCTCTGCCTACCCGGGTGTATTCCGGGGTTGTTTATTTCCTTATATTATAGGGTAGCCAGAAGCTAGTGCTAGCGTTCTCCGCATTCTCTTCATATTAGTGCAACATTTGGTTCGTTAACTATCACGAAAAAACTCTACATTAGAGACTAGTAGTGGAGAATTCCGTAATATAAACACTATTTAGTAATATATATGCTAGTTAGGTCATTTGGTGCAACAATGACGTATTTGCACTTTTTGAAATATTTCAAGACAAGCAATTTCAGTTAGCAAATTTAACGAAATGCATCTAACAAGTGACAGCAAAGTCTATACTAAAATATTTTTATTTCAGCTTCACATTGTAACCCGCATGTAGATAGGCAGAGGGAGGCTAGTGTAAGGACACTTCGTTCTTCACATTGCTACTAATTCTGGAGGGATTGCGTGGTGAGTGGCGAAACTCAACGCCACGCTTTGCCTCGACATTAGAAAGACAAAATAAAAATATTAAATATTTAATTTTCTCGAGTGGGAATCGAACCCACACTTTTGTGCCTTTGCGACACGACTGGCCTCAAGATCTGGACTTAATTATTTATTATTCTATATATTATAGATATAATATAGAATTCATTCATTTTTTTCAGATGGCTCGAGTATATGAAGATTTTGATTCATCTTTCGCTACTATATGTAGCGATGTCACCCTGTACTCGAATAATAAAGGATTTTTTAAAAATCTGGCCGAAGACATAGTGTCTTTAGCAGATAGAGATGGGTGGTTAGAAACTCTAGAAAGTGTCAAAGATAATGAAAAAATTAGTACAGTGCTAAAAAATGAAATGGTAAGTTAATAAAAATCTCATATTTTTATAAAACAAACTTCTTAAGAAAGGTCCAAGGTAATAGATTTTTACATTGGACCCTTGAAGAAAATCTATTACTTTATCACTCAGCGTATTAAATAAGTTTCAGTTAAAAAATTCAAGAGAAGAGAAAGCACCTTAATGTTATTCCTTTATAAAAATTCTTTTCAGGTTATGTTTTTAGAAGCTTTTATTTCGTAAAAATAATACGCTACGAATCAAAACGCGTTTACAATTTTGTTATTCTATGACATTTTTTTATGAAATGGAAAAAAAACTTCAAACATGAATTTTTATACTGTTTTTATAATTTTCTATATAGTCTGGGAACAAAGCTTTGTGTTTTTTTAATTAAGTTGTTAAAATAATTACTTGTGTAGTTTTGAAGCCATTTCATTTAAAATTAAATATGATTTTAATTTTAAAAATGTTAGTAATTTAAACATTTATAATTTTTAACCCATTTTCTGCGTATTTAGATTGAAAAAAGCCAAATTATATTTTGATTTCATTCCAAACTTCTTAAGCTACAATAAAAAAAATCATTTACATAACAAACAAGATTAATATCCTGTGCTACAAACATAATACTCGTTTATGTACAAAGATAAAGAATCGTCGTTGGAGCATTTAAAGCCAAGCATTGATTAGGCACCCCTGCAATGCAATTTATTAAACGAAATTTATTTATTCAATTATCTTATTTATTTTTTAAAAAGGTCATGGAACCTCTGAATGACGTATTAGCAAGGATACAGCCAGTTTTTCGGGGTAAGGACGCGAGAATATCCCACGAACGCAGGATAATGGCGCAGGCGGCTCTGAAGGAAGGAGATCTACAGAAAAGTCTAGCTTTGGTTAGCCAAGCTGTATTGCGAGCACCAATGACAGGTTACTGAAATAATTTTAATATCTATTAATATTTTATTAGCATCCAAGTGCTTAATAATCGCAGAATGGTGAAGAATAGTAAGATTTTTCTTAAGAAAAATTAATGGCGAAAGCTATAAAGTAACAATCATTTTGAAATCTAAAAGTGACACGAAACTAACATATTGTAGTTTAATCAGCTAACATCATTATAATATACATATAAGTATTAACATTGTGTACACATTTTGTTAAGATATGTTCTAATGCTAAAACTTATCAGTTGCAAATTTACCGGCTTGGTCGGAAGGAGATTTTTTTTAGCTTCACGATGTATCCCACCCATTGCAGGGTAAATAAAAACCTGGGAACCTATGTTGAGACACTCCGTTATCATTACGACATTTCCGTTCTCCACTTTCTGGCTGAACTCGACTCCGCGCTTGGCCTCTTTACTAGAGCTAGGAAATGAAAATATTAAATATTTCACCTCCCAAGTGGACATTGAACCCACAATCATCGCGTCTACAAACTTGTCCCACCTATTCGAAGCTTAAAAATGTAATTTAACAAAATAACGTTTGAAAGCCCAAACTGTTAACATTATTATGAATACACGAGAACACCGTGTGCGTCTAAAACCAAAGTTAACTAACTCAGTTAAAACTGTTCAACTAATACAAGTGGAACCCTTCTATTGAATACCCCAGTTGATATTTATCTTCACTGCAGACTATTCAAAGAAGTTAAAAGTTAAGTACTTAGTAGATTAGTAAATCTACCTTACATTTTGACATTAGTTGTATGTTGTAACGAGATATTAAGTAAATAAACGTCGTTCTAGAAAGCTCTTTCTCCGCTTTTCCAATTCTCCAATTTTTGACCCCACGCGTCATTTTCGTAGTGAATCTTCTTCTCTAAAAAAAAATCTTTAAAAAACTCTTTACATAACTTTCATAATAAAATTATTAGATAACTAGTGGACCCGAAAGCGGCTACGCCCGCTTAAACTATACGAATATTTATTAAATATATTTATCAAATTATTTTCAGTTTTCAATAGAGAGATGCGTTAAGCAAACTCATTTTGGGTGATGTTTTCTAACAACAAACTTTGCAAATGGTTGCTTAGCAACGACGGTTGTTATTAACATGGCGGAATAAATTGCATGTCAAATTAATAAATATTTTAATATATTGGTATATATCGAAAATATTACAAATATGAGAAAAAAAAGTATCCTATGTTCATCCCGGGACCCTCAAGTATCTCTATATGAGTATTTTATCACAATTAAATTAGCGGTTTGGCCCTGATTGCGTAAAAGACGGACAGACAGACAGACAGACAGACAGAGTTACTTTCGAATTTATAATATAGGTATGGATAAACAATGGAAATATATTCAAAGGCTTACCGAGTTAACTTGTGGCCGGCACTCTAACCCTGCCCCGAGGCTGTCTATGTACGAGTAGGTAACTGCGGAACTAACATCATAACGATTGCAACGATCCCGGTACGGTTGATGCACCAATTTGTGAGCATAGCATCGATATGGATATCTTCTGTTTGTATCGGAATACAAATGGGGAATCGTTGGTGGTGGTACAATATGGAATATCGATATTAAATTTTGTTGTCTAATTATTATGGCGAATTTTTCATTATAATTTAGAATTTCAGTGTTAGGTAGCGTTAAAAAATTAAAAGTAAAAATTGCAATACGAAGAAAACTATTAGAAATAGGTTAGATAATAGATATATAATATGCGTAAAGATATATTTAACAGTGAACATCACCAACATGTGGGTTCAAGTCCCACTTGAGGGAATTAAATATTTAATATTTTCATTTCTTCGCTCTGGTAACAAGACAAAAACGCATGGAGTTCCACCATTCAAAGCGCAATGTTGGGGAAAGTGGAGACGGAGTGTTTTAACACTAAGTTCCCCCTACCTACCCTGCTATAGAAGACAACGTGGAGCTATATAATACATGAATGAATAAAATTAAATATACTAATGTCCAATAAATATTATAGGAGCAGAAGAAGTAATAGACGACGGAGTATCTCTGGCGCTCGCGCTGTGGCTACGTTCTGAGGTACTTCTACAACTAAAACGACCCGCAGCGGCGTTGGAAGACTTGAAATTAGCACTAAAGGAGAGACTACCAGCTCGCATGAGAGCGGAGTATTATTGGAGGATGGGACATATTTATATAGGTATTAGATTGTATTTTTTTTAAATGTTAAGCTTATATGACGGCCTATTTATATTATTTAAAAAAAATCAGCTTCACGCTGTAACCCGCACACAGTACGGTAGGGGGGAACCTACTTTCTCCACTTTCTGCTGACACGAAATTTCTCGATAATTCGATGGGGAATGGGGAACTGAGTGTTTAAACACTAGGTTGTAATTAATAAATGTGTGATATTGACATATTTTAAGATATTTTGCGTGTAATTTATGACCTATTTCCATGTTCCTGTTTTTCCCATTCTCCTAATTTTGGGAAATCTTCTCTATGTAGGTAGTACCGTACCGTAGTATTCTCGTAGGTAGTTCGTATCTACGCCTCCCAGTGTATCGCCTGCTTGTGAATACCAGAAAAAATATAAGTTAATGTACATGTAGACTGAAATTAATATAATAATAATAAACAAGTACTACTATATTAAAAAAATATATAAATTAATTTTGCTAGTCTGCCTTTCAAAGCACACCTAAAGCTGTCTCAGGTATTTTATTCACACCCTCATTATTATGGCCTTACCGTATGAAAGCTGTCGAGATGCAACACTCTGCAGGATTAGACACGATAAATTTCAAATTAATTTTGATAGGATTTTGATTAACGTGGCTTTATTGTAACTTAACCAATTAATTGTGATAATTTTGTTAATTATATTTTATTGGCGCTATAACAACAAATACTAAGATACAGAATAAAATTAATATGTATTTAAGAAGGGTACTTTTATAGATAAATATAGTACGGAACTCTTCATGTAATGTTCCGACTCGCACTTGACCGGTTTATTTATAAGAATAGTAAAAACATGTATAAGAATGAACTTTAATCTCGTTTGTCCCTCTTCTATTTATTATTATCGATTTTTGTTCAGATATAAGTGAAACCAGCGGGTAGGTACATTAACCTTTCTAAGACCAGAACCGCTGGTTTTATTCTTAGAAAGGTTAATGTAGATGCATATTTAAGACGTAAATAGAATATTTAAAAATATTCGTTTTCTTTCTCCTATTGCATTTTGCAATTTTTTTTTATTGAATTGGCCAGAACTATAGTTTCCAATGTGTGAATACTGTCTTTAAAATTTAAAAGGTAATGGTAAATTAGGACACGTTAGTAATTCAGATCAGTAAATAAATAACTACGAAGTTCAAGCGGGCGAAGCCGTGAGCGTACTACACTATAAATATATACACCAAGTGAAATTTGAACTAACAAATGCATACACGTGCCAAGTATGCTTCAATTGCTTCTATATAATATTACTCATTAATTGAATTGAATTAAAATAATAAATTAATTGAAACAACAAATTCATGAAATATTCATGGAACTAATAAGAATTTTATGATTCAAAATAGATTTGCATGTACAAACGTTCTATCGATCATTGTTACCGCTAGCGAGCGACTTGACCTACTTCAGTTACTGAAACTATAAACTTTTATAAGATAAATACTTAACTATACCTACATGTATGTAGGCGTTCATAAGAAACTTTGAACATGTAAACAGGTCATAACATTGCTCTCATAGTGATGTACGAGTATGTAGTTGAATCATGTAAACGGGTCATAGGAACATTTTCAAATTCTTTTTAGTACTGTAGTAAAATTCTAGTAATAAAGACATAAAAAGTGCTTGAAAAATATAAAGTTTTAAAATACAAGTAAGCTAAAAAAATATTTTTTAATATTTTATCATGCGTTTGTAAACCAGGAACTGGAGAACCAACTCGAGCTAAAGTATCTTACGAACTAGCGGGCAGACTTTTGGGGAAAAATGAACAAGCTAAGCTACAATTGGCCAAGGACATAGACGCTATAGATTACACAGTGAAACCTAAATTTCCCCCGGACAAAAAAGGTAATACAAAACTATGATATGATATTTATTACTTGGTTCATCGCGTGAACCAAAAATATACACATCGTTTAAGCTTTAAATCTTTTCTTCAATTTCAGAAACTTTATATTATTTTAACTTATGTATCACTAATACTGTAAATTAATAAATAAAATAAATATAACATACATATCCATTTGTTTGACGATAGACTCTTATATGTAAAGTAACTTTAAAGGCTGTCGCGGCGTAACATACAATTTACCCTACCCTACTATTTTACACCTACCTATCCACATTGTCAAGGCTGCACCGTGGGTGCGGTCCCTACTCGGAGGAGTGAATTAGTTAATTTCCCTATACTGGTGGACAAATCACTCTATTCAATTGAATCACTACGCAATGTCTTGAAAATTAAGTGAACTATTTGGAACGTAGTGATGTAGTCCCTCGGCTTATTTTGTATTATGCAGGAAAAAATATTCAAAAAACAAAAATATAAAATATTTTCAAAGTCTAAATCCAGTTCATTTCCATCATTAAAATACATTATGTTCTCGAAGACGAAATGTATTCCCTAAGGCAAGTAATATTTATAAACCGCTCTCAACTCTGAGACCGATCCGCCCGTTCTCAAGACTGACTCAGAGTTTAGAGCAATAACAGGGCTTAGTCTCCTGCGTATATTAGTCGCCTATCTACGTATACACTCGATTACAAAAGAATTGATTTAAATTGCAATAGAATTTAAAATATCAATTTGTATTAAAAACAAAATTATTTTACATTTTGCATATTTAAATGAATAACGATATAATTCACAAAAGATAAAGCTGAAACTGAAATAAATTATACAATGTGGGTGTAGCTTCCTTTTATAGCGACAACAAACACAAATTTAAAATTAACAATAAAATAATTCAACTTTTCAGATGTGACATTATCAGGTGGCGCGAAACAGAATTTGCCGGCATTATCTAAATTGGTGCGAATTGTGGAAGAGGAAAATAAAGTATGTACTCGTGAATACTATAAATTACAATTAATAGACAATGATCTGGACGTTTAGGTGGTTTGTTGGTTGATTTAAACATATTTCATTTTTTAAATAAAACAACACTAAATGTTAAGGAAAGTTTTCCTAAATATAATAAGAGAAAAATGCATATATATCGAGTAAGCCATTTCCGAAATTAGTTACCACAAACGCACATACAAAGGTACAGAAACATTAAAAAATTTCCATTTTCCATTGCATTGATAAATGCCCCCAATATTTTTTCATCCTCATATATCTTTCATTTACAGACAGCGATCAGTTACGATTTTATTATATGTATAGATACATTCTACGGACCTCCATTTTCGGTTTAATCTATTTAAAGTGTTTATTTTGATCTGAAATATTTATTTAAATTTATATTTTCATTTCTTCGCTCTGGTGTCGAGGCAAAGCGCGGCGTAGAGTGCCACCATTTAACACGCAATGCCTCCAGAATTTGGCGGAAAGTGGAGAAAGGAATGTTTTAACACTAGGCGCCTACCCAGCCGTGTGCGGGATACAGCGGGAAGTTGATTTAGTTTAGTATCTACACTTAAAATACTCGTAGATCTGATTTAGAATGTTGTTCAATCCAGGGTCGCTTCGCGGTAGCTGACGCGAATATCAAGACTGGAGACATCCTGCTGGTCGACAGTCCGTACGCAGCGTGCCTACTTTCAGACTTCTACGGCAGTCATTGCCTGCATTGCTTTAAAAGGTAGTTTTTATTAATATTATTTTTTAGTTTGTTGTCATAGAATTTCTTCTGAGTTCTGTTTTTAAAGGATACTGTATGTAAAATTGCAGTAAATGTGTTAAAGGAAAAAAATATAATTTGAATCAAGAAAATTTTATATAACCAACTCGAACCAAAATAGTATAACGAAGAGGACTTGGAGGATTTTTAACACCTATTTTAATAAAAAATATATTTAAAAATATAAAAAACACTCTTCCGAGGGTGGGACAAGTGTCCAAGCCATTGGTGGCTAGGGCTCCAAAGAGAGGAACCTATCCATCAGCTAAGCGATAACCTCTTCAGATGTTGGTCGAGGAAAATATATTCAAGAAAAATATTCTTATTAACACGCGTTACCTTAGCAACGTGTATGTTACTATATAAGTAAGAAGTATATAATGTCAAACATATAGTAGGGTGTGGTGTATTTATTTTATTAATTTAACTTATTTCTATGCATTATTAAAAAAAATATTAGCTTTCTCTACTCTTTCTCTACATAAACTATAGCTGTGCCAAATTTTATACTTTTTCGACCGCACAAACTGTAAGGTGCTGTAAAAAGGGGTACAAAATTTTAATATAAAAAGAATCTGTTTTCTGCCTAAATAATATATTATATATAACAATAAAGCAACATTGATTAAAGCTTAACATCTTAACAATATAACTAATTTCCGTAACTTCTGTCTCATATATGAAATACCATTTAGCTTGCAACGGACACGAATCCCGATTTACTTATAGTTTAATGCAAGAGCTTCAACTGCTACGTAGCTGTTCCTATAATGGAAAATAGAAACCACATACATATATTATGTTTTAATGATATTTATATATATAAATGTAGATTCAGTTATAATTTATTTGTTTTAATATGATTTAACACTTTAAAATAGTCGAGAAGATGCTTAAAAAGATAGTAAGTGTTCTAGTGTACCTATATATTGAACTCGCCTTTTAATTTATTCGTTTTCGATTATAAAAAATATTTGAAATACTAGTGACCACAGCGCGACTTGGCCCGCTTAATCTTTCTTATATTATTATATCTAATATTCTGCTATTCTTATTGCGTGAAAATGGAAAAAACCTTCATGGTCATAATATGAGTTGGATATATTATTATTATGTATGTAGAGCGCAGGACCGGGCGGAGTGGCGAGCATTGGGGGAGGCCTATGTCCAGCAGTGGACTTTAAAAGGCTGATGGACGGATGGATATTATTATTATATATTTTCTTTAGTTGAATGTGGACACACTTTGCTAATATAGTCTGTTCATAAATTAAAAATATGACATACGAAAAACAGACACAAAAGAAGTGCACACTTGTATTCATATACATAATGCTGTGCCATAATTAAATAATTAATTATGGCACAGTCATGTTAAAACTCGATCCGCCAAAAAATAAATATTTATTCAATTTTCAACAGCCGAGGTACTTTCAATGGAGGACGTCACTTCATACTTTATTACGATGTTCTTTTATTATTTATGAACGCTATGATAACAATTGGAAATATTAAAATTGTATACATTTATCAAATTATATAATTGTCCAATTATTAATTATGAGGCGGAACAAGGGTGTGACTATAACGCGACGGTTGTGGGTTCGATCCCCACTCGAGGAAGTGAAATATTTATTTAAGTTTATATTTCCATTTCTTCACTCTGGTGTCGAGGCATAGCGCGGCGTTGAGCTCTGCCACTGAACACGCAATGCTTCCAGAATTCGGCACTAAGTTCCCTCTGCCTACCCTGCTGTGTGCGGGATACAGCGTGAAGCTGATAATAAAATAAACTATTAATTATAGTTGCACAAAACCATGGAGGTGTTTTTTTAATTTTATAATATTGATAAAATTATTATCTTTTAACAATATATTCTTATTTTTTATATAATTACTTTTTTATATTGTTCATGTGCCAGCACAATTAAGCACGGCGTTAAGAACTGCCACTTAACACCCAAATAGAATATTGGGTGTTGTGTGTGAAATAGAGTATCATAATATAAGGTTCCTTTCACCTATTTTGATACACCTATGACGGGACGCTACAAACACAAATTCGTTTAAAACGTTAACTTTAAACTACTATAAATTCAGCAAAACTTATCCTATCCCACTAATATTACAAACGTGAAACATTACCAAGTTGAATGTAGGTTCCAGTTTCAAAAATTACTGAACGAATTTAGATGAAACAAAACAAAGGCATTTATTATTTATTGATGATTTTGTATAATTTGGCTATAATAAAATAAAAAATAAATAAATAAAATAAGTAATGATTATACCATTAGTTTAAGCGGGCAAAGCTGTGTGCTGTATTTGAGTCGCTTGCTTTTTATGAAAAAAAAAAAAACAAAACATTTAAAATGTATATTTGTAATTACTTTCAATAGGTTAGACAGTTTCGAAGACGGAGCGCCGGTGTGGTGTCCCTCGTGCTCCGCGGTGGCGTTCTGTTCCACTAAATGTCGGGACGCGGCTGTGCCCACTTACCATACTTACGAGTGTCAATTTTTGGACCTTTTTATGGGTAAATTGTAATATTATTTAAGTCGTTTTATCTGTATTTATATAAATATTTTAAATATTGCATAACATAGATAATACTGTATTTTTATAGCATGAAACTAATAAATTAATAAAAATCTCCGTTACGAAGACCAGGATCATGATAAATACTTACAAGAGCTTTTCTTTTTGTAATTTTACGCTGCACATAGCAAGATAGGTAGACCCTAGTGTTAGGTCACTCCGTTCCTCTTTTTCGCAGAACTCTGGAGGCATTCCGTATTGAGTAACCGAACTCAACACCTTTCTTTGCCTCGTTACCAGAGCTGGACTGGCCTCAAATATTAATAATAGCATAATTATTTTCAGGATCAGGAATGTCTATTCTCAGCCATATTGCAGTCCGCATGGTCACTCAAGCCGGCCTAGATACATGTTTACAAATCCATACGAAATATTTGTGCGGCGAAGTTAAAACAATGGAGAGCGCTCTGTTAAACGACATCGAAGGAAGTAAAAAGAATAAATTAAAAAGCAGAAAGGAACGTCTAAATAGAACGAAAAAGGGCCTCAAATGTTTTGAGGATAAAAATTTAACTAACGAAAGTGTGGAGGCAAAGATCGAGGACAAGATGACTTACCAAGAGAAATTGGAAACGACAGCGGCACAGATTTACACACTGTGTTCACATTCAGACCAGAGGAAGGGGGGTGATTATCTGAAAAGAATAATCATGGGGCTCTTCCTTAAGGAGTGTTTAAAAAAAAGTGGATTTTTTCGTGATTGCGAAAAAGAAAACTTATGTCACGGTAACATCTCATCTCATCTATAAGAATAAAAAAAATGTGATTTGTGGGACAATCTGCTATTGGGGTTATTTTTTTTGTTTACAATCATAGAAATGGCTCAACCAATTTATACATATTATAGTTTTCATAATTATATGTTAATAAATTCCCCTTAGCATGTATTGCTTGTTCTATTTCCATCAATTCATAAATTAAAGTAATATCAAATTATACCCCACATAGACAAAGCCGCAGGCACAGCTTAGTTCTTTATAAAATTCGTCTATTTCAGCCGAGAAAGCGATATGTGAGTTGATTGTCCGTAATTTGCAATTACTACAATTCAATGCCCACGAGATATATGAAACGGTCCGCGGCCAGCACACGTTCAGTGGCTCCAAGCCAGTGTACGTCGCAGTCGGTATATACCCCGCCGGAGCACTGTTCAACCACGAGTGCTATCCCGCAGTGGCACGGTTGGTACACTCGTACAATAATATACACATTTGTTCCTAATGAACACTAGCAATTATCTTTTTTTTTTTTCAATAATTATATATATATTATAGTGTTGTATCAATTATCATTTTTTTGTGTAGCGTTTGCTGCTTTTTTCCTCTGTAGGGATGTAGCGCTTTTCAATAAATCGTAAAATTCATCTGTATAAAAATATACGAAAACGAATATATAATAAGGATATTATATAAACTTTAACCCACATTGATATTATTTAAGTTTATTTATTTATTATTATTATTTACTTACATATTTTGCCCCATACCATAGCTGGATTGGCAGAATTAACTTTTTGCTTAACAACAAGCTTTCTCACGACCCATTAACTTTTCAAGACATAGCGTGTTAAATTGAAAATTGTACCCTGCGCTGTTTACCGTAGCGGTAAATGAAAAATAATTGATGTACATATATTTTAATTCATTGAGTTTCCAGTCCGACGATGTCTCACAGCACCACGGCGACGGCTCCAAGTTTATTTTCACTAGCTTCACGCTATATCCCACACATAACAGGATAGGCAGAGGGAACCAAGTGTTAAGATACTCTGTTCCCATTTTCCGCTGAATTATGAAGTCATTGCGTGTTAAGTAGTGGAACTAAACGATGTGCTTTGCCTCGGCACCAGAGCGAAGAAATGATATCTATTATCAAATTGTTTTAGCTATTTTGTCAGTAATTAAAAGCTTTTATCGAAAAATTCGGCGGAATGTGTCGAATGGTGTATCTTAACACTAGGTTCCCTCTGCCTTATCTGGTATATGTGGGATACAGGGTGGAGGTTATTTTTTTGAAAGCTATTAAATACCAGTTTATATGTGGTGCGTTCACAGCGTAAAACATATTCATCGGCAGCTGTCGTTCCAACTTCGTGGTGTATAGTATTTGCTTAGTGCCAACTTTAATTGCTTAGCTTTGCTCTGGTGAAGTTGTTTACAGGAAATTAAATTCAACTAGCACGCCGTTATTTTGCATTGAAAATCAATTTTAACAAATGCGAGTCGGATTAGCTCTATGATAGGAGAACCCAAGCGGGGATTTTGGAATTTACTAAAGTGCGGCAGATTAATATAAGGGCGGGATTCCTTGTACTCGGTTAAGTACTTCCACCAAATATGAGCCCCATATATGTGGGCGCCCATCTAGGATAAAGGATCGGATTAGTAAAAAATTCTGAAATTCTTAACTAAACCAATAACCAACTTACATTTTATCATGTACATATTATAGATGCAGCGAAAAACATATTTTACCTCTTAAAAGCGATGAAAATGGAAATTAACTTTACTAGGGTTAAAAATAACATTGCGACTTGATTGCGGACGGAATTTTCCATGTTTGCTTAAAATAGAATTTGAAACATGAAGAGATATTTTAATAATAGGTAATTATGTTTTTTTTGGACTTGATAGCGCAATAGGACGGTATACACGGCCGCTCCCCCTCCTACCACCGGTAAAATAAAGCGCGGCGTTAAATTCCGCCACGTAAAACGCAATTTCTCCAATTCAGGCGTAAGGTACCCAACGGAGGGTGTTGACATTATAATCTCTCTGACTATCCTGCCACGCGAGGTACAGCGTGAAGCTGAAATTAAAACTTTTATATTAAAAAATATGTATATTTCTTATTTCAGATATTTTGAAAATCAAAAAATTGTGTTAAGAGCTACCAGGCCGCTTCAATCCGGGGAAGTCGTGTCAGAAAATTACGGCCCTCATTTCTTAATGCGAAATCTTAAGGAAAGACAAAGGATGCTAGCGTGTAGATATTGGTTCCGTTGCGAATGTATCGCTTGTAATGAAGATTGGCCGACCCTTAAGCAGATGGGCACTGAATCGAATGTATCTTTCAGGTATATTTTTATCAAATTTATTTATAAAAAAATGTCAAAATATGGTTTGACAATTATTATATATAAGCGTTAATATTTTTTTAACTGTATATAATACAAGGGCACCAAACATTTGTCCAAAATCCATTTAACGATTGTAAAAAATGTTTTCTAGTAAAACTTGTACAAGTATTATTATGGTAGGCCTTCTTATTGCTGATAAGAAATAAATATTCTTTACACATTTTAAATAGAGGAGATATCAATATAAATGATATAATGTCACATGTGGATATATATATACTAAAGACTAATTGTATATTCGTTATTTTAATTTCAGGTGTCCTAATAATAGGTGTCATGCAAAATTTGGCTCCCATAAAAATTTACCAAATAGGTGCCCTAAGTGTTCTACACTCATTAACGAAAATTTAAAAGGAGAATATCTTCAAGACATCGATAAATGTTTACTGCAATATCAGGTTCTATAAAAATATGTTTAAAATATGCATTTTTTTTAATCTCGAATCATTATTATGAGTATGAGGTTTCGGCAATAGCACGATAATTAGCTCGATCTTCAGCTCTTCGCATTCAACCGTTGTAGTCGCCTTCTGATTGTCGTTAAAGGTGAAGGTCATCCTACATTTCGTTAAATCTCGCATATATGTGTATATCTTATCATTCTCCTTATTGAGGCCGTCATGGTTTTGCGGCACAAAATCTGTTTGTGACCACGATGATTGTGGATGCGATATCCACTCGAGGGAATTATTTTAATTTCTTCGTTCTGGTAACAAGAAAAAAACGCGGCTTCGCGCCAAAAAAAGGTAGGCTGGGAACTGGGCTCTCAAAAAAAACTTAATATTAAAAATCAGCTTTCTTATAAACCTAGTACAATAACTGTTTCTTTATCAGGACGGAGCTAAATTCATGGACGAAGAGAGACCAGACGAAGCTATCAGCACATTGTCCGAAGCAGTAGACCGCTTCCACGCCGTAGCGAGACCGCCGCACAAAGAGACTCATATTGCGCAAGAATCGCTACGATCCTGTTTCGCAGCCGGTAGCAATGTTTATATTGTTAGCGTTGAAACACAGAAAAAATAGAACCATTACATTTTATTATCGTCTAATTTAAAAAATACATTTAAAATTATAGTACATTACAAAATACATAAAAAATTGCACGCGGTAGAGCATTTTTTCAATTTGGATCTTTTTTAATTGTGTTTGCTATGATTATATAATATTGCAGTCTCAATTTGTTGTAAATATTTCTAATTTAATTTGAAGCCTTTTTATATTAAAATAAAATATTTAGTTCAGTTAAAAATGAAAAAAAGTTACGATACTAGGTTAAAGAAGAATTTCAATTAAATATTTTAATAATACTTCAATATCATAAAAATAGGTTAAGTTTTTTTGTAAGACACAAGACAATACGTATAAGAGAAAATAATAAATAAAAACCAATGCATTAACCATTTTTTTTTATTATCACCATAATAGCAATCTAAAGTCAATTTACAATGAACATATAATATTGCAAGTACAATTGTATATACATACAATAACTCATAATTTTTAAAATCAAATCTAGTAGTAAGTATTCAGCATTATATATATAAAAAATCGTGAAATTTTATACATATTGTTTTAGCACATAGAAATAATTTTCAACAAGGGAAGTAGTACATTATCTGAACTAAGAGGGATCAAAGTGAATGATAACAATGACCCTTTTCAACAAAAGGCGATGCCACTCTATTACAAAACTAGCCGTCTGGCAACTTTGTAATTATAGAATAAACCTCAGAAGAAAACATTTGTTCATTTTATAATCATAGTAAGTAATATATACATACATACAAGCATGTATAAAAAAAATCAAGCTATCTCAATTCTTTTTTAAAGCTGTCTTAATTTTTTATATCCAAGGCGTTGCCCACTAGTAAGCAAATTAAAAAAAAACGTTTAGCTAACAAAAAAAGATACTATCACAAAATATAGATCAAAATTAAGTGTCAAATACCGTAGACATTATGGATTATCAAACATAGATTTGCAAGCGCATTCTTGCATGTCCCCATCTCCTTCTCCCTCTCCGGTGCTGGAGACGGTGCGTCTCAGAGTCTGCACTTGCGTCTGAAGACCTAATATTCTAAATTGTGCCTGCTCGAAGTTCTCATTTAGTCTCTTAATTTGACACTGCATGCGACATTGTAACTGAAAAAAAGAACAATTAGTTTTATGCAAATGTACTTACTTATAAAAAATATTAGAAGAGAAGGAAAGAGAAGACGACATTTATATAAAAAAATATTAAATTTGTGTTGTTAAAGAAATTACTTTTGACTCTTAATTTGAAAAAAATAAATTATAAGTTAAAAAACATGCACGTTCTTAGTAGAAGTTCTGGGGCTGAAGGCTGGTGCTACAAAATAATGTATTGTCATCGGATTCGGATACGAGCAATTTTCAAGAAAATCGGATGGCAAAATAGAATTAATTGATAAATTTATATATTTGTCTAAATAAATAACATTAATAGATAGATAGTTGATCCCCCCAACTTGGCGTTTATGAACTTTAAGACCCAAAATGGATCATCCCATTTTTACCGTTTCCGTTCAGAATTTTGAGAGAACCTTTCTTAGTTCTCCCCCTATACTCCCTAACCTATCTTTTTACCAAATTTGGCTTTTTTACCTTTTTGGGTTCATTAGCTTTTCTACCAGTCATTTAGGAAGAGTTTCTGAAATGTATATCTAAAGATTAAAAATCACATTATAAAAATCTATTATTAAACACTCACTTCCTCCCGATCTTTTTCAGCCGTTTTGACTTGAGCTCTTGATGATGCCAGTTGCCTCTCCAGCTCGCCTACTGTTGTCTGCATACATCTAATTGGACAAATTATATTACACTTACATAATATAATACCTTTTTTTAAGAAATTATCCTATTAAAACCACAACTTAATTGTGGTTTTTTAAAAAATTACCCAAGTGCACACTTACTTTCTATATATAATTCTACATTTAATATTTTCATTTCTTCGCTCCGGTGTCAAGGAAATGCGCAGCGATGAGTTTCGCCACTCAACACACAATAACTCCAGAAATCGAAGGAGCATGTAGCAGGGTAGACAGAAGGAGGAGGTGTGTCTTAACACTAGGCTCCCTCTGCCTACTCTGGGATACAGCGTAATGCCACGGGATACAGCGTGAAGCTGCAAAAACACTTACTTTCTAATAGTCTCGGTACGTTCATTAGCTCGCTGCAGCGCCCTGGCCGCCTCATCGCGCGCGCGGTCCAGTTCACCGCCGAGCTGGGCGCACTCGTGCATCTTCTCCTGCAAGCGCTTATCGTTGGCTAGCACAGCTTCTTCCATGCGTATTACGTTAGCCCTAAGATAAAAAGATTGGAATATTATTATTATTATTTCCCTTTTTATAGATTTATGCATTTTTTGCCTGTAGTAGGTACAAAAGGCAGGGGGAATTTAGTGTTAAGGTACTCTGTTTCTTACATTCAACTTGAATTTTGAAAAATGTTGTACTTATTGGGTGGCGGAACCTAACACCGTGTTGTGTCATTCCAATTTAGGGTGAAATTTCATAAGTTAAAAAGATAAAGTAATCATTCCTTGTAGGGCAGATCAAACACACAATTGTCGTATTTTTGTTTGATTTTATATCCACTTAAGATTAATTAAATACAACTTGTAATACAATTTTAGTGTAAAGTTGTAGCGTACATTTTCACAATATAAAGGCTTAAAACTAACATTATAATATAATATATAAAGGGTTCATGCAAACTTTCATAATCTATTTTACTGTTTTGGGAGTAGAATCTCCAAAAATCCTTTGTAAGGTTAACTTTCCAAAGGGCGCGGTACTAACCAAATATGAACGTTTACGGTCGACAATAGTATATAAATGATATATTTACATACAATGTGTGCGTTGTTGTATGTACATAATTAAATAGTTTACAGTGGGCGAATACATCCTGAGATTAAAAAGACTGCACTTAAAATTAAAATTTTAAGCAAATTTAATCAAATCAAGATAAAAACCAATGTGTTAAGTCAAACACATCTTTGCCTCTCAAAATTTTATACTAAAATATTTATATTTAATTACTATTTTTAAGCTTCACATAACAAAACTAATGTTAAAACGATATCTGCGTTTCCAAGGCAGCCTCAAAAAGGAAATATTCAAAATACAAATGGGACCTCACACACTTTATATATCTTAATGAAAAGGAACTTTATGTATTATAATTACTTAAGCCGTTCTATTTCATTTTTCAGTGAGACATTGGTCTCAGTGAGTTGTGCTATTCTTTGTTGCAGCAGCGCCATCTGTTTCTCATCCGCGCCCCGCTCTGGCTGCTTTTCAGGTTGTTTTAGGCTATTATGTAGTAGAACGTGCACCTATTTAATAAATAATAATTAAGTAAAATTATTTCTTTGTGTCGACATAATGTCCGAATGCGTACACAACTTAACTGGTTAGTGATAAGAACTGTTCTCTTTCCGCCCATTTAAAGACTAAAGTTGGGATTGTAATTCAAAAAGGTTACTGCGACAGATAAAACTTAATTTTTCATAAAATCAACATACTCGTTTAAATAAATAGTGAAAAAATAAATACGCACTTACGTCTAAGAGCAGAAATAAACTTATATCATCTTATAAATATAATAAACAAACACTAATTTCGTATATTTTATAATGACAAAAAGAAAACATTTCTACCATCATAACAAACAAAAGCATAAGTATAATAATATGTGCCTCAACCGGATATAGACTTCCTTACCTTCAACTGGAATAACTAACATTTGAAATAGGTTAATAATATAAAATATATTAGAAGTGTGCCGCGACCTTTTCTCTAGCTGAGTTCAACTCCCTGGCCAGTTGTTCAGCGTTATGCTCCGCTATTGCTTGCGACTGTTGTGCATCTTTTAATTTCATTTGCGTTGCTTTCAGCAGGTCCGGAATAGGTGCCAGTTCTTGTAATTTTTCTTGGAATTTCAGCTAGAAAGAAAATATTACGATAAAATATATAAAGGTTGATTAGTTTTCTCACTTTCAATTTAATATGTAACAGGCAATGGAATCTAGCGTTTCGAGGATTCAGAACTCTGCAACAACATATATATTTCAAATATAATCTTTCATAATATGCATATTATATTATATTTTAAGGAAATATCAATCGCTCATAGTAAACCATTTATCGACTACTACATATTCTATACGAGAACTTGTTGAAACAGAAATTAGAAGTCCAGTCACAAACAGGCAACCAAATAATCCAAATAATAAAAGTCTCCGATATAGGCCACAAGCAGTGCTTTTTTCGAGCCCACGATACATACGTTTGCTAACTTTCTCTGTAAAATATGGTATAAAATAGAATATACGAAGGATATTCTATCAGTATTTATGCTGTCTTCTTTAAGGCAAGGCATCAGTATTGGGTTTCAGCGTCTAACAATGTTTCGGTATTGACAGAAGTAGGTTAACGAAACGACTAGGCCACCGTCACACCGGAATACATGTCAGGTGCATAATCAAAAATGCATGGAAGATCTTGTATAAAATGGTGTTTTAAAATATCCAATTTTAACGAGTGAAAAATACAAATTTGCATTTGGTGTACTGAACAGAGGCAATTCTTTTAGAAATCGAAAAATTTTATACATCTAATATGTATTAATATTTTTTATTAAAAGCCTCGTTGTTCTTTCATATTTTTTATTTTTATTTTAGCTTCATTCCACGTTCTGTGAAGGATATACTAGAAATCAGAATGGTGGTAGTTTCTCTACTTCTATTCAACAAATCTAAGGGACAATATCCATAGCATTGTCATGGTTAAACATGACAATATTCAAGATCATTTGTTTTCTCCGTACAACGTGACATTCGCAAAGTGATTTTGTGCTCAACTGGCACGCTCGGAACGCCGTAATAAAAAAATCGAACTGAACTGAACTCCTAAGACTGAACCTAAATTCCTCTAAACTAGATCTAAGCAATTTTTATAATTATGTAATATTTTGTTATATACCTTTACACGCTGTATTTCCAAATTAATTTGTTCGCTTATCCTCGTGTTGTCCATGTCCATCATGTCCATTTGTCTTCGCTGTTCCTCAACAAGTTGCTGCGCTTGTAAATACTGGTAAAAATGGGAAAACCCAAAGTTAACATGAAAAAATATTTCATTTAATTACTTACAGTAGAGTTGAATAAAACATTTTAAAATATACTATATTTAGAGGCAGAGATAAACGTGAGACTGTGAACACGGCGGTTATGGGTTCGACTTACATTAGAAGTAATGAAATATTTAATATTTCGATTTTCTCGCACTAGTAACTAGGCAAAGCGCGGCGTTAGGTTCCGGCACTAAACATGTCAAGTCTCGAATTGGGGCGAAAAGTAGACAACAAAGTACATATTTCAACAAAACTTACTTTAACTCTATAGTCTTGTAACTGGTTGATCTGTTCTTTCATTAAGATCCTCAACTCATCAATTTCCTCTCTCGCCTCCCTGTAACACTGTTTCAGCGCCCTCACATTGACTTCTTGCTCAAAGGCCTGCTCCTTGGTGCCCAACATCATATTAGTGTGTGTTGTTAAACCTTCAAACTTCATTTCAAGCTCCCTCAGTTTATTCTGGACCTCTCTATGTTGGCATCTTTCTTTTTCTAATTCTTCTTTCTTTTTCAATAATTCAGTACGTAGCATTGCACACTGAATATATGCAGTTAAACATTTAAATAAATCGACACCTATATTGTATAAATGATTATTTCCTTTGGTTTTTAGCGCTTTTATCTCAATAACTACACTGTTTCAAATTGAAAAAATAAATTAATGTTTAACACCATTGCACCTAGGTAAAGTGACGAACGTTAAAAATTGGTAGGTCCCGCTTTAGATATAGTTCAAAAGAGTTATAAAAACATTTGCAATTGTTTATTTAAGTACCATCGACATTTCTCGACGCAACCCACTTTGTCCTAGCTAGATGTAAAAGCTAGCTGGCGCTATATAAAGATATAATTATATTAAAAATAATATATTTCTATACGTATACAGTATACATATAGGTACCTCAGTGACTTTGGTCTTCAAACTTTCTTCTGTCTGACGAAGTTGTATGCTAATTTTCTGAAGTTCCCTCTCCGCTGGAGTCTAATATAATACAAATATGATAGAAAATTGTATAACATAGTTTAATGTTATATTTGTTTAATATAGTAAAATATTAAATATATTCTCACCGGTGGTGCGTTTGGATTGCATGGCGCGGGGCATGGTGGGCATACACCACACTGTAAATAAATAAAACTGTTAAAAGTTTCCAATTTTACCAATTAAGAATTAATATGATAGAAAATCCTAGAGACTAGTTGAGAAACGATATATTTGACGGAGACTATGGATTATCTATGATAATTAAACTGACCATCGCAATGGCTGGAGCTAGCACGCCCAGCCAAATCTTCCCCAAGTAAAAATTGACCAAAAAACTTTTTTTGGGTTTATTCGAAATTTGGATAACATCTTGCAAAGGAAAAAAATCAACTACCACCGATGGGGCAGTCCAAACCGATTTCAAAAATTTTATCGATTGCCGTCCGAATGCTTTTTTTAGTAGGGATCAATGAACTAAGAAATGGCAAAAGTGGATAAATAACTATGATTCATATTTTGATAAAATAATCTATATATATAAAATCGAAAGGTCACTCACTCATCACGAAATCTCAGAAACTACAAGTGCTAGCATTCTTAAATTTTGCATAGGAGTTACTTATAGGACGTAGGTGCTCGCTAAGACGGGAATTTGCAATATTCGACTCCTAAGGGGTTGTTTTTGGGGTTGAAATTTGTATGAAATTTCGTTACTACAAATACTAGGAGTCTCAAATTTTGCATGGACGTCACATATAGGACGTAGGTACTCATGGAGACAGAAATTAATAATAACGTAGTTCACGCGGGCGAAGCCGTTGGCGGGCCGCTAGTATATTATATTTGTACAAGTGGGTTCATGAAATGAAAATAGTATGTGCATTTAATAATAATATTTACGTCTGAGTAAACGGACACACGCGGAAGGACCGGTGTCGAACCTTTACATTACTCCTCCGCCAAAAACAATATTTGTACACAAAATATTATAAATGATATAATTCATACAATTAAAACACCCTCTTTTCATTATACGAAGTTGGGTAAAATAAATAATAATTAACACGAGGTTTCATTTTACAATGCAGATATACTAATAAGACAATATGAACTTGACTTGACATTTTTTGTATAATATTTATTAAACAAAACTGAAATATATTTACTTTAAGTAACGAAAACAAAAATACATAATTTGAATACATTAAAATTTGTACATAAAAAAGAGTACAGAAAATTCACTAAAAACTACATCTTACAAGTAAAATTTAAAAAATTCAATAATAAATTTAAGATGAGTGCGATCTGATAATTATTACTCAGATCTCTAATCAAAACTTATGATATTTCCAGCTTCGTCGAAGATTGTGACTGCTCTCGCGGTCCACGGAAGCCAGCCCTGGTGCTGTTAGCTCCTGGACAATCTCTACTTGCCTTAGGAACCATTTCTTAAGTTTTGTTATACCGTAGCGGCAAACAAGAAATACAATAAAATGAGTACCAACAACATTGCCTTGGCCCATCCAGAGTAGGATTGGGCAATAACAACCTCGTCTCTATTCAACGTATTACCCATTTGAATTTTACACAAGATTTTACACACTTTTACACAAGATTTATATTTACTTATTAAATTATCTATTAATATAGATATAGATAATTATCCACTACTAAAGTCTGTTAAGTCAAAATGGAAATGAATTAATCAACCGGTAACACTATATGATATTATTTATTATTTCAACTATAAATTGAAACGTACGGGCTTTTTTGATATTCGGCCGTAACGTGTAGTGTAGCTGAGCGGGCGATCAGATCTATCCGCTTCTCTTGTGACATAATTATACGTTTTCCGTATTATTTGATTTAAACCTATTTTCTAAAATATTATTATTTGAGTATATCTGGTCGGTAATAAAAGCGGGTTTGAACCTATCAATAGATAGATACACATTTTTAGCAGGCATTTGTACCAAAAAGGTTTTTTTTTCTCTCCAGTACCTTAAACGGACCATCGCCGTCGTCGTACGGAGATTGTAGAGACTTCCAAACGAGATCGCTACGAACAAAGACATGAATGCATGTACTAATGTCTGGATACAAACAAAGTGCGGTTATCCTTACGCGACGTAGGTTTTTTGTTGTAATTTACGAATCAGGTGCCGAAGATGTTTAACATATTGGCAATGATCTAGTATTTTTAAATTACTATTACAATCAAAAAAATCTCCAGGCAACCTTAAAGCCTTTTGCCCATACGTCATTTCAGCGGCACTAACACTAGTATCTGAACGTGGTGATGCCTAACAAAACTATAGGAAACTCTTCTACCCAAGTTTTATAATCTAATCTGGCCATAAGTGCAGCGTAAGAGATCTGTGCCACCTCTCAAACATGCCGTTACTTGGCGGGTGTGGTAGGGCGTACTACTTGTGTTGTTAATACCTAAAAGTTGCATTAAATGTTGAAAAACACTATCCTCAAATTGCCTACCTTGGTCACTAGTAAGTCGAACTGGAGAACCAAAACATAAATACAAATTCAAAAATTAAGTTTTGGTAACCATAGTCTAACACTATGGGTGGACATTTAACACCAAACGGGTAAATTGCTACCAGGAATAACTATATGTTTAAATAAATATTTATTTGACACTTTGAGCAATGCATTCAACTCACTGTCATCACATTGCCCGTGACAAATATAGAGTTGTAATTGAATACGGTCGAGCACGTTACTGTCTCTATGCGTGACAAAACGTCTGCTACTACATTTTTACCACCTTCTTAATGCTTGTAATAAACTCGCCAATAAAAATCAATTGCCTAATTCGTCTAGGTAACTCACTATCACTACCGATTTTCCGAAAAAGCGAAACATAAAGGTTTTGTTTTTCTATCATATTTCTAAAATATTTAACGGCGAGGTAACACAGCTAAAAGTTCACGGCCCCACGGGTTTACGTTGAATATTTTTGATGTTTTGTAGGCGACATTTTCTTGGAAAAATAACCTAACCCCGACCGCTCCGACACTGCCGGTGGCCGCATCGGTCATCAGGGCGAGGGGGATGTCAGATTTGACAATTTCATGACAAACTTACTGCGTTGTTTATCTTTGTTTTACATTGAATAAATGCTGAATTTGACTTTTCAGTCCAAATAATTTTAGCTTTATCTTTCTTTTTTTAATAATTTAAATACTTATTTAATTTTATTTGACCGTCTACGGCGGTCGGTGAATGTAACCTATAAAAATTTATCATACAAAAAAACTTTTTAAGCTGATCGACAGTTTCCGGCATTTCTTCGCTCTGGTATCGAGGCAAAGCGCGGCGTTCTGCCACTCTACACGCAATGCTTCCAGAATTCGGTAGAAAGTGGGGAAGGGAGAGTCATAACATTAGGATCCCTCTGCCTACCCTGCTGTGTGCGGGATACGGCGTGAAGCTAATTTATTTATTTATTTAAAAAGTCAGCGCCTAAAATGGGTAGGCGGCAATAATAAAAGTCCACTGAAATGCCCTACGTAAACCTACATTTAAACTTAAAATACATAATAATATTTACGTCTGAGTAAACGGACACACGCGAAAGGACTAATTTATAAAATGTGGTTCGCTTGTGTGTTAAACCTTTACATATTAAAAAAAATTTCGACTTTTCGTTCTCCCCATACCAAAAGCCAATTTCATATATATATATACATATTCACATCGTAAAAAAAATCTCATTACCCTAACATAAACCTCTACATCTACAAGTAAATTAGCATTCCCGTTCCTTTATACCGTGATATACATAAATTATGTAAAATCCTACTAGCGGCGCGGGACGGGATCTACTCAAAGGATAAGAATGCGTGGAATATGTTGGTTGTGAAAGTAATTTGACTCTTTGTCATAAGTGTATGGGCGTAAAATGGGTCGCTTACGCCGAATACAACGTAATCTTGATTATGTTAAAGATGTTCACGGAATACTCGGTGACATCGTGAATGTTATAACAATAGCTGAACAGTACTAAAGCGGAGAGTGTTAACACTCCCTGCTACTTGCGGAATACTACATGAAGCTGAAAATAAATATGCCGCGGAGAGTAAGATCTACCTACTCAAAAGATAAGAATGCGTGGAATAAGTTCATTGTGGAATAATTTGACTCTTCGTGACAAGTGTTTGAGCATAAATAACGATCAACTGTTGAGTTTCTTGCCGGCTCTTCTCAGCAACTGCCTTCCGAACTGGTGGTAGCTTTTTGTTCATATGTTCATTCGACGATTCAAAAGTGGTTATAGCAGTCTATTTGAATACAATATTCTTTATTTTAAATTTGAATTTGAAACAGGTTATTCATACGCTCTGTTAGACAAGGTTGAGTTCCGCCACTCAACAGTGGAGGAGAGTGTTAACACTAGGTTCCCTCTATCTAGCCTGCTATGCGGAATAAAGCGTGAAGTTGCTTATCCTTTTTTTGAGTACCTACTTATAAATATATAAAAATGTTCACTCACGCTTCTTGTCATAGGAGGCACAGGTGGACCACCGGGCTGTAAAAAATATTAATCATATTTTGTATATTTATTTATAGTTGAAATTTATAATATGTAGAGGTATTCAATATGTGAAGCCGTCGTGGCGCAGCGGCACAAGGGTGTGACTGTAACGCGATGGTTGTGGGTTCAATCCCCACTCGAGGAACTGAGATATTTATTTATGTTTATATTTCCATTTCTTCACGACAGAAAGTGGGGAACGGAGTGTCTTAACACTAGGTTCCCTCGGCCTACCCTGCTGTGTGCGGGATACAGCGTGAAGCTGAGTTAATCTTTAATTTTAACGCTTTGCTTTTAATAGACAGATAACTGTAGATTATAAAGTAATGAATTATAACTACAAGTCATTCAAAAGGATATTTCTTTTTAATTAGATTTATATTTAAAATACAAACTTATACGAGATATTTGTTATAAAATCAGCACCTATGAGACCTATGAACAGGTGTTCAGGAGGATCTTTCTCATATCTATATAATTATAATTGTTACTAATTATTACTATTTTAATTTCAGTTTCGAAGCGAACCATTAAGGACTAAAATGAACACGCAAGAGTAAACTGAATAATGTTATTCCCACCAATAAACTGTCTGGCGGAAGGACGGAGCAAGAGTTGCAATAAACTCTTAGTTCTAGGGAGCGAAGCGAAGTAATGACAATATACAAAACTCTATTAGTGGTAATATAACCCTATTTTAGTTAAAAGAACTCAGTACCGCCTAGGCATTACCAGCTCATTTCTCTTGCGCGGTGGAAACCAAGCTTCACAGGTAGAAAATAATCAGTTGAATTTGATAAAATAATCAATCCTATAAAGGTAGTTCGCGTCAAATTGACGCATTCGTTTTAAATATCGCGAACCCGTCGTCGTGTGATTAGGACTCATCTCTCATTGGTCGCATGAACCTTCTGTGCGAGTCAAAATGACTCATGACTATATTAAAAAAAAAAAAAATTTCAAAATTTCGCATAGACTATGTAAAAGGAAATAATTTGACACCGCTAAACAAGTTACAGTATTATTTAATAAAGTTATTACCGGTTGTTGGAAGCATGTGTTCTGCCCGCCGCCGCCCCGACATGCCTTCACAGACTTCACGTCCGCCATTTCTACGCGAATATTGCGCACTTCAACTTCAAGTCCACTGAGTTGACGCTCCTATAATGAGAAATATACACTGAATACTATATCTATATATATAAAATCGAAAGGTCACTCACTCATCACGAAATCTCAGAAACTACATGTGCTAGGAATCTGAAATTTTGCATAGGAGTTACTTATAGGACGTAGGTGCTCGCTAAGACGGGAATTTGCAATATTCGACTTCTAAGGGGTTGTTTTGGGGGTTGAAAGCTTGTATGAAACTTCGTCACTACAAATGCTAGGAGTCTCAAATTTTGCATGGACGTCACTTATAAGACGTAGGTACTCATGGAGATAGAAATTAATAATAACGTAGTTCACGCAGGCGAAGCCACGGGCGAGCCGCTAGTACTATATAAAAATATAGATGGAAGACTTATAGTTAAAAAAATACTTAGTATTATAGAAGAATGACCTAAAATGCGAGGACTTGAGAAAACACAACTGTGTCTTTAAAAATATCATTCGTGATAATGAAATCTTGAAAACACTTTTCTTACCAGTCTTGGCCAGTCGTGGCGTAGGGGCACAGAGTGTGACTGTAAAACCAACTGTTTGTGGATTCGATCCCCACTCGAGAAGATGAAATATTTATTTAAATTTATATTTCCATTTCTTCGCTCTGGTCTGGTCTGGTCTCCAATATCCCCACGGAGTGAACGGAGTGTCCTAATACTAAATTCCCTCTGCCTACCCTGCTGTGTGCAGGATACAGAGTGAAGCTGAATCTATTTTTAGCTTCACGCTGTACTCCATAAGTAGCATGGTAGGCAGAGGGAACCTGGTGTCATAGTGTTAAGGCACTTTCCTTCCCCCTAAAATATTAATAAAATATTTAATATATCAATTTTCCTCGCTCTGGTAACGATGTTAATTATTTATAATAAACAAACTATAATCCAATCATTATGTACAGATATTTTTTGATTTTTTAAGAAAATAACAATTTCAGGTTTTTTACCACATAGCATGGTAAGCAAAGGGAATCTAGTGTAAGAACACTCCGTTCCTCATTTATACCTTATATAATTATTTTCGTGATATTGCAGGTTAATTGACAGAAATCAATACTGAACAGTGAAAATTGAAATATATTCTTTTCATTTTATCTCTATGACACCGAAAATAAAAAAAACGATATTGATGAAAAAACACGAAAATATAAAATAAACAAATCCTATTCGTTATGAAATATCCGATATCTGTATTTTTTAAAAACAAGGCCCACTATTGTTGGTACATGTTTGCGAATTATATTAATTGAAAGTACCACTAAAAGCTAAACTACTTTACAATAGAAATACAATACATACATACAAAATGGAGCCTCTTCTATTTTTAGGAAACAAAATTAATTAGCTAGGCTAGGTTATGCCTAACATTTCTTTATGAGCTAGTCGTGGTAGACGCGACAGGTTGTGGTTTCGATTTCTATTTTCATTTCCTCGCTCTGGTGTAGGAGCAAAGTTCCGTTAAGTTCAGTTCCGCCACCCAATACGCAATGCATTCAGAATTCGACTGAAAGTAGGAAGTGCAGTGTCCTACTACAAAAAGGATACAGCGCAAAAAAATAAAAAATATCTTGTTACTGAATAGCCTTAAAAGACTAATAGTCTTAACGAAATTTCGCTCACTAAAATAAAACTCAATTAACTGTACTGTGTGTAATATAACCTAATTTCAGCTTTGTTTTAATTACAAAAATCTAGTAAAACATTAAAAAAATTGAAATTTTAAAAATTATTTAAATCGGTTCACCCAATCAAAAGTTATGAGTTATAAACATAAAATAATAATAATAATAATAATTTTAAAAAAAGACATACAGCGGAATTGACAACCTCCTTTTCTTACAGAAGTCGGTTAAAAAAAGGGGAAAATCTGAATACTTAAAACTGTACTAAAAAAGACAGATTCAGGACAGTCGACGCAGTCGGCAAGATTCGAACCTACGCTCCCCAGAAGGGAAACTGATTTCTAATCAGACGCCTTAACCGCTCGGCCACGACTGCTCATTGTATAAAGTACAACACTAAAAGGTACAAGTACTGCACTGAAAGGTTGATGCGGTTTTCACCATTAGGTCGAGTATTTCTCAGGGAAGGTTTATATATTGTTTATTGTTTGTAGATTCTTATGTAAATTAACATAAATAAGATAAATGTGTATAAAATCCTACCCGTTGAGACACTTTCGCGCTGGCGCTGCGTTAATGGTAAGTACTACATGAAAATAATGTAGTGGAGTATTGTTCCTCTTAATAAGATCTACAAAAAAGTCAACGACAGCATATTCGTATCTTTTAAGGATAAAGTATAGTGATCATATTTCTGTCTAAAACTTTAAACTTTAAAACTTTAAAACAATTGGAAAATCCTTATTGGAACTTCGAAAATGTGGATTGCAATAGGGTTTAATTAATTTTCACATTGTCTTACGTGCTTAGCAAACATACATTATATGAATAATTCAGTAGTTAAAGCGGGCGAAGCCGCGAGCGGGTCTCTAGTTTTATGTAAGAAGTCTTAGACAGAAGTCATACAGGACAGAAGGGTCGCCTAATGGTAAACACGATCCCATATAACACCGAAGGAGCGATGCGGGTCTTTATTTTCTTACCTTATTCATACTTTATTTAAAATACTCCTTTCCTAAGCCTTTCCAGAAAAAGAGTCTATATAGAAGAGCTTTTGTATAAAATACAATACATCACTAAATGTAACTAAAGAAATTAACAAATATTCATTACTACTAAAGTATATGCATTTCTAAACGCTATTTTTAAAAATCAGTTCCATTTACTAAATATAATTTTATTTCACTAAATATGTTAATATGGTTGTTAAAACTTTAAACGCTACCGATCCACTACAGCAAAAGTTGTGAAATGAACAGTCAATCAATATAATTATTTCATATAATTATATTGATTGACTGTTTAAAATTTATAAAAACCCATCCTTTAAAATTTATAAAAAACGATAATACTGATTTCAAACAATATATTTACAAGGTCTTCTGTGGAAATCTTGTAATTTTCTAATTTGGCCACCAAATTTTCTACGTTCTTCCCGTTTGTGTCGCTCTCCTTGAAATACAAAATAAACATTATTATAAGCATAAAATATTAAATTGGAAAAAAATACAGATATATATGACTTTTATCAATCCTTCAATTTAAAAAAAATATATATAACGTAATATTGAAAAAATATATGGAATCCCTAATTATTTCCATTACTTTTTTTAGCATAAACTGAAAAGAAATACGGTAGTGCGCCCTCTAGTTCGATTTACTTTACCCCTGCAAACCACCCCTTCATCGTGTGTTCATTATACACCTACCGAGGTGACTGTACGCGTGACGTTTGTGGGTTTGATTCTCAAACAAGAGAACAAATTATTATTTATTAAAATTTTCATTTTCTCGCTCTGTCACTAAATACGCAACGCTTGGAGAATGGAGTGTCTTAACATTAGGTTCTCTCTGCCTACCCTTATGCCGGAAGTAATCGAATATAATCTATATATATAAAATCGAAAGGTCACTCACTCATCACGAAATCTCAGAAACTACATGTGCTAGAAATCTCAAATTTTGCATAGGAGTTACTTATAGGACGTAGGTGCTTGCTAAGACGGGAATTAATAATAACGTCGTTCATTCAGGCGAAGCCGCGGGCGCGCCGCTAGTTTAAATATAATCACGAATGGGTGAACCCACGACCACTGCCTAAATGCCGAATTCTAAAGGCATTGTGTGTTTAGTGGCGAAACTCAACACCGCACTTTGCCTCGACACCAGAAATAAGATGTTCTAAGTACCCGCTGTCTAGTCAGCTGTGTGCGTGAATCTGATTTAATTAATGTGCATTTACCTTTTCATTTGTATTTTGATTTGAGGGATCTTGTTTCACAGTTGTTGCATCGCCCTGGATTTGATAATAATAAAAATATTATAAACAATCCAATATACAGGGTGGAAGCGTCAGCGCTCCTTTTACGGGAACAGCATATAGAGGATAAAATATTTAAAATCCATACATCGTTCAGATGACAAATCGATAATTTTATTGTTTATTTAGCTTGAAAGAATCATTTTGAGAAAAAAAAATTGTATTAGGTTTTTGTAGACTAGTTAAAACTGTGGTTTCATTTAAAGTAGTGTTGACAAAAACACGCTGTATAATATTATTTACACTTACAGTATACTTTTATACTATATTTTTCTCCGTTTTTATAATAAAATATGGCAAAAGTGTGTTTATAATAAAAAATATAATGTTGTGATTTTGTATTGTAGAAGCTTAGGGTCGTAGAATACGTTTCACAAGTCACACCAGAGAAAAAAAGAAACTATTAAGTTTATATATATTTTTTTATAATTTACTTTATTTTAACTTTAACTTTATTTTACTGCACTAAGTGATACCTCAGGATTATTTCTATTCAATCTCTCGTGAAGAGTTACGTTCTCTTTGTTCATCAGTTTGAGTTCGCCCTGAAGCCTCTTGATTTGAGCTCGACAAGTCTCCAAGTTTTGATCCTTCGTCATCAACTCCTTATACAGGATGTATCTAGAGTAAATTTAAATTACACTAACCTTACGTCAAACATTATTGCAATATTCTGTTTTTTTAGTTATTTTGCGGCATAATTACTACACAATTTAGTATTGAAAATTGTTTAGACGCAACAATAGCGTCACTAGACCGTCAATTTAGACAAATCCAGTATTCTTGTTTTAAACGCATGTCTTTGAATTTGACATGAGGTTGTATATAATTCGATAAAGTACGATACAAATTGAATGGCAGGCAAATTATAATGTATAGATGAAAATTTTGGACGTAAATTCTGCAAATAATAATAATGTCAATAAATCTATATATATAAAATCGAAAGGTCACTCACTCATCACGAAATCTCAGAAACTACATGTGCTAGAAATCTCAAATTTTGCATAGGAGTTATTTATAGGACGTAGGTGTTCGCTAAGACGGGCATTTGCAATATTCGACTTCTAAGGGGTTGTTTTTGGGGTCGAAAGTTTGTATGAAATTTCATTACTACAAATGCTAGGAGTCTCAAATTTTGCATAGACGTCACTAGGAAGTAGCCATAGAGACAGAAATTAATAATAACATAGTTCACGCGGGTAAAACCGCGAGCGGGCCGCTAGTATATTATAAGACTAACGCTAGCTTTGGCTTCTGAATTAATTTCGTGTTCTAATAACATTATCATTTTAAAGACAATATTCATACATTGAAAACTGATGTTTCAGGCAATTGAATAATAAAATTATTTCGTAGCAATTTTCTTATACACTGTATATGAAAATAACTTTTCTTATTTATTAACAGATTTAAATAAAACAAACATCAATTTTTAAAGAAAGTTTTCCTACCTTATAACTGCACTTAAATCAGCTAAGCCGATTCTGAGATTGGCGCAATTAAACGCACAAACAAAAAGACAAATCGATAATCAGAGAAAAAATTACTAATCATTGTTTTGGATATTGTTAAAAATGTACTGATAAATGTCTCCAAATAATAGAATTTCTCATATACCATCCACGTACAGACAAAGATGAGTTACAATTTTATTATATGTATAGACAAAACAACTTAGGTGATTAGTTAGTACATATATTAATTATTTAATTACTTCCATATATCTAATTAATAAACACATGTAGTAATTTCATTCTTGCCACACTCGTTTTTCTACTCCAATGCTAAAATTATAAAATTTGTTAAGTTGAACACATAAATCTCGGGAAATTTTCTTATTTTTAGGTTAACACTGAACCGCACCCCGGTACGCCGCACATAGTGTACACAGAAGGGACCTGGGAACCTAATGTTAAGACACTGTTCCCAATTAGACATTTTTGTTCCTCATTTTCCGCTGAATGGCATTGCGTATTGACTCAACGCCGCGCAAACAACAACTCGACACCATGGCAAAGAAATGAAAATATTAAATATTTCGTTTCCTCGAATGGAACCGAACCCATAATCTATTGCATTTATAATCATAGGCTTGTGTCCTGTAATAGACTGTCAGTCTCCAGTAATACAATAATTGGTTTATTGTGTGTTCTAAATAATATATATTTTTTCAATAAGTTACATTAACATGTGGAATTTTAATATACCTACTTAAGGCCTTCGGGACATATTTTTTCTTATTAATTGCGCAATCAATAAAAAAAATTCCATAAATTAATCCATAATTTATAATTTTTTAGATCGAAATTTTAAAAACACTTTTATTTTTCAAAAATATACAAGTACACCGTGACATTTAATTTCAAAATGAATATAGCGATTTTGAATTTGAAGGTAGCATTCATTTACATAACTTGTTAGATGTTCCTTGAAAAAAACAGTAATAAACGTTAATCTGTCAATTCTAATTGTGAATTTTAATTATCTATATTAAATTATTTTGACGACATAATAGTGTAATAGCATCTGAGGAGAAATACGACGAGTGTGGGTTCGGGTCAGAGAATTATTTTGATTTTGTCGCTCTGGTAAGAAAAAGAAGTGTAGAGTTCTGCCGGTTTCACAATCATGCACTTATGCGTGCGCTACCACTGGCCTCATATCATTACATTGACAACTAAAAGCCTTACTCAAAAGTCATTTATATCGTTAATTACCGAGTTTCAAAGTTTGGGCCTTAAGTGTGAATTTAAAACGAACCTCTTGACTTCCAAATCCGCATTATCTGCCACCAACTTCTCCTGCATGTCGTAACTTTCACTTAATTTTCTTGAAAGGTCAATTTCCTTAAAATATACGGAAGCTTGAAGATAAATATATGAAATTTAATGTAAATAATTTATTTGGAAGCCAGTAGTGGCGTAGGAGCACAAAATTGTGACTGTACACGCGGCAGGTTCTGGGTTCGATTTCAACTCGAGGAAATAAAATATTTCATATTTTAGTTTCCTGCTCTCGTGACGAGGCAAAGCAAGTCATTGACTTCAGCCACTCCACACGCAATTCCTCCAGAATTCGGGAGAAAGTGGGGAATGGAAATGTCATAATGCAAACAGAGTGTTTTAAACCTGGTATCCCACGTTCCCTCTGACTTCACTGCTATTTACGAGATACAGCGTGAAGCTAAAAAAAAGAAGAGACAAAATAGAAACAAACTACGGGACGATAAAGACTAAAATTTTAAAAAAATCCTACGAAGACGAGAAAAGTGGTGATGAAGATGAAGATGGTTTTAAAGTAGATGAAGATGGTGAAGATGAAGATGATTTTAAAGTACAAACACAACTTGTGTATTATATATAAAGAAAGACGTACAGATTTGCTCCGAATTGGATGACTGCTTGTCGTTGTGGAAATGTGTTTTTTACAACGGTCGTAATCATCTGAAGTGGATAATTCACATTCTGGATACGATGGTGACTCTGTAAAATTAATGCTAAGGTTTTGTTTTAGCGTCACACTGTATTCCGCACACAGTAAGATAGGTAGAGGGAACCTAGAGTTAAGACACTCCGTTCCTCACCGGCGAAAGGCCTCGACCCAAGAGCGAAGAAATAAAAATAAAAATGAAATAAAATGAAATATTTCGTCTCCTCGAGTGGGAATCGAACCCACAAACTGTTCTATCCCTGCGCCACGACTAAGATATTATAATACAAAAAAAACCCAGTCTATCCTTTTCAATATAAAATCTAATAAAAAAATACAAAAAAATATTAATAGAATATTTTGAAAGTTAGCCTTCGCTTAACAGTCAAGTGATTACCATAAATACTTGCAGCGATGTTTTCTCTCAGTAGTAAACTTTCTTTAAATTTACGGTTTTGGGAACTTTCGTCAGATACTAGTTTTTGAATATTTCTAGTTAATTTGTCAAAACGTTTCATTTCACGTAGAAGCAGTTCGTTCCGTTCACCGATTTCCTTTATATCACTTTCAAGTAAGGGCTTTTTCTTAAATTAAAAATAAATAAAGTTATAAATATAGTGAAGTATATTTATTTGACGTCTTATAAAATGGAAAATTTCTCCAAATATTATATTTTTTTCTCCACCCCATTAAACGTTATTATTAAATGGTCAATTCTTCACGCTGTATCCCACATGTAGCAGGATAGGCAGAGGAAGCCTAGTGTTAAGACACTCCGCTCCCCACTTTCCGCCGATTTCTGGGGGCTGTGCGTGTTGAGGGGCAGAACTCATCGCCGCGCTCCACCTCGACACCAGAGCGAACAAAGTTTTTATTTAGAGAAGCGAAAATTTATATATTTGTCAATAGACTTGTGCCACGAACTGACTACGGCTATATACTAGTCAACCCACTCTAACACAATCGGGGACTTGTTTTTAATGGTAATAAATATAAACAAAGTGCCCGATATCAAGAAACCCGTTTGTAGTTATATGATTTCGAAGGAATTTCTTATAAGAACTCCATGGGAACCAAAGTTTCGTGAGAAACCAGCCACCAGAGTGGAGACATTTGTATAAAAGCCGACCAACCTAAGGAATAAGCCAGCACTTATAGTTAAGAATGAAGAAGATTTTATTTAAATAAAACATTTTTTTTTAATAAAACAGTTTGAGATATTTTTACTTAGTTTTAAATATCAAATTACCTTTTGTATTTCAAGTAGTCTTGCTTTTGAATCTCTTATTATCCTGGCGCTTTTCCGCGTCTCTGTATGAATATCACGTATCTGTCTTGTCAGTGCATCTCCCGTGATCTTTGGAGATGGTGAACCTGAACCGCAAGTGTGAAATACTACTAACATTCTATACCTACTATAATATTAAATAATACGGCGGAGGTCCCTAGGTAAAATCAAAAATTACTTTTATTTATATTCCTTTTATGGCTGTTTTGAGCTGCTCATAAGTGCAGTCTTAGACTACATTTAAACATTTAAAAAACGCGTAAAGAACGTTTTTTTTTTGAAATTTTGAAAGAAAATCTTAAAAAGATCTTTCTTATTTGTTTAAAAGAGCAATAAAAACATTTGTGATTTCTCACTTTCGATACTTTACCTAGGATCCTCCGAATAATTTATGAAGTTATACTTTATTAAAATGGTGATACGAATATTATATGTTACATATACCTACATATAGAAAGAGAATTTTGGTTACAAAATTTTCTCATTAAAATTTTGCATAACATCGTCGAAGGCTATTCTTAGAAATGTAATTTCTAATTAATAAGTTACGAAGATACTTACGGGTCCTTGATTTCTGAAAGAAAAGAATTATTTGAGTACGTTTATATTTAAGAATACATAAATTATTATGAGTATAGTGTTAACACACTCCGTTCCCCATTTTCCGCCGAGTTCCAGAGGTATTACGTGTTGAGTGAGAGACGGCACTAAAGAAACCAGAGCGGTAAAAATGGAAATATACCTAAATATTTAATTTCCTCGAGTGGGAATCGAACCTACAACCGGTCACGATTACAGTCACACTTGGTACCTCTGCGCCACGACAGGCCTCTATCTTATACGATAATCATTTATATCATTTTAATACTCCACTAGCTACCAACCAGATTCTGTGCGTCAAAACTCTTAGCTTTTTCATTTTTCCAAATACCGTGTATTTTTTTAGTGTCACGATTTTCAGAATGTTGTATCTTCGAATTTTCCACTGTTGAACTTTTATCGTCGCCGTGATGAATATCAATCTCTATTTGAGTAAGTTCATCCATTGTAATATCAGTAATTGGCTGAAAACATCTTTTATTTATTTTAAACTTCACGCTGTAACACGCGGGGTAGGTAGAATGAACTTAATGTTAAGAAACTCTGTTTCCCCCTTCCCGCCGAATTTTGGAGGCATTGCGTGTTGCAAAGAAATGCAGTGGAGATCGAAACCACAACCAATTGCGTTAGTGCCCCTGCGCAGCGACTGGCGTCAGAAAAACATTTAAATAGATAATCTACAATACAAAATTGTGGAATATCTTTTATTATGCAAATAATATACACAAATAACACAAAATAATAAAATTATATATTTATAAGTTCTATGTAAGAACGGTCTTATTGCTTCAAGCAACCTACAAACAACCTTTCATAAATAAATCTCCCATATAACAAGATTAAAATAAAGAAATAAAAATATTAATAAATATTATTAGGAAATGAAATTACAATAAATTTATTGTAACACAGTCCTCCACGGGGGAAAACACAGTATCAAAGATACTGAAGGAAGGTCACGTAAAAAGCATGAGGACCCTCGGAGAAGAGGTTGATGACAGTTGACGAGGCAAAAAAGGTATGTAGAGACTGCAGCATTTGGCTCTCTGTTCTCTCTGGCTCCTCGCTACAGATACAGCGTGAAGTTAAGTTAATAAATATTAATTCTTCCCCCGAGTGGAAATCGAACCTACTACCTACCTATCGGCCTCTGATATCGGATGTAATTCTTAGTCTATATACCTATCTAAAATATTACCAAATTTGATTCTGATGCAGATCCTCTTTCTCGTGGTGACTTGGCGAGCGTTCTACCACCTGCAACTTGATTCGTCTTTTTTAAAGTACTCCATTGTTTTGGTAAAGGAAAGGCCTTGACACTACTGCCGCCTTGCTCAATAACGGTACAGCTTTTCGGCGATTCTCGCAAATCAGCTCGGGTTTTCGAAATATATTTAGAAGACTGAAAAATAAGATGAATATAAACAGAATATATTAATGCTATTGAAAATTTAAGTAAATATACATAAATGTTTAAATAATCAAAGTGCTGTTTTGCATTGCCATCTAGAATCTTGAAACGTCTTATAATGTCATAAATAATAATAAAATATATTATAGTAGAGGAGATTCGTGGCGCAGCCTTTAATTATTATCATTTTCTTCGCTCCAGAATTAAGACAAAGTGCAATGCAATGAAACATGCAATGACTCTAAGACAAGCCCTACTGTAGGCAATGCAGCGTAGACTAAAAAAAAAATTAATTTGCTTTAAAAAAAAAACCATTATGTCAAGTTTGTCATCATCATCTGAAAAACTTTGTGTTTCTGTAAATGTTTCTATAAAAATTGAACAAGCAAAATTAACCATTGACATTATTTTAAGTATGCCCGTATACGTCTGTTCTTTAAACTATTAATGACTCAATTTTTAAACAAACTTAAATAACTAACTACATCGCTACCATAATAAGTATTTTCAATTTCATAATAAATTCGAATAATACCATCACCGTATACTAAAAGTGATATTGAAATATAAAATATTGTCGTTGCTCATTAGTTTGTAAGAGAAATATTTTCACACTTTTTACAAGAAATTATAATTTTTTAGACTTTACATAGAAAGAACTTAGTTATAAACATCTCAAGACGTTTTCACTTAGCTGTAAAATCAAGAACCGGATGCAGAAGGCAGTATTACTTGAGACTGAGCGTATTGTGAGGTCTGTCTTTGGAGCCCTAGCCACCGAAGGTTTTTTTGTATATTTTTTATATTAATTTATATTTAAATGTAAAATGTATTCCTCTTTGATAATAAAAAAATATATTGTTATATTTCAACATATACATTACTTTACCTTCATTATTTATATTTGTTAATGTCACCTTGTACTATTTCACCATTTAAAAATCAGAAGTAATATTGGCATATTACAGCAGATTAAACAGAAAAAGTCATCAATGCTTTTTAAATAATTACCAGCCAGAGTTATGAAACAGACTTTGAGACGACATTAAAAACAGATTATAAAGGAAAAACCAGTCAAGTGTGCATCAGAACACCATCGAGGGCTCCGTACCAATTTCATTTTAGTTATAAAAGTAAACAAGCTTAAGTTTGTGGACGTGTGCATGTATTTTGTACGAAATCAACTACATATTTACGTTTGTAATATATATATTTTTTATAAAATGTCCAAAATTTTTAAGATTGGATTTTTTTTCTCTTCTTTGGAAGTGATGCCTTCGTACCTTTCATAACTGTAAGTCCACGGCAAGTACTCTATTGGTTTCGACGTATCTTTTGATTGCGTTGACTTAGTAACTTGATTTATTCTGAGCTAAGGGACCAAAGACAACAGAAATATTTGCAATTAATTTCAGATTGATGCCTCTACCTAAATGCATTTTATACGGATAAAAAAATAAGCCTATAAGGGCCCCCTTTTTTTCTTTTGAGATAGGGAATCTTAAAAATAGATTTGTCTAAGATCTATAAAAACATTTTTACGATATAATATAGACTGATTGAAAACATTAATTTAGTTAGTTAGACTAACTCAATAACCTTTCAAGGAAAATATTTTCGTGTAATAATTTCATGTATACCTTAAACAAATTGACAAGAAACAAAATCAACTTTTAATATAAATATTCTAAGTAATTTACGTTATATATACTTAAGGTTTGGCTCAGTAGATACATGCCATAGATATTACTTTATTAATATTATGAAATTCAGGATCTCCTAGAGATATGAGGCTCTACCTTTCATTATGCTGGTAAGTAAATGGGCAAACAAATTTAACAACGGCTTGGAAGTAATTACATATAAAACCTTATCTTTTGAAGTTCATCTTTACTAGTCCACCACAGCAGGCAAATATTAAATAAAAAATAATGTTCTATTTCATATTAATATCTAACTTACAGACTTCGGTTATATTATTACTTATAATATAATTATAAAGACTCAAAATATATTTTAATATATTTTTTTAATCTCACGCCATTTACTCCACACAGGTGGGCAGAGGGAACCTAGTGTTAAGATATTAATTTCCCACTTCAGTATCCCACATTCCGCCGAATTCTAGAGGCATTTCGTCGTGCGTGTTGACTGGTGAAACTCAATGCTGTGCTTTGTCTCGTTACCAAAGCGAAGAAAAGAAAATATTAAATAGTTCATTTCCTCGAATGGGAACTCAAGACCTATTGCGTTTACAGAGGCACACTTGTGTCCTTTTTTGACCTTATTTTAAGCACATTAATTAAAAAAATGTAAATATATAGTATATTTACATTTTTTAAAAATTACCTGTTAATATATCTACTTAATTTTTTATGGTAATCTTTACATTTCACTGGAGTTTTACCGAAAAGGATAAATAAGGCCTTGGAAACGGATATAATAAAATTATTAAATTATAAGAATCCCCAAATTTATATTTTTGTGTATTTCGTGTATTTAAGACGTTACACTTACGTTATTTTCTACGCTATACATAAATAACAAAATTTTCCAAACATACATATATATTATATGACAAAAACTAAGGAAATTTCCTCTACTTCAAATAAAAAAATCTCAAAATATAGAACTCTTTGAAGGACAACGACGTAATCTTTATTCGCATTACAGCACTTATGGCAATGTCTATTTATACAAAATTTTCCTTTTTTCCTCATTGTCTAGCATGAAATAAAACTATTTATACATTTATTTTATAATATAGAGAAATATTTAGACATAAAGGCCAATCCTGACGCAGGGGCTCAAGCGTGGGACTGTAAACATTAAAGGTTGTAGGTTCGACTCCCACATGAGGAAATGAAATATTTAATATATTAATTTCTTCGCTCTGATGCCCAGTCAAAGCGCAACGTTGATTTCAGCCACACCACACGCGAGATCTCCAGAATTCGGTGGAAATCGAGGAGTGTAGTGTCTCAACACTAGGCTCTCTATGCCTGCCCTACTACATGCGGGATACAGTGTGAAGCTGAAACGAAAAAAATATATTCATCTTCTAACACCATCTCGCTATTATTTCCTATTTATTTCTAACTGGTTTTTCAATTAATAGTGTTTATATAAGTTATTAATAACGTATTATAACGTATTTACGTATTGATAATTAATAATCAAACTAGAAACGTCAAGTCTTATTATGCCTCATAATAGCGTCGAAGCAACAAAATTATAACAAAACAAACTGCAGTCAACCACATAACTGCCGTAATTGGATTCGCTAAGGTTTTGCTAAACGTTTGTGCCGTTTAAAGGATAACTGATTTTTTTTATGAAGCATAGGTATAAGCAGAGAGAGGAATAGAAAGAAAGATATAAAGGCATATAAATATTTATGGATTTTTTTCGTAGCGGGCATAGTATGGCTGCATGGCAGGCCATATCAAGGTTTGTGTCAAAACGCTCATTTTAAAACCAACTTCGAAGACATTGCTTGTTCAATGGCGGAGCTTAACGCTGCGTCTAGTTACCACAGGAAAGACTACTCCACGACGGCATTTATATTCAAGTTTCTTTAATATAATTAATAAAAACTAATTGTAACAGCAAAAATATAGAAGTAATTACAAGTACATTTCTAGATTTTCTATTCCTTTGCAAGTTTTTTTGTGCGAAATTATTAATACTTTTTTACGTAATTCATTTTGTAAACGTGTTTAACTAAATATGATAATGGGTATAAGTAAAGTTCCTATAACATGATGAAACAAAGAAACTAAATCGTGATTAATCCGATTTCGTCAAATACATCCCGCCCAGAAGAGGGTAAGCAAAGGGAACCTAGTGTCACTCTGTTTCCATTTTCCGCCAAATTCCGGAGCAATGCGTGTAGAGTGGCGGAACTCAACGCCGTGCTTTGCCTCGACACCAGAGCGAAGATATGAAAATATTAAATGTTTCATTTCCTCGTCCGGGGAACCTACAGTAAGGCGCGTTTACGGTCACACAATTGTGCGTCTACACCACGACTGGCAAATACACAATGATTAATAAAACATATATGAATATCCCAGAAGTAGGCTAGTAAGTTATGCCGCTATACTGGCTGAGCGGGTTGGTAGAATTATTTGAAATCCCGATAAGAAGATTACAACGAGCTTTTCCTATTCACGTTATAATATTGAAAATATGCTCGTCTCGTAGAATATGGTGCTTGTGGTAAATCTAAACAAAATATATTTTTTATCTATCCAAGTATAGTTTTTTACGGTTGTTTTTTATTGTGAAAACATGTTCATCCTTTCTATGGTATGGTATATATAACGTATATGTTAAGTTATTCTTACAAAGTTTTTCTAATACATATGTATATTAAGGTTTTGGAGCCTGTCGCCGCGCATGGGCACTAGCATGTGACTCTAAACATGATAGGTTGTGGGTTCGATTCTCGCTCGAAGAAATGAAATATTTCTCCCTTCTGGTGTTGAGACAAAGCGCGGCATTGATTTCCGCCACTCAACACAAAATTCCTCCATAATTCGAAAAAATAGGGAACGGAAGGAACGAAACGGAAGGGAAGGTTCCCTCTGCTTACTCTACTGTATATGGGATGCAGTGTAATATAACTGTCGCAGTAAAAATTTAAAAACAATCTGAAACACTTATCTCTCTTACCACAGTCAAACAAACGATAAAGTTATAAAATAAAATAACATCAATTATCTAACACATTCCGTTTCACGTGCAAATATAACGCTGTTGAACAGTAAAAATAGATAATGCGGCTAATATAATTACAGACGATCATAAGGTTTCCATTAGTGGGAAAGGCAGTACTGTATCATTTCTTGCTGAGTTTTGGACGTGCATCGAGGTAATGGCGGAAGGTAAGTGCATTGATAAGATAACTCGTTTAAACTAAAAATATAGAGATAACGATTTCTATAGCTAAGCGAGCGATTGTTGCTTTATCTTTTAATATGCCCAGATATGTTCTATATATTTTTTTATCTGTAAAAATTACGTATTTTAAGCCTAAGCAAAGTATATTTTAATTTAAAATCAGGGGACTCCCCTATAGAACTTTTCTTTACAAATATAAGAATAGTTTTTATAGTAGGTATATTCTTGTGATAGATCACACATAATTATGCTCGTATTTAAATACCTTGGTCACGTTATATGAAAGACGTTGGTTATTATTTTGCTGTTTATATTTTTGTGGAATTTTATTTTAGGTTGTAATATATAAATATATAAGAAAATATATGTAGCTATATCTCTGACACTTTCTACGATAGTAACTGTTATACTAGTTTCTTTGAACATGATTTTACTAGGCTAGCTCTAGTGAATAAATATTGTAATGATATGCTATTACTTGAGTTGTAATCGTTGGTGTATATGATTCTTACATAAATATTTTACCGCACTATTTATATAGAATAAGTCGTATATATTTCAAAGTATTTTAAAAATACATATTACTTTATACACAGTACATAATTATATTGGTTGCGCAGTTTTACATAGCAAATGAAATTGTTAAACCTGTGTTAACACATTGAAGTGGATGGTAGTTACAACTTAATATTATCTACGGTCTCTAAATGAGGTGAACTTGCTACCACAGATGTACCCGCTCCTTTTAAGGGTACCCTTTCCGATATATCAACACTCGCCTTGGCTGCTCCAGCAATATATACTATATAATAATAATAGATAAAAGAATTTAAAATTACCTATCGCAATATTATTCGTATTGAAATAAATTTCAATTTTCAGCATGGGTATCTAATATTATATAGCTTTGCATTATATATATATATTTTTATATTTAACACATGTAATAGACAACAATAAGTAAGTACAACAAATATAATCTGAAAAAAATCAAAAAGACGAAATGAATATTCAAATATGGCTCTTTTTGAGAAATTTTAACTGACTAATGTGTGCCTTTCTTAAGCACTAACACTAACTACTGCCAAGACGATACTTATTCTTTAGGAATACCGACAAGAGTTTGTTTAAGCAAAATATTTTCTGTTAGTATTCACTCGAAACTTTTAATCGATAAATTTAATTATAACTCTAATACGTTACGTAGCTTAATGGAGTAAACTGTATGGCTTCCATGCGATATTGATTATTGTCACAAACTAAATTATACTTAACCGTTTACCGCCGTTCGTTTTTTATTTAAATAAATGTAGAAAGGTTTAATTATTTTTATTATTGTATAACTTTGTTGTTCAGAAGCTTGTTATCTGACCGACAACAGTATGTATAAGCAAATAACAAATCAACTTTCTTATACTCTTTTACTGCGGGTGTTCTCCAGGGCGGTCTCCTTTCTCCACTTTTGTTCTCTATTTATAAATTACTTCTGAAATCATTTCTTCTTCCTTCGGCATAAGTATATACAGGGTGGAATTGTCAGCACCACTTTAAATGAAACCACAGTTTTAACTACTCTATAAAAGCCTAATATAATTCAGAAAAAAAATAATTCCCAAAAATGAAAAAGTTATTTTTTCAAACAAAATAAATAATAAGATTATCGTTTTAAAATAAAACGACATTTGTAAAGTATAACATAGGCACGCACACACTTACCTGTCAAACCGGCAACGTCGCATACGTATGTGTGCGTGACACGAAATACAGGTATGGATAAAAATCGTGAAATGAAAAAAAAACTGTTGAGGTACCTTGATTAATTTTTTTATCTCTGGGTTTGAAATATTTTACCCTCTATGCAGTTTCAGTAAAAGAAGCGCTGCCTCTTCCACCCTGTATATGTTATTTAATTTCGTTTATTTTTTTTTTATTTAGCAATAAAAAAATTTTATTCTATTGTTTCTACTGAGGTTCCTGATAATTAAATAGTATGGAACAACATTTTGACTAAAAAATCAGAGGATAGTAGATGTTTTAAGACTATTTTCATTATTTTACTGTCTAAAATAATTGTATACATATTTCATACATCGTTATGTCGATCGGTGGTTCGAGTTAAATAAGTGTATGAATTGTTCTTTTTTACGTACCTACTTTTTCCCATTAACGTAATATTGTAATTGCTGCCACTCACTGCCCAGTATATAGTGATGGAATGTTTCTAGCCAGATTGGCGGATGCAAGTCTAAGTAAGTACTACTACTCTCAAGTAGCTACGTAGTGCTTGCAATTTTCAGGGACAGAGTACCCTCTTCCCTACCCACCCGGTGTTACTGTAAAGGCCAATAGGGCATTTACTTCATGTTCAAAAAAATGCGTGGCGGAACTTAACTCCACGCTTTATACCAATAAAAAAAATATACTAGACACAAAATATATTTCTTATCAAAGATAGTACCGGCATTAAAACTCCAAATTCTCATATGAAATCAAAATTGTTAACTTGATTTATATCAATCATGGACATTGTGGATAAAATTCACTTAACATTTCAAATTTATATTTAACATCAAAAAGAAATTAAAAACTGTAATAAGAGGATGAAACGCAGAAGTGCGCAATAACAAGCAATTGCTTTTAAAATTGTCAAGAAAAATTGCACTTTTTCTAATAAATCATTATAACTTGCTGGGTTTTTTATTTAAGTATCTGTAAAATAATGAGCGAACTTTATTTATGTTACGTAAGAAAATATTTATCTGTGACTATATTATTGTAGTTCACAACAAATTCTATTTTATTAGCAAAACATACAAAGAATATCAACTTCACGCGGCATAGCCAGAGGAAACCTAGTGTTAAAACACTCAGTTCTCAATTTTCCGCCGAATTCTTGAGTCACTGCGTGTTGAATGGTGAAAATCAACGCCGCGCTTTGCCTCGACACCAGAGCGATGAATTGAAAATATCAATGAAATGAAAATTCTCGAGGGAGGATCGAACTCACAAGGTTCCCTCTGTTTATTGATATATGCGGGATACAGTATAAGGCTGAAAAAATAAAAAAATATTATTTATTTGACTTGTTAGTAGACGACAGACGTACAGTTATAGCAATAATAAAGTCACTTCATATTAGAACTCATTGAATAGCGAGCCGTATCAAAGGAACGCACTCGTAAGGTCTTGCCAATAATATATAATAGGAATGGAATATTGCAATTTTCCACCTCCTACAGATTTTGCAGCTTTCAGCTTTTAAAAGGTAGACTTTCCTATATGGAAATGTGTAAAAGTTCAACGTTATTTGCAGCAATATAATAATACTCAGCAATTTAGCTATAACCTTCTAACTCTTATAGAAAGATTTTATGAACTATCTCAAAAGTAAAATGTAGAAATACAGGTACTCTATATTTATATTAATTGGTGTTATTAAAGCATATGCAAACGGATATTTTATATGACAATTGAATTTGTATATTACTAAGCAAAGAAATAATTTAAATCTTAGCTATTTTGGCATCCTGTTCTCTCCGGTTATTCCACTAGGGAAAAGCAGCATGAAGCTAAAGAAAAGTAGTAAAAAAAGAAATCTAATGCAATTAGCTATTTATATATAACGCTGTTCTTCTACAGCTATACAGGTTCTGTAATATTCTGATCTCGAGCTCAGTGACATGTGTACAAACATATTCGTATCGTAGATTAAATCAATTACACGAACAACATACGACGACGTATTCCCGTTTCAGCGTTTTATGAGAAAAATACGTATCTACACAAAATGAAATTTTTCATTTAAAGTAAATTTTCCGGAAGATGGTCCAAGTACAGACGTCAGGAATATATTACTAGTACGGTCCATTTGGATGAAAATGAATACCGGAAAATCTCTTTTAAATAGGATAAAATGTAAGATCATTCTTAAAATAGATGGATGGATGGATGGATTCCTTTTGAGAAAACTCGATTCGATTACATCTTATATTCGCTTTATGTAATCAGATAACGGTTTATTTTATGATCTTGTTTTTTTTCAGGTTCACGCTGTATTCCGCATATAGCATGGTAGCAGGGTAGAATTTAGGGAATATAGGGGATTATACTATATAATTATAGGGGATATAGGGGGCTATAGGGGATTATTCTAACTCTTATAGAAATAATGATTCATGAACTATCTCAAATATTGTAGTTACCAGGATCTCATTGTTCTGAATAACGTATTACACAGATAATAATTCTGTTTTAGACTATAATCTATATATATATAACTTTAAGGACTTTTTAAGGACTTTAATAACTTTAAAGGACTTGTTCTCACTGACTGAGGTAAGACGCACGCACAGCCGTAACCGCTGATGGTAGAAACGTGAAATTTGGACGGGATTTTGAAAAATATTAACCTTAAAGGGGTAAAATAGGGGTTGAAAGTTTGTATGGAAAAAAAATTAAATCGGCACCGATTCTTATAAAATTTGAAATTTAGATTTTTAAAAGTATTTAATTGAACACATGTTTCATCGTTTTCTAGAATTCT